>JAYESA010000007.1:99246971-99846971 GCA_036927795.1 Iris macrosiphon | reverse complement strand
TTCTCGGACATTGGTTCACGTCCATATTACCTCTGAACTACTATCCTAACCTTCCTCCCTGGCTGAGTTTGCCATGTCCATATTACCTCTGAGCAAATCTTCCAGTTTTGGTTATCGATCATTACGTCCATATTACCTCTGATATCGATTTTTATCTCAACTTAGCACCTGCAGTAAACCCTAAGTACACCAGCGGTGCTAAGTCCATAAAACCTATCATGTCCATATTACCTCTAATAGGGTTTCATCTCGAACTTATTACTTGCACTCTCGTGCACAAGAAGTAATAGGTCCACCAAAAGTACCCAAGTAGAATATCCTCAATGGAAGCAAATAGTTCACGTTGATATCACCTCTGAGCTGCCCCTGTTCTCCATCCAAAGAAAACAACCACGTTCATATTACCTTTGGCTCATTTCCTTTTTTCTTCCACCAAAAATATTGGGATCATACTTAACCTTTTGGCACGACTATCGATCGACTCACGTCTATGTCACCTCTGAGCTATCATTCTCACCTCCTCCCCAGTAGGGTTTTCCATGAACTTCATACCTCTGAGAAAATCTTTCGGGTTTGGCCATCGATCATCACATCCACAGTACCTCTGATATCGATTATCGTCTAAACTTATCACCTGTACTTAAATTTAAGTGCGTCAATGGTGTTAAGTCTACCAAACTTGCCACGTCCAAATCACCTATGGCAAGGCATTTTTTGAACTTATTACTTGCACTCTCATGCACAATAAGTAATAGGTCCACCAAAGCTCCCTCAGCGGGATATCCTTAAAAGTCTACGAACCTAGCATTTAATGGAAAGAATCTGACGCCTCAACTTCTATGATCTTTTTTAATCTTTTAGGAAATTGTCACATTTTGCCTCGTGTCAGGTGGCGGGTCAGAATCAAAAAGAAGATCCACTCCAGGATCGAAACCAATCCTGCAATTAATATAGAAGTGACAGCCTGGAAGCACTCATCCATGCGGCCCACGACCAAGCGGTCCCAATGTCCATGCGATACAATATCCATGCGACCAGAAGTGCTTTTTACTCCATGCTTCTTATTCCAAGTATTTTAAACTAGTTAGTTTGAAAATTTTGAAGGGAGTCTTGTAGAAGCATAAAAAATATGCATCCATGCGTCCAACACCCTTGTGCCCCAAAATAAAAACTAGGCCGCAGAGTCACCTTGCGGCCCAGAAAGGCGACATCCATGCGTCCCAATCAGTCGAAGCAGCTTTTGTCGCAGATGGACCTGACACATCATAATAGCAACTGGAACGTTTATGACACATAATCCTGACAAAAAGGATTTCCTGAATGCCTCAAAAGATGTTAACACACTAAATGGCAGAAGTCTCACATCAACAAAGAATTTTACTCTCGACGGATGTGCAACGCCACGTGTACAGTACAACTGGCCCAATGTATCCCAGACGACTTCAGGCGATCCTATGTGTCTCTGGCCCCATGGGTCTCAGTCTCCATGCGGCCCCATGCATCTCTGGTCCCGTGCATCCTAGATTCTATGTGTCCTATGTATCCCTGGCCCCATACGTCATAGGCTTCATACGTTTTATGCGTCTCTAGCCCTAGACGTCCCAGAATCCATGTGTCCCAAGCGTCTCCGGCCACATGTATTTCAGACTCCATGAAGACCAAATCTTATAGTTACGACAAGAGTGACTCTCTCCAACCAAGTGCGGACTATGTGTCAAGATGACCAACTCACGCCCATAAAGGACGAGGACTGCCCAAATCTTCAGCAATAAAAAATCTCAACAAGCATCCACATGGCAGCTTGGCCTGCTCATGGTTACAGCTGTACCCTATTCAGGAGGCACACGTGGCACCCTCTAGCATCCATGCGGCCCAACATATGCGCGCCCAAGGATGACTTTATATACCGGGGTGGCATGCCCAAAAAAGGACAGACGGAGTGGGGGTGTGCAATACAGAGAGGGAGCATACCGAGACGAGCAAAGAGAGAATATAATCTTCCTCACCCTATATCGGATCATCAACGGAGTAATGAAGCCGCCACAGCGCTCTTTGTCCATCGTCACACCCCAGATCAAAATATTGTACTTAGATAATTATGTTTAGTATTCTTTGTACTTTTTTTTTTGTTCTTTAAATACAAAGTTTGTAAGAACTCATTTAATGGAAAATAACGGTATACCAATTTGTGGAACTTTATCTTCCAGAACTTTTCTTGCCTACTTGGAACGGCATACAGATGGTATACTACAGTATATCGATGGTATATTAATTTGTTGGAATCCAGAACTTGCTATATTTTTTCTATCCCTAGAACAGTATACCGAAGGTGTACTGGACTGTACTGACGGTATACCGATCATACTCTTTCCTTAGGAATTCTTGGGGTTTTGTGATTTCTTTTTTTTCTTCTGGATATTGATTGGACACGCGATGACTTGACCTGATTAGACATAAACTTACACAGCTTCGGATGACTTGACTTAACTTGATTTTACTCGCTTTTACCCGGTTTTGCCCAGCTACACCTGATGACATGATTGACTGGACTTGACTTGGCATGACTTTACATGGCTTTATCGGACATGGCTTGACTTGGTTTCACTTAGATTTATCTCGATGGACTTGGCTTCACATGGTTGTACATGGATTTACCTAGCTTTATATAGCTTTATCTGGCTTCACTTGGTTTCATATGGCTTGGTTGTTGTCGAGGCTTACATGAGTTCGTTTGTGCAATATATATTAATCTTGTTTGTATTACTATTAGAACATATTTTGTTGTATCATGTCTAGGATAGATTTCGTGGAATGCCATACCCGGATTCATACAAGATAAAGCTAAGGGTTAATAACTAGTAATTCACTTAGTACATGGCTAGGATTTTTATATATTGTATGTATTCCCGGTTATTCATACAGTTATCTTATGGAGTATCTAGTGGTTTATATTATAGAGTATCTTGAGGACTATCCGATGCTGGTCGTATGGATATCCCGGACAGACTGTAGGGGCATGCGATAAAAAAGGAAATCTAGATCGTGTTGCATTATAATTGTTAGTAATTAGGATTGTGATAACCCTAGTTAATTAAAGTATCAAGCCGTACTTATATGATTTGTCGTGATTTATGGATGATGGATATTCTAGGATTTACATGATCACATCTTTATTTTTTGTACTTATTACTTTATTGCTTTTCAGTTCAGGATATTTTCATTGCAGGTTTACAATATTTCTTTTATTATCCTAAGATTATTTACATTCAGTCTTTACTTTTAGTATTTGTATTGCTTGTAATATTGGTTTAAGTTCCTAGATTGGCTTCCTTTATAGTACTTGCTATTTGGGGTCTGACCCCACTGGTTTTGTATGGCCAGATCCAAGAGCGGCACCGGAGAATCTTCCGTACCTTTTTGAGGATTGTGAGCACTTGGAGCACCAGACCACTTGAGTAGGTTTTCTTACATTCCCACAATGATGTACATTCTACTTTTGTTAGCATTTAGCAACCAAGCACGTATTTAGCTCAAGTTCTGGTTTTATCAGTTAGCCTACAGGCATTAGCATGATTGAAATATCCTAATATTGATCATGTATGACTCAGATTCTATCTAGTTTATTCATTTTGTGTTTACTAGCATCATGATCATCTGTATATTATAGTTTGGGATACTTTACTATTATATTTTAACTGATCTTACATCTTGTTATTATTCTTGTTGTTCTTATGATTGAGAGACTAGGATTTGTTGGACCTAGGCTTGACTGTTGGTTTGTAGTAGTGACCTCTCATGTCTTACAGCTTTACCGTATTTGCCGAGTACCGGTGTGCTCTAAGTATACGTAGCTGGCCTTGTCATCCCCTTTCTCCAGTATTTTGGTTCTGGGACATGACAAGTAGGAATCTAAATTTTTTTGGAAAATTTTCGATTTGAAGCTCTTATCGAAGTGTCTCTTGTTATAAGTGCGAGAGTGATTATAGATTATAGATTATATATATTCTATAATATAATGTGGCTTCAAAATGGCTCAAAAGTGAGTCGTTTAAGTCGTATGTATATATATCATTAATTAATTATTTTAAAAAAATTAATATTACATAAAAAATTATTCAAAATATTAAAATATGTTTTAACTAACACTATAGGGATTCGAACTCAACCAACCTGGGAGAATATCTTCCATCTTAACCACATGAATTACAAATTTTTGTTTATAATTTGATAATATTACATAGCTAACTGTTTTCAAGACTCTTTATGACAAGTAGAAATATATCAATAACTAATTATAATTAAAATATAATCAAATATGTAACAAAGTCTAATTAAAAATATATATATAATAAATTTTAAATTAAAAATATTTAAATATATAATTAATTTTATATTAATATCAGCAAGAAAAAATTAATGTATTTAATTAGAAATATAACTTAAATGTATTTGTTAATGAGTAACTTAAATGAATCCGTTAATGAGTATATGTTAATTAGAATATATTCAATTGATATTTAAACTATTTTTAATATATATTTTTCATGAAATATGATATAATATGTACAAATTTTATATATTTGTTTACTTTAAATTTGACAAATAGTTAATTTTTTATCAAATTTTTACAAAAAAATTAGCAAATAGATAATATTAAATCTTTATCATCCAAAATATAGTGCTTTTTTATATTATTAACTTGATTTCTTTTTAAACAAAATAAAGTATGTGTATGGATAATGACAAGTTATCTATAAAATTATATATGCCATTTAAAGCAAATAAATTTTGAGTTGTTATAATTACTAGTAAATGCACGTGCGTTGCAAGTAAAATAAAATTTTCTAATATTATTTTGGATGATAATAACGTAATATTATCTATTTGTTGATTTCATTTTGAATAAAAAATAATCTACTTGTCAAATTTAAAGCAAATAAATATATATAGACGGTGTCAACCTATTCTCCCCCCCCCCCCCCCCCGCGTTGGGCCCCCTTAATCCTCCAAACTCGAATTTGAACCTGCACCGACAGTTTTTCCTGACCCCCGCTCGGACCCGTCGTCGAGGAGTACGTACACAAGCCTCATCCAGGTCGACTCCGACCTCGGACTCGCCCGCGCACTTTGAGAACAGGTACATTTAGTGTTAGAAGTTTTTTCAAAGTTAGGACTTATGAGTCCCTTGCGGTCGCAGGAGAGAGCATACATGATGCTGAGAATGGACGGTGGAGGCGGGGATGGCAGCGCTTACGCGAGCTCCGAGTCCGAGAGCTACGTATACGAGGAAGAAATCAACGGTCGCAATCGTACAGAGGAGGTGGTGGAGGGGAGCGACTACAGAGAGGATGTCTTCGACCTGGACGACTAGGCCTTAGTCCGCGCACTTGAGGCTGGCGATAAGAGAGAGATAGCCATGAGGCTGATGGTGCTTGAGCTCGCAGTACTGAACGAGAAGCATTGTGAGAAAACCCTAAATCCGGAAGAATTTTTCTCATCGGTTCTTTTTTTAGTTATTTTGGATCTTTGTTTTGATTAGATCTTGGTCTTGTACTTGTTAGGGGAGTGATATAGATGACACTCTTCTCTAGCACCCAAGCTCGAGTTGGATGGTAAATATAAATCCCAAATTAAAACTTTTAATTTTAATGCCTAATTTATAATTAATTGTTGTGGTTAGGGAGACTATTATGATTACGAGATTAGCCTTGGATTATCATCATTTACATATCCACCGAACATCTTATTTCCTTGTAGGGATCATGTTGTCCCATGTATGTTTGATAATACTCCTAGTAAAAGCCAAACATATCATCTAAAGCACCACATGAAAGTTCTCCGCCTTCGGCCCCCCACCCCTAGGCTCCCCCACCCTCCCCACCACCGTCCCCCCTCCCCACCGCCGCCGATCCCACCCCCTCTCTGCCGCCACCCCCACTGCAGCACCGCAGCAACAATATCAGCAGCAGCAATCGCTACGAGGCAATCGTGCGACAGCGAGCGAGCGACTAGCGGTTGCTGTTGCTGATGTTGCTACTGCGGAGGCAAGAGGAGAGGCGGGGTGGGAAGGGGGGAGGCATTTACGGAGAAGGGGGGGAGGGGGTGAGAGGAAAGAGAAGAGGAAAATAAGGGAGGGACATTTTTGTTAAATTATTTTGGTCAAATGGGTTGACCGTCAAGTCTGGACGAATTCCGTCAAAAGTGGGGGGTCTTGTACTTTATGAAAAAACTGTGGAGTGCACCCTTAAATATGTTAAAAAAGTAGGGGATAAGTCAAAAAAATTCTTTATCTAATTACTTCTAAAATTTCCAATAGAAAAAAATTATTGTCTACATGTATATAGTTAGTCTGGTCCATTAAATTATTTAATTGCACATATGGGTCAAACCGACCGTATCGTACCAAACCAAAGAGCCCTGTGTTATATAGTTACTAAATCCCATAAGAAGAAATAATATTTATACAATTAACACTTGACATGAACAAATACTCATTCATCATCAAACACTGGTGAGATCCTTGAACCGAGCAGAGCAGTTAATACTCAAAAGTATACTTAGCCGAAACAAAAGTATACTCGAAGCCAGTGATACACAAAGAGAAGTTAATACTCAAAAAACCTGGGCACTCAAAAGTAGAAGTTAATACCCAAAAGTATACTTAAAGCAAGTATCCATCATGAAGTGATACTAAAAAAAGCCTGGGTACTCAAAAACTAATACCCACATACTACACAAGAAGCAAAATATAGAATACTGCAAACTACAAAATACAGAATATTGCTGGATAACAAATATCCAGGCAGCATATATGCAACCTTAATTTGCAGGCAGCAGCAACATCATGTGTATTAAAAAACTAGTCCACTTTCTGGAGAAATTTTGTAAGCACTATGAAAGTATAGAGGCACTAAACTGCAGAATACTCACGCATAATGTTAACATAAACCAAGAACATCGCTAATATCCAAGAACTATAATACACATAATGTTTATATTGATAAATACGCGGTTTGTACAAAAACATCCAAGAACCATGTATACAAATAAACCATAATATATAGTTCATACATCAACACCATTATTTCACTAAAAGAAAGTTTATATCGAATATAAGGCCCATTCACATTATATGTAAGAGAGAAATTATCTACAAAATGACTGAATATTACGTGGAATGACATCGATCAAACTAATTTTCCTAACCCAAGTCTTGTATGAGAGTAGCATCCGACAAGAGCGGTGATAGCTAGGGAACTAAGAGTTCTTTAAGATCTATTCTATCAATGTCAAAATCCTAAATCATGTGCACAACATTTCTTTTCATTCGATACTGGACCTGCCGTCCTTCAAAATTTGATACTCCTTAGTTCAAGAAGAGGTCTGAGCCAGGAAACAAGGCACGATCTCATGGGAGTCTGCATACTGGTGGATCGATCCCCATCGCTATGCACTATCGAAACCAGATAAGATAACGTGAAGTACTTAAATATTTTTATTATATAGTTAAATAATATTAATTATCAAGCTAATATATTTTGTTATTGTTTTGTACACAGGAACAGAAACTGGCAAAGGAGGGGAGACATCCCTCTAGTATCAGTTTTGATAATATTTTTGAGTATACGCACAGGAGAAGGAAGGGCGGGAGCTACGTAGACGAGAAGGCCAGCAAGACTGCAGTAAGTATTTTAATTTATATTATAAGTTAGAATAATATGAGGTATTAGAATTTATATTACAAGTTAAAAGTCTATTAGAAAATTAAGCACGGGTCATTGGATAGGTTGCGTTCCAGTCTATGCAGACTGAGAGCGCCTCTCTGGCCACTCAGGATGGGGTGAAAGAGAGTGTCGATGAGTCTTTACCTGCCATAACGTCCTCTTCCATGGCCGCTCGGACGAATGACATTTTGTACAGGCCGCTGGCGGAAGAGGGAAAGACTTATGCATCTACGGCACCGGCTTTTTGGCGTCACAGTTGTCGGTATACTCGAGACCTCTACCATCGGTGTCCTCTGCTGTGGCACAACCTGATAGGATAGAGCAAATTATTACGACGATGACCATATTGTAGGCTATAGTGGTGGGTATGCAGGAGTCGATCAGCAGCATGCAAGCCTCCATGAAGCATGGTTCTTCTAGTGTTCATGCTCCTCCCATTGTTGTCCCTGGCACTACGACATATGGTCCTTCTGGTGCCTTTGCTCCTCCCGCTGCTGCTTTTGGGCCTATTTTATCTGCTGACGCAGAGATAAGACTCCTAAGTTTATTGTCGTCGGAGACGTTAGGGTCACTACCATCTGAATTAGTGAATAAAATTTCTTTGGACGTTCTCGAACGTTTGCCTGACCAGGGAACACCGCCAGATAAGTGATTTTCTTTATATTTGATATTTATTTGTTTTGTAGTAATCGCGGACTTGTGGATATGGTTTATTTGTGTTTTTGTGGTAGTGGACTTGTGGTTGTTGTTCATGTACTTTGATTATTTTATTTGGACTTATGGTCGTAGACTTATGGATGTTGTTCATGTATGCGATTAATTTTATTATGTTAATTATATGTTTTTATGATTTATGTCTCGTGTGTATTTCCAGCGTGCGTTTGTGCCGTTGAAGGTCCGATTGGACGGGAATTCTACAGTGGGTTGCGCTTGGTGGTTGATATATTGATAATATTTAACAGGTTTTATATAAACCAAACATGTTAGGATATCTGTATTTAAAAGTTTTTTTTGCTGTTATGTGCATATTAGCGACGGACATCCGTCGACTTAGCGGCTACCTACGACGTACTTGCGACACGCTAGTGACGGATACAGCCCTCACCAAGTAAATTTCTATTCTTGGGCGACAGATTACCGACACACGTCGATGGACATGCGACTTCCTCCTGACAGTAAGTAATATCGTTATTCCGTCGCCAACTTGAGTATCAAAATTTTTTCAGTATCAGGAACATAAATAATGTCACCATAACGTTGCTAACCCGACGCCATTTTTGACGCAAATCCATCGGTATCTAGACGTCATTATAAACTAAATTATTGTCGCATATACGTTACTAAAGCACCATTTTATGAATCCGTCGCTGAAATATCGCATAGATGACAACTAAATCGACGTCACAATTGTGCCAGTTTGTAGTCGAAAATTCGACTGATTGGCGACAGAATTATTTAGCAACGTGGCATTTACTGACGTGTGTTTTTCGTCTAAATAACGTTGTCGGATAGTTGTTAATAGTGAATAGCGATATTCTGGCGACGAAAAATGACGTCGTTATTCTCCTGTATTTTAGTAGTGATATTTGAATGTTGAAAGTACGTCAACTACAATACATTCTCTTAGTTTATTAGTTATTCACACATTTAACAAACAAAGAACAAAATATCTTTTTAAGATATTTTTTCAAACATACATGGGACAACATGATCCCTACATTGAAATAAGATGTTCGGTGGATATGTAAATGATGATAATCTAAGGCTCATCTCGTAGTCACAATAGTCTCCCTAACCATAACAATTAATTATAAATTAGGCATTAAAATTAAAAGTTTTAATTTGGGATTTATATTTATCGTCCAACTCGAGCTTGGGTGCTGGAAAAGAGCGTTATCTCTATTACTCCCCCTAAAATTACAAGACCAAGATCTAATCAAAACAAAGATCCAAAATAACCAAAAAAAAGAACCAATAAGAAAAATTCTTCCGGATTTAGGGTTTTCTCACAATCCTTCTTGTTCAGTACTACGAGCTCAAGCACCATCTGCCTCACGGCTATCTCCCGCTCATCGTCATCCTCAAGTGCGTGGACTAAGGCCTAGTCCTCCGGGTCGAAGATGTCCTCTCTGTAGTCGCTTCCCTCCACCACCTCCTTGGTACGATCGCGGCCGTCGATTTCTTCCTCGTATACGTAGCTCCCGGACTCGGAGCTCGCGTAAGCACTACCATCCCCGCCACCTCCATCCATTCTCAGCCTCATGTACGCTCTCTCCTGCGACCGCAAGGTACTCATAAGCCCTAACTTTGAAAAACTTTTAACCCTAACTGTACTTGTTCTTGGAGTGCGCGGGCGAGTGCTAGGTCGGAGTCGACCTGGGTGAGGCTTGTGAACGTAGTCCTCGACGACGGGTCCGAGCGAGGATCAGGCAATACTGTCGGTGCGGGTTTGAATTCGAGTTCGGAGGATGAAGGGGGGCCAACGCGGAGAGATAGAGAGAGAGAGATAATGGGTTGAGTACCGTCTGTATATATATATTTGTTTGCTTTAAATTTGACAAGTAGATAAATTTTTATTCAAAATGAAATCAACAAATAGATAATATTACATTATTATCATCCAAAATATAATACTTATTTTTATATTATTTATTTGATTAATTTTTAAACAAAAAAATTATGTGTACGGATAATGACAAGTTATCTATAACATTATCTATGTTAATTAAAGCAAATAATTTTTGAGTAGGTATAAAAATAAAGTTTATATTGATTTATTTATAAATAAAATAGATATGAAAAATATTATCAATATTACATCCAAAATATTAATTTAAATAAATTTTACTAAGGATCTAAATCTCAATAAAAGATTTCTTTTTTTTTTCTTTTTCTTTTTGCTGGAGATATCTGTAGGTATCCAGGAGAAGGATATAAATAGGGCCATTGTCTACCCACTACATTATATTACTAAAGTTTCCTTTCCAGATGCAGTCCTCGTGGTTATCCTTGTGTATGTTGTTCTTATGGCTATAGTGGTGATGTCCTCTCCCGAGTTTGTTAGAAATATATAGGACTAGGGAGTAGGAAAAGTTTGTTAGAGTATATATATAGATTGTTATAAATAAATAAATATAAACTTTATCTTTATCTCTACTCTTATATCGAGGCTTCAAAACGGCTCAAAAGTGAGCCGTCTAAGCTATTTGTAAATAATCAACCGTTCATTTTAAAAATTAATATTACGTAAAAAAATTTGTTAAAAAAATTAATTTGTTATAAATAACATCATAGGGAAACGAACTTGACCAACCAAGAAGAACGCCTTCCACCTTAACAACATGAGATAGAAGAGATATTTAATTATAGTTATATAATATTCTGTAATTAAAAAAATTGTTAAATTTTATTTAATTTTTTATTAGTAAGAATATACGTACAGCTTAGACGGCTAGTATTTTCAAGACTTTTTATAAAAAGTAGAAATATATCCACAATAAATTATATTTAAAATATATTTAAACTACTTCATAATAATATTAGAAAATTTTATTTTACTTGCAACGCAGGTGCATTTACTAGTTATTATAACTACTCAAAATTTATTTGCTTTAAATGACATAGATAATTTTATAGATAACTTGTCATTATCCGTACACATACTTTATTTTGTTTAAAATGAAATCAAGTAAATAATATAAAAATGAACTATATTTTGGATGATAACAGATTTAATATTTTGTATTTGTTGATTTTTTTTTTATAAAAATTTGATTTTTTTTTTTATCTATTTGTCAAATTTAAAGTAAACAAATATATTAAATTTGTACATATTATATCATATTTCATATAAAATATATATTAAAAATAGTTTAAATATCAATTAAATATATTATAATTAACATATACTCATTAACGAATGCACTTAAGTTATACTCATTAACGAATACATTTAAGTTATATTTCTAATTGAATATATTAATTTTTTACTTCTGATATTAATATAAAATTAATTAAATATTTAAATATATTTATTTTAAAATTTATTATATATATTTTTATATTTTAATTAGAATTTGTTACATATTTGATTCTATTTTAATTTTAATTAGTTATGGATATATTTCTAATTTTTGTAAAAAATCTTGAAAACGGTTAGTTATGTAATATTATCATATAATAAACAAAATTTTGTAACTCTTGTGGTTAAGGTGAGAGGTATTCTCCCATGTTGGGTGAGTTCGAATCCTTGTAGTGTTACTTATAACATATTTTAATATTTTTAATAATTTTTTGTTATGTAATATTAATTTTCAAAAAATAATTAATTGATGATATATATACATACGACTTACAAGACGACTCACTTTTGAGCCATTTTGAATTCACATTATATTATGGAATATATATAATCTATAATCTACAATCGCTATCACACTCATTAAAAGTAACTCTTTCATAAGAGCTTCAGTTCCAAAAAATTTAACAAATTTAGATTCCTACTGGACTTAATGGAGATCAATCAGTTAATATTGTTGCATGCAAATAATCGACCAACGTAGGATATTTGAATCATTTCACCATTATATAATATCCAACATAATCTAGGTAATTATCTTTGGACTGTCAAACATATATACAATTATCATATTCTTTAAAATAATTATTTACTCTTTCGTCCCTCTTCTTTTATTTTCATTTATAAACCCAAATATCTACAAAATCAGGGGCTTAAGAGATAAAAAAAAAACTTAGTACAAACTTTTGTGCTACCTAATCTGGTCACTGGGACACTTCTAATTCTCAACAAACATGTATTAATAACAAAGTTATAGATTTTCAAACTCATTTTTCAAAACTAAATTCCAAACATATCCATAGACTCATGGGAAATCAAACTCTTAATAACATCATGGAACGAACATGCAATTACTAATTAATATAAATAACATCATGGGAAATTAAACTTGACCAACCAAGAAGAATGACTCCCATCTTAACCACATGAGCTAGAATAGGTGTTTGATTATAATTATATAATATTATGTAGTTAAACAATTAGTTAAAATTTATTTAATTTTTAATTACGTGAGGATATACGTACAGCTTAGATGACTAGCCTTTTCAAGAATTTTTATAAAAAGTAAAAATATATCCATAATAAATTATAATTAAAATATATTTAAACTATTTTATAGTAATATTAGAAAATTTACTTTTACATGGAACGAACGTGCAATTACTAGTTATTATAACTACTCAAAATTTATTTGCTTTAAATAACATAGATAATATTATAGATAACTTTTCATTATCCATATACTTAATTTATTTTGTTTAAAAAAGAAAACAAGTAAATAATATAAAAAAGTACTATATTTTGGATGATAATATATTTAATATTATTTATTTATTGAATTTTTTGTATAAAATTTTAATAAAAATTATCTATTTGTCAAATTTAAAGTCAACAAATATATTAAATTGGTATTTATTATATCATATTTCATAAAGAAAAATTAAAATTAGTTGAAATATAAATTGAACATATTCTAATTAACATATACTCATTAACGAATGCATTTAAGTTATATTAGTAAATTCATGTGCGTTGCATGTAAAATAAATTTTTTTAACTGATATTAATATAAATTATTTAAATATTTAAATAATTTACTAGTATAAAAAATATATTAAAATTAGTTTTATTAAAATTAGTTTTTATTTATTCCGTATTTTTTTTAAAATAAATTTGTTAACTATTTACATACTGCTTGGACGGCTAAAATTTGAGCCAATTCCAAGCCGCATTATAAGATTGGAGATTGGAGATTGAGATCATTAGTCAAATTTATTTACATTAATATTTTTGATGTAATATTGATAATAATTTTTATAATTATTTTATTTATAAATAACTCAATATAATCTTTATTATTATAACTAGTCAAAATTTATTTTGTTTAAATAACATAGATAATTTTATAGATAACTTGTCATTATCCATACACATAATTTATTTTGTTTAAAAAGAAATCAAGTAAATAATTAAAAAAAAGTACTATATTTTGGATGGTAATAGATGTGATATTATCTATTTGTTGATTTTTTTAAAAAAATTGATAAAAAATTATCTATTTGTCAAATTTAAAGTAAACAAATATATTAAATTTTGATATATTATATCATATTTCATAAAAAATTAAAATATATTAAAAATAGTTTAAATATGAATTGAATATATTCTAATTAATATGTACTCATTCACGAATGCATTTAAGTTATATATATAATCTGTAAATCCTCTGACCCAAAACCTAGGTTTAGTGATTTATTTAGAATTATTTTGGAATAATTCTGTGGCGCAAAGCGGCTTTGCCCCAGGGAGCGAAAGGTCGGGTCAGCTGGAGGAGTAGTGGAAGGAGGGGTTGTGTAAACCCCCTCGACCAATTTAGGGTTCAAATTCGAGTTAAATTGAGAGACTTAGATTTAATTGGACATAATTGGAATAATTATGCAATAATTATTTATCCTAATGCACCTTACCGTTGCTTCGAGAATGGAGCACCACACCGGTAGTTAACTTCCACCCAAGGTCACGAACATCTCTTAGACATGCCAGGCTACCCCTCTGACCATTGTGCAAACTTAGATACCCGTCATTGCATCTCACCTTATTTTCACAATATTCGTAAGTGAGCGCCTTGCGCATTAATTGGTAATTTAATTAAGTTGAGGCCAACTTCATCTAAAAGAGGACTAGACCAAGCCGTGTATACCTTAAATATGGACCAGCCCCACCCTAGAGCCCTGGCTTGTCCAAATATCAAGGATAGCCCACGAGAGAAAACATCTATAAATATACATACTCCCACATGAAACCCTAATTTTTACTATTCATTAAACCCTAGCCGTTCTCCCCCTTGAACTCGAGCCCCCCCGACTGCCGACTTCACCGACTACATCCTCCCACCACTGGCACCGGCGCCAACCACCACTGGCACTGGCGCCAACCACCACCAACCCAACCTCCCAACCAACCCGACCCCTTAGCCACTGCTCCCGAGCGACCCCGCACTGCCTTCAGTCGCCCCCGCCGCCTCGGTCACCGCCCACCACCACTCTCGGCCTACCCCGACCATTCCCCCACGCCCGGTCAGTCACCCCCGCCGCTGCCTAAGCCGTCGCCACCGCTATTACATTCGCTGCGACTACTGCTCATGCCGCTGTCGCTGTTGTTTGCCGTCGGCCGACGCCGGAGCCCACCACTCGCCGGAGGACGACCGTCAGCGAGGAGACCCTCGTCCTGTCAACTAGGTAAACACCTGACTCATCCATCCTTGTATTGTATCCACATATGATCGTTGTGTCATCGTGTCAAGACTTGTAGTATTGGACACAAACTCAGTTAACCCTAACTATGTATATGATGGCATATTAATTAACAAGATTTAGAATTGGTTTAATAACTAACCATGCCTTAAATCATAAGACCTGTTGTTAGAAATATGAAATTCATCAATAAAACTTAGACATCGCCAAGTATGCTGAATATGGTAATTTCAGGACCAACAATTGTACTAGACATAATGAAGCTTCATAAACCCTAGACATAGTAATTATTGTCTCAAGGTACATGTTAGTCGAGGACAGAACACGTGTACACCCTAGCTACGTGCACCTGTGATGCTGTATTCGATCAGCCGTGAACTTGCGACAGTATTCAAGTATAACATTGTAGTCGTGTGTATTTAATGTTTAGTGTCTGATATCAGTATTTTTATATTATATTGGTGTGTTTAGGATCATTGGATCAGCCAAGAGACGCTGCAGGAGCAGGCTATTTGCTTTCACAGCTTCAGGACCCAGGCAAGATACCTTGCCATATTTACTGTTTAATTTAGATTATGCATATGTTGTATGATTCTTGTTGCTTTACTTCATATGACTGTGTGCGTCCGAGATTGACTGGGGTGCATCGACGATTTTGTCGATGATTTGTATACTTGACCTAGTTGTTAGCAGACTCACCCCAGTTAGGAGGATACGTTGATATCTTCCAAAACCTAACACTCACACGTATTCACTGTGACATTCATATTGGGATGCGGGTCCGCGTATTTGACTAGCTATCGGTATGTGTGACATGCATCACGGTTAGTGCATAACTCAGGATATTTATTTATAGAGACTGGCATATAGATACGTGGTATGCACGTCGAGTATTCGACTGGTGTATTACATTGGGCGGGGAGGACAACTAGTAGACGTATGGGGTACACACATTGGAGCCATGATTTCGGAGAAACCTCGGATCCAATGACTTCCTTTACACTGATGCCACATTCTTTGGAGCAATATGGACAATATACTATACTGATGCTACATTCTTCAGAGCGTTATGGACGATATACTGTACTGATGCCACTCTCTTCGGAGTATGGACGTTATGCCTATACCTACCTATATGTACCAGTGTTGTCCTCACATTGCATTCACTTAGATGGTTAGCACACCCTTATTGTATTTATTTTATTCAGTATTATTTATATGACATGTTTCTATGTATCTTGTTACGTCCCTCTGAGGACCTGGTACCTTTCCAGATTTGGACGAGGCATATTACCCCACAGTGTACGGCCCAGGACAGGAGACAAGGTACGCTACAGCTGAGGAGCTAGAGGTGCTACCGTTAGAGCTTCCGTGATCACTTGGTAGGCCTTCTGCCTAGGATTGGGTGCATCATTATATAGTCAGCCGAAGCCCTAGTCATTACTCTTTTATCTATCATTTCAGTACATTTATTCCGTCATAGTAGTGGGTTTGTTCCCACCAGACTTTATTGGTTGTACTATGATATCTTGAGACTGGTGTTTATCTTCCAGTAGTTTATTTAATACTTCTTACTATTTTATATTGTGGATGAGATTAGATTACTTGTTGTTGAGTTATATGGGGCATGTTAGTATTTAGGACAGCGTAGCACTCTTTGTTAGGATCAATTAAATTGGGATATCCTCGTAGATGTGTCAGCTAGCTATTGCCACGTGGCCTGGTCCCGTGTATTTTGGGACTGGGGCATTACATGGTTTTAGTGGTGGCCTGACTTATTCGCTTGTGGTATGGTAACGTGCCTAGTGAGCCTGCAATAAGATAGAAATTATTAGGTCTCATCTACTTTGATTATGTCTTGAACTTCCTTCATACTACTTCTAAATATCTACATCCTGCTTGTTTGTTCCGTACTCTTTTAATGAAGTCCTATATCTTACAGCAAGATAAACTTGTGCCGTGGACGAGGAGCACCCAGTGCCACGGTGCCAAACAACACCACCCAAAGGAGGAGATACCCCAAGGGCAACCATCGTTACAGACACCGCTGATACATTGGCACGAGACTTCGCAGGGCGATCCTACACCGCAGCTCGAGGGACAGACTTCCCAGAAAATCCCCACGCAACATTGTGAGGGCCAGACTTCAGGAGCTACACCGATGCCGCAGAATGAGAGGCCGACATCTGAGGAGACGCCTACTGCACAGCCATAGATTCTATTACCACCACCTCCACCTTATCCACCTCAGATGCCACAACTAGATGGACAACCACAGATGCTTTAGTTCTTTCAGACTACGATGCAAGCACAGTGGCATCAGACGGAGACATTGAGACAGAGTCTGATTGCAGTATTAGAGAGGACACCTGTCACAACACCAGTACCAGCACCTCCACCAGCCCAGACATGTGGTATTGTTAGATGGTTCCGACAGATGGGACCAGATACTTTCTCGGGCAATATGACTGCATAGCAGATCTTCGATTGGGTCACCAACATGGAGATGTTACTAGAGGCCTCACAACTGCATCCAAACCTTTGGATGACCACCGTGAGGGCCCAACTAAAAGGCAACGCCCATCACTGGTGGGATTCTATTGAGCGCAGTGTAGGTAAGAACCAGACTTGGAAACAGTTCATAGAGTACTTCAATATGAAGTATTTCCCAGCTACAGTCAGAAATGCCCTGTACTCCCAATTCCTATATCTATTGCAGGGAAATATGACCGTTGATGCCTATGACACGGAGTTCAGCCGCCTTAGCAGATTTGGTGCCATCTTGATACCCATTGATCTAGAGAAGGCCCAGAGATTCCATCACGGCCTCACCTTCGAGCTATAGAGGTACACCATCGCACAGGCGAGGATCTCATATGGGGAGGTTCTTGTAGAGGCGAGGATCCAGGAGGCCATCGTCAGATAAGCTAGACATTCCAGCACGACCACGCCAGCCAGAGTCCAGCCCGGAGCAGGAGGACCCATCTGTTATCCCGGAGCGCAGACAAAACAGAGGATAGCACCATACCCATACCAGGAACTTCTGACTTTCCACTTTTGTGGTAAGAGAGGCCACTTCGAGAAGGACTGTCGAAAGAGACTGGGTACATGCATGATTTGTGGAGCAAGCTAGCACCTTGTCAGAGATTGCCCACAACACAGAAAGACAGCACCGCAGACCGGACAGAGGCCAGCAGCACCTGTTCTGAGGGTACTACCCCCACCCGGAGGACAACGTCCACCAGCCCCCAAAGGATTTCAGTGGGGACCACCCTTGGCCCCACAGCAGGCACAGTTCAAGCGATCTCAACAGCAAACCGGAGGACAGAGACAGGGACAGGCCTTTGTATTAGCAGCTACTGAGGAGGAAAAAGAAGGAGAAGCAATCACAGGTACCATTTTAGTTGTATCATTACCTGCGACTACATTATTTGATTCTAGAGCTACATTATTGTTTATATCTAGTAGATTTGTAGCAATGCATAGAGTAGCTACTTCTCCCTTACCTAAGAGTTAGAAGATTCTTACCGGAGGAGGTATCATGCCGGTTACCAATACTATCAGAACGTGCTAAGTAATTATATGTGGTAGAGAGATGAGAGCGCGATTCTTGGTATTGCCTATGCCGTACTTTGATGTTGTTTTAGGCATGGACTAGTTAAGCCAGTATAACGCCATACTAAACTGCCGGAAGGGTAGCGTCACTTTTAGACCGTCGGATCAGTCAGAGTTCGAGTACATGCGAGGGACCATCGAACAAGGAGTAGGACAGATAGTTGGAACTTACATGGCTATGGAGATTGTACCCCCGCTAATAGTTTCAAAATTCGAGGATGTTTTCCCCGAAGAGCTGCCAGGTTTAACGCCAGATAGGGACGTAGAGTTCACCATTGAGCTAGTACCCGGAGCAGCACCGGTATCTTCTAATGTGTACCGATTGGCGAAGAAGGAGTTAGAGGAGCTAAAGCTACAATTAGAGGAGTTGCATAGCAAAGAATTTATCCATCCTAGTGTATCACCATAGGGAGCACTAGTGTTGTTTGTACCCAAGAAGGATAGAATAATACGTATGTGCATTGATTACAGATCCCTTAATGCTTTGACTATCAAGAACAAGTACCCCCTACCGCGGATTGATGATTTATTCGACCAGTTGACAGGAGCAGTAGTGTTCACAAAGATCGACTAAAGATCGGGTTATCATCAAGTGAAGGTGCGAAGAGAAGACATTCAAAAGACAGCATTCAGGACTCGTTATGATCACTACGAGTTCCTAGTGATGCCTTTTGGACTGACGAATGCGCCTGCTGTATTTATAAACTTGATGAACAGAGTATTCCACCAATACTTAGACCAGTTCGTGGTAGTCTTCATCGACGACATTTTGGTGTATTCGAAGAGCCACAAGGAGCACAAAGAGCACTTGAGACTAGTGTTAGAGACACTAAGGAGAGAGAGGCTTTATGCCAAGCTGAGCAAGTGTGGGTTTCTTTTGGATCGTGTCGCTTTCCTTGGACACGTCATCTCAGGAGAGGGCATTTCAGTAGATCCGATAAAGATTTCATCAATAGAGACATGGCCAACCCCTACCAATGTCTCAGAGGTGAGGAGTTTCCTAGGACTTGCCGGGTATTACCGGAGGTTCGTGGAGAACTTCGCAAAGATTGCAGTGCCGATGACCCGCTTGACCCGCAAGGAGCAGGAGTTCACTTGAACAGAGGAGTGTCAGAAGGCATTCGATAAGCTGAAGAAATGGTTGACTACGGCACCTATCTTGACCATACCTTCTGGACCCGGAGGATTCGTGATCTATAGCAATGCATCCGGGAAAGGATTAGGATGTGTCTTGATGCAACATGGGAAGGTTGTGGCTTACGCCTCTAGGCAGTTGAGGACACATGAGAAGGACTATCCCACTCACGACTTGGAGCTTGCAGCAATGATCTTTGCCTTGAAGCTTTGGAGGCACTACTTATATAGAGTGTGAAGATATTCACTGATCATAAGATCCTGAAGTACGTCTACACTAAGAAAGACCTGAACCAGAGATAGAGACGTTCGCTCGAGGTGATGACAGACTTCGAGATTGAGCTGTAGTACCACCCGGGAAAGGCCAACATAGTGGCTGACGTATTGAGCAGAAGACCCATGGCATTCTTATTGACTACGCAACATACTTATTGAGAGATCTAGAGCAAATGGGTATAGAGGTTGTTATGCCCGGAGTAGACGGACAGTTGTCGAGTTTCCAGTTGCAGTCGACATTAGTGGAGAGGATCAAGGCTGCTTTGCCGACAGACGCCAGATTTCAGAGGCTTCGATAGAGGACAGAGGCTGGAATATAGACATGACTGCGTATACATAAAGATGGAACCTTGAGATGTAGAGATCGTCTCTATGTTCCAAATGGAGAGCTTCGTCAGGAGCTGATGGCAGAAGCACATAGTTCAACCTACTCTATCCATCCAGGAGACACGAAGATGTATAGGGACTTGAGATAGTACTACTGGTGTCATGGAATGAATAGGGAGATAGCACGCTATGTGGCGAAGTGCCTGGTGTATCAGCAAGTCAAGGCTGAGTATCAGAGATCACAGGATTGCTTCAACCGCTCCCTATACCGGAGTAGAAATGGGAAAACATCACTATAGACTTTGTTATGGGCTTTCCGAGGAGTCCTATTGGTCGTAATGCAGTATGGGTAATCGTGGATAGACTCACCAAGTCCGCACACTTTCTACCCTTCAGAGTTGGGCAATCTACATAGGTCTTAGCAGATATGTACATGAGAAAGATTGTGCGCCTATATGGAGTGCCAGTTAGCATCGTGTCTGACAGGGATACGAGGTTTACATATTACTTTTGACAGAGTATGCAAGAGAGTCTCGGTACCCGCCTAAAATTTAGCACATCGTATCACCCCCAGACAGATGGACAGTCGGAGCGCACCATTCAGACTTTGGAAGATATGTTAAGAGCGTGCATGCTAGATTTTGGAGGTTTATGGGAGGACCATCTGCACTTGGTCGAGTTTTTCTACAACAACAGCTATCAGGCGAGCATCCAGATGGCTCCCTATGAAGCGTTGTATGGAAGAAAGTGTCGTTCCCCAGTATGCTGGAGCGATATAGGGGAGAGACAGATTCTTGGCCCTGAGTTGGTTGTTCGTACAGTAGAGAAGGTAAAGAAGATCCAAGGGCACCTACAAGCAGCACAGGACCGACAGAAGCATTGGGCGAATGTGCATCAACGACCCTTAGAGTTCCAGGTTGGAGATCACATATTCCTAAGGATCTTACCGACTCGAGGGACTATCAGATTCGGAGGCAGAGGAAAGTTGAGTCCGAGGTACATCGAACCATTAGATGTATTAGAATGCGTCAGAGAGGTTGCTTACAGATTAGCCTTGCCGTAGACTTTGGAAGGAATCCATAACGTCTTCCATGTATCTCAGCTGAGGAGGTACATACCGGATCCGAGTCATATACTTGACCATTCCGAGATCACAGTCGGCCCTATTGAGATCCTGGAAAGGAGCGAGAAGGTATTGCAAGGTCAGACTATCCCTCTAGTTCGTGTCTCACGCACCAGGTGAGTCGACTTGGGAACGCGAAGAGGATATTAGACAGCGCTATCCCCACCTTTTCGAAGGACTAGGTACGTATTAGCATTTTTTATTCAGTCTGTAGTTCTTACCATATGTATGTTTTAATTTCGAGGACGAAATGCTCTAAGGAGGGTAGATTGTAAACCCCCTCGACCAATTTAGGGTCCAAATTCGAGTTAAATTGAGAGACTTAGATTTAATTGGACATAATTGGAATAATTATGCAATAATTATTTGTCCTAATACACCTTGCCGTTGCTTCGAGAATGGAGCACCACACCAGTAGTTATCTTCCACCCAAGGTCACGAACATCTCTTAGACATGCCAGGCTACCCCTCAGACCATTGTGCAAACTTAAATACCCGTTATTGCGTCTCACCTTAGTTTCACAATTTTTGTATGTGAGCGCCTTGCACTTTAATTGGTAATTTAATTAAGTTGAGGCCAAGTTTACCTAAAACAAGACTAGACCAAGCCGTGTATACCTTAAATATGGACCAGCCCCACCCTAGAGCCCTGGTTGGCCCAAATATCAAGGATATCCAACGAGAGCCAATATCTATAAATATACATACTCCCACATGAAACCCTAGTTTTTACTATTCATCAAAACCCTAGTCGTTCTCCCCCTTGAACCCGACCCCCCCCCCCCGATTGCCGACTTCACCGGCCACCGCCTGCCACCACTAGCACCGACACCAACCACCACCATCCCAACCTGTAAACCCCCTGATTTTTTTTAAGAATTTTAAATTTGGATTTTATACAATTTTCTGGAATTTTTTGGGATTTTTTGAAATTAAAAACAGGGTTTTAAATTATTAAATGATTTTTAAATGTTAATAAACAATATTAAAATATTATGAAAATAATATTTTTGGGTGTAAAATAAAAAATTGGACTTAGGGTAATTTTTCTGGAATTTATTGGGCCCCGGACCTATTTTTTAAACACCTAAAAGTAATTATTTAATTAATTATCTAATTATTAATTAGTTATTTATTTTTTTAATAAATAAAACACCCGGCCCAAAACCCAAACCCATAACCCGGCCCGGCTCATTTGGCTCAGCCCAGCCCAGCCCCCGGCCTAGCGGGTCGGGCGGGTCGGCCAAACCCGCAACCCGTCCGAGACCCGACCCGGCAGACCCGTTCCCTTCTCCCCTCTTCCCCGCGTTTCCCGGCAGAGCCGCCGCCTCCGGCCACCTCGCCTGCTCCGCCCGGCCACCTCGTCCACGTCGACAGCCATTTCCGGCCTCGACCCCCGGAGCCTCCCCTATAAAACCTTAGCTCCTCTGCCCGCTGCCCCCACCGTGCCACCCTCCACCGCCATAGCCACCACTCCGCCACCACCGGCTCCGCCTCCAGCGCCGTCGTGCCCGCCGTGAGCCGCCACCGCTACAGCCCCCTCCTCCTTCTTCCTCCCCTCTCCTCTGCCTGCCTCCGGCCGTATCGTCGACGAGCAGCAGCGGCAGCAGCAAGCCATAGCGGCAGCAGCTCCGGCCGCTCCCCGCGCCGCCTTCGCCGCCTCCCAGCGCGCCGCCGCGTGCCCCCGCTGCCTTCGGCCCCCTCCGCCTCAGCCGGCCGCCCCAAGCCGCCGGAGCTCCGCCGATTCAACAAACCCTAACCCTAATTCCTAATTTTCCCCTGTGTCGGACACAGGACACAGTGTCCTATGTCGTGTCGGACACGACGAAAACCCCAGTTTTTGACCCTGTTCAGGTACTCCGAACTCTCTGCTCGTAATCCCATTTTCGATTCCGTCAGTTGTGTTGCGAAGCCTGTATGACCCTCTAGGTGCTCGTGCAACCCGGTCGGGACATCGCGTCCTGTGGTGATCGCACACCGCGATCCCAAAACAGGAAAAAAAATGCCCCGATTTACCCCAGAACTGGGTACGCCCCGCCAAACGGGACGACTTGGTCGCGTGCGGTCTTCACAGATACGTGCGCATCGTCGATACGGACTTGTGGGATTTCCCAGAAGTCGATTCGGGTGTGCGTGTACACTGGGATCAACGCGTATCCGCGGACACCGTCCCGTATCCGTCCTTTCTGGAGCGTATCCTAACTTTGTGTACACACGTCAGATCGAAACAAAACTTGTTCCATCGGACTCGTAGCGATACGCTGGTCCTGTGACACAAATTTAGTTCGATTCTGAGAACATTGACGAAATCGCGTGTCGTGGGCCCTACAAGCCCCACTCGACGGGCGATTTTGTGATCGGCTCATCGGAATCCAATTCTGGAAGTTCCGTTGGGTTCGTATCATCGTTCCTGACCTGTTGACACTAAGTTTGGTGAATTTGGAGACCTTTGACCCTGACATATTTTTTGGTGCAAAGCGGGCCCACATGTGGACCCCGTTTTGACCCGAAATTGCCATTTTTGCCCTTATCTCCAAATTGGACTCAAGGACAGACGTTTCTAGCTGATTGATATTTTTTGGATCTGATGGTGATGTTTATTTTAGCAACCGGAGTACCGTCTACAATTCCAGCTGAAGTCAGAGCCACAATTGGAACCGGAACCGCAGGCAAGTGTACCTTGCCAAAACCTGCAGCTTGCTATTTATTTCCTTGGCTTAATTTTGCATCAGTGGGCAAGTATTGCTTGTCAACTCGCAGTAATTCCTGTAATAGTATTTTACTTGAGTTCTTGTAGATTCATATATAAACTTGTTTAACTGTTCAACCCAGGACCGAGTGACTTTACATAGCGTCCGATTACTAGTCAGGTGCCAACCCCGTACGCGGAGTTGTGTAACGTCACATAGACATAGATATGGACACCCTTATTTCTTGTACTTGTCTTATCAAGTACATCATAACCCAGGACACCTGACACTATTCATGAGACAGAGTCTTCCTGAGACATTCATGGTGATTCTGTATAGGATACAGGACTTGACAGAGATATTTTATATGACTTGTTGCATTAGCTATGATCCCGCGTGACATGGACATGAGACGTTATGGTCATGTTATGCGTGATTACATTGGGTGGGGAGAGACACACAGGCTACAGGTTGATTTTATATTATGCCGGCGTCTTAGTCTCACTACGAGATAGACAACCACATGATATCCCTGCTACCGGCTCCCCGACACAGAGCTTGTAGTAGTTTCAGCCTGAGTTCTTGTGCTACTCTCATATTGCATATCACTTAGCTGGTTACATAGTTTACCCTATTATTCATTTAATTCTGCACTATATTTATTTTGGCTTGTGTTATCTGTACCTTGTTATGTCCCCTGAGGACCTGGAATGGATTATGTCCCCAGGTATAGCCAAAGAGATCCATCCAGAGATACACCGTATAGGAGCACTTCCAGGAGATGTACCAGGACCTGAGGACGAGATCGTACCAGAGGACTTCTCCTGAGCATTGGCTGTATATAGTCGGTTATTTCTGTTTCTCTTTCCAGTTCCTTTATTTCCTGTCTATTGGCATTAATGTATCAGACATATTCTCGGATTATTCCCCGAGACATTTATTGAGATTTGATAGTTATTTCTATTTGCATTATTCTGGCATTTAATCTGTGATTATTCTGTAGATGAGATTAGAAATACCTGGGACTTATAATAATTATTCTGTTTCCTGTTAGTCTACAGCTTAAGCATGCCCTGATGGATCCATTAAATTGGGTTGTCCATCGGTGCATGCTGCTGGCCATTGCCGCGTATCCAGTCCCTCGGTATTTTGGGACTGGGGCGTGACATGGTTTTTTGTGGTGGCCCATGCAGGTCTACGACTAAATTGTTCAGTTTCAACTTAGGGACCGAACAGGCCTACAATAAGATAGGATAAGTTTAGGATCTCATCCACTTGCTTGAAACGTTCTTGATATCTGTATCGGATTTAAATTAATTCTTGACTTGCATCCTGCCTTGATTCCTGTACGCCTCTTATTGTTTATTTTGGTTGCAGGGTTATGGATTCACGAGCAAACGATGAGACTCCTACAAGATCACCACGAGATGCTGTGGTAACCAACGAAGATAAAGTAACACTAGTAGATGGAGGACAATCAGCTCAACAACATGCCTCGAGAATCCAGCAAGATGACATTCCACCATCGACGCCATTTACTCCACCAATGCCCGTAATTCTACTAGGGCAGGCCATGGATGGACAACAGGTGTTTTAAATGATTTATGTAATAATGCATGTTCAACAAGAGGCTTTGAGTCGTAGTGTCACTACCATATTTTAGGAAAAAGGGTATTTTAGTAATTTCCAATTTAAATAAATATTGTGCATGGTAAATAATTTTTGTTGTATTATTTAATTGTTGTTGGATGTTATTTAATTATTTTGGACTTATTTTAGTGGACCCAACTAGTGTAGTTTGGACCCATGGACCAACATGAATTAAATAGTTAGATTTGACCCATTTAGAAGGCCTATAGTTAAGGAGATGGATTAAATTAATTAAGTGATTAGACTAGAAGCTTCCTTCCTTAATTATTTCTTCATGAGAGGCCCCAAGGGGTACATTGGACATTTTACAATTGCTTGGGAGAGTGGCAAGGCCGGCCTATTAAAAGAGGGGGAAAATTTCTCTCTCCTCTCATTCTCATTCCAAATCTAGATCTAGAATTTTCCACTCCCAAATTCCCTCCATTCCCATTCCAATTCCCTACCAAATTTATTCTAAATTCTTCCCAATTCACCATTAGAGAAGGAGGAAGCAAGGATCTAGAAGAAGGAAGAAAGGATCTACAAAGAGGAGCAAGGATCTACAATTTGGAAGCAAGTTCTTCTCAATTGGAGGTTTCATTGGGAATCCATCTCCCAATAGGTATAATTCAGATTTTTCCATTTAAATAACTTCTAAATCTGAGATTTAATCATGTAAAATCAACCTATATGTATGTACTACCCATAGGACTTTGTTTTGTGTTCATAGGAGACCCATGGAGAAAGTTATGGTGCTTTTTGTGTTAATTTTGTTGGAATTCCGAATTTATATTTTGTTGTGTGTATCAATTGATCCTATAGATCAATTGGACATGAGGTTATGTATTTGGGGCTAGTGTCGTGTCCATAATTTGGTATATTTTGTTCGTATCCCAACTATTTGGTGATACGTGTCATTTTGGAGGTTTTTCCTCCGACACGGGGCTTTGAACATGTCGTATTTTGACACGGACACATAGATCTACTTTTGACACTTTGATTTATTCATAAATATTATTTGTAATTTGTTTGTATCCTTCGGGGTACAATTGGTTGTGTGTTGGACTCGTGTCACATGCGTATCCTAGATCTAGTGGGATACGGTGTGATACTCTCCGATTGTGTGGATTTTTGAATAGATCTAATTATGTATGGTTTAAATTCTTCAATTATAATTAGTAAATATATATAGATATTATATATTTATTTTGTGTATTTATTATAGTAATTATTGTAGCATAGATCTATATATTTTTGTGTGTGCTAATATGATGTACAAATATAATATGTAGCTTTTTTGCATATAATTATATATGTACTTATGTTAATAGTATAAATTATACATAAATATTTTATAAAATATATTTATGTGTTTAATTGTGTAATTCTATTATTTATAATTATTATGTAATTATTTGTATATTAATGTATATATTTTAGGTGTGCTTCTAGCCATGTAAAATATGGACATTAATATGTGCATGTGTGGTAACTATTGGTATTTAATTATAAGTTTATATGTGCATATATATATAAGTATATAATTATTTATTTATATATATGTATTATGATTATTATTGCATATATATATTTATATATATATATATATATATTTCTGTGTTTTAGTGACAGTGGGTTTGTGACAGTGAAACTGTCGCTAAATAGGCGGGTCAGCAGCAGCCGCTGTAGCCCACTGTGCATTAATAACAGTTCTGTCATTAATGCTGCGGGCGGGATCTTAGCAGCAGTGGCGACAGTTTTCGGTGACAGTTGATTAACTGTCACCAATGCAGCAGCAGTGGGTTTTATTACACAGTGGCTTTTGTGATATTTTCTGTGACAGTTGAGACTGTCACTATAAGCTGTTTTAATTAAATTATATTTTTAACTCCCTGTTTTCAGTGACGCTTTGGCAGTTTTAAATTATATTTTATATATTATTATTGTATATATATATATGTGTATATATATGTGTTTTGTATAATATTTGTAATAATATATTATGTTATTTGTATACCTATTGGTTTGTATATATATTATTTTAGGGTATATATTATTTGTATTAGTAGTATACTTTGTGTGAGTATGATTTGGGATCTAATTTTTATTCCTAAATTGTTGTATTTTATTTCTATATTATTTATATAGATTTCTTGTGAGGTTGACCTTGGTTTGACTTTAGTTGACTTTAGAGTTGACCATAGTTGACTTTTGACTTAGAAATTATTTATTGACCTAGGAGTTGACTAGTTTGACTTTGTTCTCTTTTCGGGACCTTGTTTTAATGTGTTATTCCATATCTATGTTTTTGAGGTACCGAGTCAGACATCTGTGAGACTGTTCTTTGGACTTCAGGCGAGTACATTCTCTGATAGTTTCTCATTTATGATATCCTCTATGTTCGTTGTATCTAGTATAGATATACATGTTTCTTTTGACACTATGGTTACACTGATTGGTATATCCGGATCTCGTCATGAGATGTTATTCCTTGGTATATGGTATATATGGTGCAAGTATTGTTTCATTGGTTATCTTGTACATGTACAGACACCGATTTTCGGGAGGAGTCGCTCTCTTCTTGGGGAATCTAGTGCCATAGCATACCGTGGTTGGATTTATTATACCAGTTAGGGGGTGCGGAGTATTAGTATAGATATGTGATCAAATCCCTATTGAATAAAGTATTGGTAAGCGATTAGTGTTGATCATGCACCGCACGTATGATTAGCCAGGCCGCATTGTATCTTGCCCAAGCCGATCATATGTTAAGCTAGTACTCACACACTTAGTCATTAGTATTATTGTTTCATTGGCATATTGTTCATTATTGTATTTCTTTCCAGTATTTCCTTATTGTCTATATATCTCTTGTATCTATTTTGTGCATCTTGTCTATCCATAGCTATTTACTGTTACATAGTTTTTATCATTAATTAGAACTGCTGTTAGAGATGTACTCTGCTCCTTTCCTGACTAGATATAATTTTTCCAGATGACACTAAGGAGTATCCTACCTATTATGGACCCCAGGATGTTGTGGGTTTAGATTCGGAGACCCTGGCTCAAGAGGGACTTATCCCAACTGAGACAGTTGACCCTGGAGTTGTAGCTTTGTAGTATGATAGTATTCTTTTGTACTGGATTTGTCTCCAGCTTATTTTGTTACTCTTCAGACTCATTGATGTATTATTTTAAACTCATGAGTTGTATGATGACTATTCTATTCTTATCTGATTCGTGCTCATTTCCATCTTAGTTCTGTGATTGAGTATTCTATCATTATTGGTCATTCATTACTTTAAATAGACTATCTAGACAGCGTTCTACCACCGATACTGCGGCGTAGGCTGGGCGTTATTTCCGACTAGTATCCTTACATCGGGTACGGGTCGTGACACATTTTTGGTGGTGGCCCATGCAGGTCTAGCTTCACAAGTATGTGATATCGTGGTAGTACGACAACTTAGTTGTACTACTGCGAGCCTGCGATAGGATATAGGATATAGGCTGAGATACTCAATCACATCTAGGAAATTTTTTTTGATTCAACTATTCTCCTTTGATATTGATACTTGATCTCTTAAACTGTCCTTTCCTTGATGTCTTACATCTTGTGCCATATTGATTCTTTCTTTCGCTTTGTCTCAGGATGCCGCCTAAGACTAGATCACAGCAGGGGAGAGCAGCTTCTGAGAGGTCTGCGACATCCCGAGGGCCTGCACCAGTCACTTCTCCGGTGATTGGAGTGTCAGCTGCTTTCGGAGGTCCACCACCTACTCAGAGGACTGTGCCAGCTGTATCTGAGGGGCTTCCACCTCCACCTCCTGTGCCAGCAGAGGCGTCACAGATGTTTACACTGTTTCGTGAGATGCTCGAGGCACAGAGGGCTCAGTCAGAGGCACATCAGAGGCAGACCGACGTTCTACGGCAGGGCATCGAGAGTGCTCATCAGCTTGCTCGTGCTGTAGTTGAGAGAGGAGTTCCGATCCAGCAGCAGGTTGTTCCTCAAGTTGCTCAGCTTCGGCCAGGCAACATTCAGGACTTCAAGAAACTGGAGCCTAGGGTTTTCAAAGGGACGGAGGGCATCATCTATACTGATGATTGGCTCGAGGACATTGAGTGTCTTATGAGGGTGTCCCGTCTTTCTGAAGATCTGAAGGTTGAGGCGGTAGGACTTCAACTGTTCGACTTCGCTCGCACTTGGTTCAGGAATGAGCCAGTTCTGGTTGACGTAGGACAATCTTGGGAGGTATTCAGGGACCTTTTCAAGAAGAAGTTTTTCGCCCAGATAGACAGGCTTGACTTGGGAAGACAATTTGAGAGTCTCATTCAGGGGAGCATGTCTGTGGAGGAATACGCTGCGGAGTTCGGTAGGTTAAGCTGATTTGCAGAGTATTTGGTGAGAGAGCCAGAGGTTCGAGCTATTCGTTTCCGAGAGGGTCTAAACTGGGAAGTGAAGATTCTCATTCCGTCTTTTTATGAGACATACTCGGAGATACTTGCGGAGGCACGCAAGGTTGAGCGGGATCTGGATTTGAAGACCAAGAGAGACCGTGATTCTTTTCTGGGGGCCAACGGCAGTGCAGTATCTGCCAAACGTTCTCATTTCTAGTCCAGACCTTTCCAGCAGCCACAGCAGAACCAGACTCTAGCTAGAGCACCTTTTTACCAGGCACCTCAGCAGCAGAGGCAGTTACAGCTGGCCCCATACAACTTCTGCAAGAAGCCCGGCCATATCTGGGAAGTTTGCAGGAGGAGGCTAGGAGTTTGTTTGTATTGTGGTACTGAAGGGCATCAATCGAGGGAGTGTCCTCGTCGTGCAGTTCAAGGAGCAGCTCCAGCTCCGAGGACACAGACGAGACCACCTGCAGCACAGCCGAGGGGACCGCTTCCGACACAGCAGCAGCATTTTGTCCAGCATCAACAACAGGGAGGTGCTCGGCAGGGACGAGCGTTTGCTATGACCGTCGAAGAGGAGGAACCCACAGGAGATGTCATCGCAGGTTCTATTCTTCTTGATTCCATTCCAGCTTTAGCTTTGTTTGATGGTGGTGCTTCCCATAGTTTTGTATCTGTTTCTTTTGCTCTGAAGCATGGTTTGGTAGCTGAGTCTTTGCTTAGGACTTGCAAGATCATGACCGGGGGAGGCATTATCCTGGTTAATGATATTTGCAAGGACCGGAGAGTTACTCTGGGAGGCCGGGAGTTGAGTGCGTGTCTACTGGTAATGCCACTTTCTAGCTACGACATTGTACTTGGGATGGATTGGTTGAGTAGGCACCGTGCTAGCATAGACTGTAGAGGAGGTAGAGTTTTGTTTGGTCCACCAGGAGAGCCAGAGTTCGAGTTTGCTAGAGGAGCTGCGGAGCAGGGGGAAGGAATTATTTGTGGAGCTATGGTGGAGGACAAGGAGTTGTCGCATCCGTTGATAGCAGAATTCTTGGATGTGTTTTCTGAGGAATTACCAGGATTGCCACCAGATCGAGATATTGAATTTTCTATAGACTTGGTGCCAGGTGCAGAACCAATTTCACAGCATGTCTATAGAGTAAACAACAGCGAGCTGGTCGAGTTGAAGAAGCAGGTGGACGAATTACAGGATAAGGGGTTTATTAGATCGATTTTTTTACCATGGGGAGCCCCGGTATTGTTTGTACTGAAGAAGGATGGATCGGTGCGTATGTGCATTGATTACAGGGCTTTGAATAATCTCACTATCAAGAATAAGTATCCTTTGCCACGGATTGATGACCTGTTTGATCAGTTGAGTGGTGCGAAGGTGTTTTCTAAGATAGATTTGAGATCAGGCTACCATCAAGTGAAGGTGAAGCCGGAGGACATACCGAAGACTGCTTTTAGAACTCGGTATGGTCAGTACGAGTTTATGGTGATGCCGTTTGGTTTGACTAATGCACCGGCGGTATTTATGAACTTGATGAACAAGGTGTTCCACCAGTACCTTGACAAGTTTGTGGTGGTGTTCATCGACGACATACTCATATACTCGAGGACACCGGAGGAGCATGAGGAGCATTTGAGGATTGTGTTGGATGTGCTGAGGAAGGAGAAGCTGTATGGAAAGTTGTCCAAATGTGAGTTTTTCTTGGACAAAGTAGAATTCTTGGGGCATGTTGTGACTGGTGATGGTATTTCAGTGGATCCGAAGAAGATTTCAGCAGTGGAATCTTGGAAGACTCCGAGTTCAGTAGCAGAGATCAGAAGTTTCTTGGGATTGGCAGGCTATTACAGGAAGTTTGTGCAAGATTTTTCGAGGATTGCCGAGCCGATCACCAGACTCACAAGGAAGGATATGGAGTTTGTTTGGACGAAGGATTGTCAGGTTGCTTTTGAGGAGTTGAAGAAGAGGTTGATGTCTGCTCCTATTTTGACGTTGCCATCAGGGTCCGGAGGTTTCACTATTTATAGTGATGCATCGGGGAAGGGTTTAGGTTGTGTTCTTCGGCAGCATGGAAAAGTGATTGCCTATGCATCCAGGCAATTGCGTCCTCATGAAAAGAACTATCCTACCCATGATTTGGAGTTGGCAGCTGTCATATTCGCCCTGAAGTTGTGGAAACATTATTTGTACGGAGAGCGTGTGGAGATCTTCACAGACCACAAAAGCTTGAAGTACGTTTTTACGCAGAAGGAGTTGAACATGAGGCAGCGTCGGTGGTTGGAATTGATGAAGGATTTTGATATCTCTTTGCAATATCATCCTGGGAAAGCCAATGTAGTTGCCGATGCTTTGAGCAGGTATCCGGTAGCTATGTTCTTGACGTAGGATCGATATCTGTTGGAGGATTTTGAGAGCTTGGGCATTGAGGTGATTATTCCTGGTGGTGCTATGCAGATTTGGGGATTGCAGATACACTCAGATTTGATGGACAGGATCAAGGCAGCACAGTATGATGATGTATCTTTGAGGAGTATCGGAGCTCAGGTGAGAGCAGGATTGGAGGATGATTTCACTATTACAGAGGATGGATCTTTGAGGCATGGAGCTAGATTGTGTGTGCCTAGTGGGGAGTTGCGCGAGGATGTGTTGCAGAAAGTGCATCGCTCTCAGTATTCCATACATCCAGGTGCTAACAAGATGTATCAGGATATGCGAGAGAGTGTGTGGTGGTATGGCATGAAGAGGGAAGTGGCACAGTTTGTATCCAGATGCTTAGTGTGCCAGCAGGTGAAAGCCGAGAGGAAGAGGCCAGGAGGGTTACTTCAGCCATTACCCATTCCAGAGTGGAAGTGGGAACACATTACTATGGATTTTGTGTCCGGACTTCCACGATCCCCAGGAGGGAAAGACGCGATTTGGGTCATTGTTGATAGATTGACCAAGTCGGCCCACTTTTTGCCTTTCAAAGTGGGTTTGTCTACGGAGAAGCTGGCAGAGATGTATGTGAGGCAGATCGTTAGGATACACGGAGTTCCCGTCAGCATAGTCTCAGATCGAGATAGTCGTTTCACTTCTCATTTTTGGAGGAGTTTGCAGGAGAGTTTGGGTACTCAGCTCAAGTTCAGTACTGCATATCTTCCCCAGACAGATGGGCAGTCAGAGATGACTATCCAGACTCTCGAGGATATGTTGCGCACTTGTGTACTAGATTTCGGAGGTTCTTGGGAGGACCATCTCCATTTGGTAGAGTTTGCTTACAACAACAGTTACCAGGCCAGTATAGAGATGTCACCTTTTGAAGCTCTATATGGTCGGAGGTGTCGTACTCCTTTGTCTTGGGACGATGTTGGAGAGAGAATTTTGCTTGGGCCAGAGATGGTTGTGGATGCAGCGGAGAAGGTTCATTGGATCAGAGACAGACTTCGAGTGGCGCAGGACAGACAGCGGCATTGGGCCGATAGCCATCGGAGACCTTTGGAGTTTGAGGTATAGTTTAGATTTTGTTTGTGCTTGTTCTTGTTTGTTATAGATTAAGTTCTTAAGATGGTGTTTTGTTCTAGGTGGGTGGTTTGGTGTTTCTGAGGATTTCTCCGACACGAGGCACGATTCGCTTCGGTGGAGGCGGAAAGCTTAGTCCGCGATTCATCGGACCTTTCACTATTCTAGAGAGGGTCGGTGCAGTTGCTTATAGATTAGACTTGCCACCTGTATTGGAGGGAGTACACAACATATTTCCTGTGTCGCAGTTGAGACGATACGTGGCAGATTCTAGTCATATATTAGATCACTCGGAGATAGAGGTGGGCCCTACTCTTAGCTATCCAGAGCAGCCAGTTGAGATTCTGGATCGGAGAGAGAAGGTGCTGAGGAACCAGACTATTCCTTTAGTGCACGTCGCATGGAGGCATCACTCTCCGGGGGAGTCTACCTGGGAGAGAGAGGATGACATGCGAGAGCGTTATCCATATTTGTTTGTACCTTGAGGTATGTTATTTCTAGTTATATTCTGTTCATTGTTATGTTTTGTTCATTAGTTAGTTGTGATTCTTTAGTTCTGTTTTGTGTTTTTCTGGGGGTAGTTTTCGTCTTTGAATTTCGAGGACGAAATTATTTTAAGGAGGGTAGACTTGTCACTACCACATTTTAGGAAAAAGGGTATTTTAGTAATTTCCTATTTAAATAAATATTGTGCATGGTAAATAATTTTTGTTGTATTATTTAATTGTTGTTGGATGTTATTTAATTATTTTGGACTTATTTTAGTGGACCCAACTAGTGTAGTTTTGACCCATGGACCAACAAGAATTAAATAGTTAGATTTGGCCCATTTAGAAAGCCTATAGTTAAGGAGATGGATTAAATTAATTAAGTGATTAGACTAGAAGCTTCCTTCCTTAATTATTTCTTCATGAGAGCCCCAAGGGGTACATTGGACATTTTAAAATTGCTTGGGAGAGGGGCAAGGCTGGCCTATTAAAAGAGGGGGGAAATTTCTCTCTCCCCTCATTCTCATTCCAAATCTAGATCTAGAATTTCCCACTCCCAAATTCCCTCCATTCCCATTCCAATTCCCTACCAAACTCATTCCAAATTCTTCCTAATTCACCATTAGAGAAGAAGAAAGCAAGGATCTAGAAGAAGGAAGCAAGGATCTACAAAGAGGAGCAAGGATCTACAATTTGGAAGCAAGTTCTTCTCAATTGGAGGTTTCATTGGGAATCCATCTCCCAATAGGTATAATTCAGATTTTCCCATTTAAATAGCTTCTAAATCTGAGATTTAATCATGTAAAATCAACCTATATGTATGTACTACCCATAGGACTTTGTTTTGTGTTCATAGGAGACCCATAGAGAAAGTTATGGTGTTTTTTGTGTTAATTTTGTTGGAATTCCAAATTTATATTTTGTTGTGTGTATCAATTGATCCTATAGATCAATTGGACATGAGCTTATGTGTTTGGGTCTAGTATCGTGTCCATAATTTGGTACATGTGGTTCGTATCCCAACTATTTGGTGATACGTGTCATTTTGGGAGTTTTCCCTCCGACACGGGACTTTGAACATGTCGTATTTTGACACGGACACATAGATCTACTTTTGACACTTTGATTTATTCATAAATATTATTTATGATTTGTTTGTATCCTTCGGGGTGCAATTGGTTGTGTGTTGGACTCGTGTCACATGCGTATCCTAGATCTAGTGGGATACGGTGTGATACTCTCCAATTGTGTAGATTTTTGAATAGATCTAATTATGTATGGTTTAAATTCTTCAATTATAATTAGTAAATATATATAGATATTATATATTTATTTTTTGTATTTATTACAGTAATTATTGTAGCATAGATCTATATATTTTTGTGTGTGCTAATATGATGTACAAATATAATATGTAGCTTTCTTGCATGTAATTATATATGTACTTATGTTAATAGTATAAATTATACATAAATGTTTTATAAAATATATTTATGTGTTTAATTGTGTAATTATATTATTTATAATTATTATGTAATTATTTGTATATTAATGTATATATTTTAGGTGTGCTTCTAGCCATGTAAAATATGAACATTAATATATGCATGTGTTGTAACTATTGGTATTTAATTATAAGTTTATATGTGCATATATATATAAGTATATAATTATTTATTTATATATATGTATTGTGATTATTATTGCATATATATATATATATATATATATATATATATATATATATATATATATATATATATATATATATATATATATATATATATTTCTGTGTTTTAGTGACAGTGGGTTTGTGACAGTGAAACTGTCGCTAAATAGGCGGGTCAGCAGCAGCCGCTGTAGCCCACAGTGTATTAATGACAGTTCTGTCATTAATGCTGCGGGCGGGATCTTAGCAGCAGTAGCGACAGTTTTCGGTGACAGTTGATTAACTGTCACCAATGCAGCAGCAGTGGGTTTTATTACACAGTGGCTTTTGCGATATTTTCTGTGACAGTTGAGACTGTCACTATAAGCTGTTTTAATTAAATTATATTTTTAACTCCCTGTTTTCAGTGACGCTTTGGCAGTTTTAAATTATATTTTATATATTATTATTGTATATATATATGTGTATATATATGTATTTTGTATAATATTTGTAATAATATATTATGTTATTTGTATACCTATTGGTTTGTATATATATTATTTTAGGGTATATATTATTTGTATTAGTAGTATACTTTGTGTGAGTATGATTTGGGATCTAATTTTTATTCCTAAATTGTTGTATTTTATTTCTATATTATTTATATAGATTTCTTGTGAGGTTGACCTTGGTTTGACTTTAGTTGACTTTAGAGTTGACCATAGTTGACTTTTGACTTAAAATTTATTTATTGACCTAGGAGTTGACTAGTTTGACTTGTTCTCTTTCCGGGACCTTATTTTAATGTGGTATTCCATATCTATGTTTTCGAGGTACCGACTCAGACATCTGTGAGACTGTTCTTTGGACTTCAGGCGAGTACATTCTCTGATAGTTTCTCATTTATGATATCCTCTATGTTCGTTGTATCTAGTGTAGATATACATATTTCTTTTGACACTATGGTTACACGGATTGGTATATCCGGATCTCGTCATGAGATGTTATTCCTTGGTATATGGTGTATATGGTGCAAGTATTGTTTCATTGGTTATCTTGTACATGTACAGACACCGATTTTCGGGAGGAGTCGCTCTCTTCTTGGGGAATCTAGTGCCATAGCATACCGTGGTTGGATCTATTATACCAGTTGGGGGGTGGGGAGTATTAATATAGATATGTGATCAAATCCCTATTGAATAAAGTATTGGTAAGCGAATAGTGTTGATCATGCACCGCACGTATGATTAGCCAGGCCGCATTGTATCTTGCCCAAGCCGATCACATGTTAAGCTAGTACTCACACACTTAGTCATTAGTATTATTGTTTCATTGGCATATTGTTCATTATTGTATTTCTTTCCAGTATTTCCTTATTGTCTATATATCTCTTGTATCTATTTTGTGCATCTTGTCTATCCATAGCTATTTACTGTTATATAGTTTTTATCATTAATTAGAACTGCTGTTAGAGATGTACTCTGCTCCTTTCCTGACTGGATATATTTTTCCAGATGACACTGAGGAGTATCCTACCTATTATGGACCCCAGGATGTTGTGGGTTTAGATTCGGAGACCCTGGCTCAAGAGGGACTTATCCCAACTGAGACAGTTGACCCTGGAGTTGTAGCTTTGTAGTATGATAGTATTCTTTTGTACTGGATTTGTCTCCAGCTTATTTTATTACTCTTCAGACTCATTGATGTATTATTTTAAACTCAAGAGTTGTATGATGACTATTCTATTCTTATCTGATTCGTGCTCATTTCCATCTTAGTTCTGTGATTGAGTATTCTATCATTATTGGTGGTTCATTACTTTAAATAGACTATCTAGACAGCGTTCTACCGCCGATTCTGCGGCGTAGGCTGGGCGTTGTTTCCGACTAGTATCCTTACATCGGGTATGGGTCGTGACACGTAGCCTAGTAACCGCACTCGAGTAGGCGAATCTACCTGCACGACGGCCAACGACGGGCTCTATCACCGATTTCCGGCAGCTGAAGCCCCGTACCTTCTCAGGCAAAGAAGAGCCCACTGAAGTTCATGAGTGGCTCACCAACACTCAATATCAACTAGAAGCAGCTGAGCTTCCAAAGGAACATTGGATGACTGCCGTCAGAATGCAGTTGATTGACAATGCGCATCACTGGTGGCTATCTGAGGAAACACGGCTCGGACCAGACCGAGTTACTTGGGAGGAATTCTCCAGACTCTTCCAGGAGATGTACATTCCAGCCATTGCTCGATCAGAACTTCGGGACAAGTTCAATCACCTCGCTCAAGATTCTAAGACAGTAGAAGAGTACAACGCTGAGTTCATTCGTCTAAGTTGCTTTGCCCCAACATTGATCCCGAAAGAAGAAGAGAAGACTGAGAAATTTTTCGATGGACTAAACATTGAGCTATAAAAACTAATCAGATCCGTTGTACCTACTTCGTACTCGGACGTCCTTGTTGCAGCACGACGCATGGAGCGCGTCATCAGGAGAGAGACCAGTCTGAAGCGGCCATCCACATCAGCACCAGCCGGAGCACCACAAGAAAAAGTTGCAAAAAGACCTCACGTACACCAGCCACCAGAAGCATCTCCACAGGCAATACCTGTCTGTCCATATTGTCGCAAGCGAGGCCATACTGAGGACGAGTGCAGACGAAAGAAGAGATTATGCATAGTTTGCGGATCCAGTCAGCATTTATTAAAGGAATGCCCTGAGCGTCGAGACAGAGCACCAAGGGTAAACCAACAAGCGCTACCCATACCAAGGCCAACCTCTCCAGTATTGGAAGCACCGCAAACAAGAGTTGAAGGAGTCCTACCACAAACTCCAGGAGGGTATCAGCCGAGCCCACCTTTGATACCCCAAGCACTACTCTTCCAGCAGGCTCAGTAGCAGAAGAATCGACTGCAAGGACGCGGACAAGCTCCAACGATGACCGTGGAGAACGCGCAGACTCGTGGAGTAGCTAATGCGCGTAAGTGATTCGTAGTTATCCGTTTCTAGTCTTGTTTTAGCTCGTGCCCGTTGGTTCGTGACCTCAGCCCCAACCTAGTAATTTGCAACTTGTTAATAATAACCTAGTTTTCTAAAATTGTAGTCTCCTTGCTTAAACTAGATTTTTTTTCTCTGGAAAGTGCATAACTTCCATTCTTAGGGAAAACGGTATTTCCCTAAGTATCTTGTGATGTGTTCCGAACGATACTTGCAACCGTGTCATCTCTGCTGGCCGGTTATTCTTTGATTGCGAGGACGCAATCCTCTTAAGGGGGGTAGATTGTAAACCCCCTGATTTTTTTTAAGAATTTTAAATTTGGATTTTATACAATTTTCTGGAATTTTCTGGGATATTTCTGAAATTAAAAACAGAGGTTTAAATTATTAAATAATTTTAAAATTTTAATAAACAATATTAAAATATTATGAAAATAATTTTTTTGGGTGTAAAATGAAAAACTGGACTTAGGGTAATTTTTTGGAATTTATTGGGTCCCGGACCTATTTTTTAAACACCTAAAAGTAATTATTTAATTAATTATTTAATTATTAATTAGATTTTTTTTTTAATAAATAAAACACCCGGCCCAAAACCCAAACCCATAACCCGGCCCGGCCCATTGGGCTCAACCCAGCCCAGCCCCCGGCCTAGCGGGTCGGGCGGGTCGGCCAAACCTGCAACCCGCCCGAGACCCGACCCGGCAAACCCGTTCCCTTCTCCCCTCTTCCCCGCGTTTCCCAGCGGAGCCACCGCCTCCGGCCACCTCGCCCGCTCCGCACGGCCACCTCGCCCACGTCGACCGCCATTTTCGGCCTCGACCCCCGGAGCCTCCCCCTATAAAACCCTAGCTCCTCTCCCCGCTACCCCCACCGTGCCACCCTCCACCGCCATAGCCACCACTCCACCACCACCGGCTCCGCCTCTAGCGCCGCCGTGCCCGCCGTGAGCCGCCACTGCTACAGCCCCCTCCTCCTTCTTCCTCCCCTCTCCTCTGCCTGCCTCCGGCCGTATCGACGACGAGCAGCAGCGGCAGCAGCAAGCCATAGCGGCAGCAGCTCCGGCCACTCCCCGCGCCGCCTCCGCCACCTCCCAGCGCGCCGCCGCGTGCCCCCGCTGCCTTCGGCCCCCTCCGCCTCAGCCGGCCGCCCCAAGCCGTCGGAGCTCCGCCGATTCAGCAAACCCTAACCCTAATTCTTAATTTTCCCCTGTGTCGGACACAGGACACAGTTTCCTGTGTCGTGTCGGACACGACGAAAACTCCAGTTTTTGACCCTGTTCAGGTACTCCTAACTCTCTGATCGTAACCCCGTTTTCGATTTCGTCAGTTACGTTGCAAAGCCTGTATGACCCTCTCGGTGCCCGTGCAACCCGCTCGGGGCATCGCGTCCTGTGGTGATCGCACACCGCGATCCAAAAACAGGAAAAATAATGCCCCAATTCACCCCGGAACTGGGTACGCCCCGCCAAACGGGACAACTTGGTCGTGTGCGGTCTTCACAGATACATGCGCATCGTCGATACGGACGTATGGGATTTCGCAGAAGTCGATTCGGGTGTGCGTGCACACCGGGATCAACGCGTATCCGCGGACACCGTCCCGTATTCGCCCTTTCTGGAGCGTGTCCTAACTTTGTGTACACACGTTGGATCGAAACGAAACTTGCGCCATCGGACTCGTAGCGATACGCTGGTCCTGTGACCCAAGTTTGGTTTGATTCTGAGAACATTAACGAAATCGCGTGTCGTGGGCCCCACAAGTCCCACTCGACGGGCGATTTTGTGATCGGCTCATCGGAATCCAATTCTGGAAGTTCCGTTGGGTTCGTATCATCGTTCCTGACCTGTTGACACTAAGTTTGGTAAATTTGGAGACCTTTGACCCTGACACGTTTTTCGGTGCAAAGCGGGCCCACTGTGGACCCCGTTTTGACCCAAAATTGCCATTTTTGCCCTTGTCTCCAAATTAGACTCAAGGACAGGCATTTTTAGCTAATTGATATTTTTTGGATCTGATGGTGATGTTTATTTCAGCAACCGGAGTACCGCCTGCAATTCCAGCTGAAGTCAGAGCCACAATTGGAACCGGAACCGCAGGCAAGTGTATCTTGCCAAAACCTACAGCTTGCTATTTATTTCCTTGGCTTAATTTTGCATCAGTGGGCAAGTATAGCTTTTCAACTCACAGTAATTCCTGTTATTATATTTTACTTGAGTTCTTGTAGATTCATATATAAACTTGTTTAACTGTTCAACCCAGGACCGAGTGACTTTACTTAGCGTCCGATTACTAGTCGGGTGTCAACCCCGTACGCGGAGTTGTGTAACGTCACATAGACATGGATATCGACACCCTTATTTCTCGTACTTGTCTTATCAAGTACATCATAACCTAGGACACCTGACACTATTCATGAGACAGAGTCTTCCTGAGACATTCATGGTGATTCTGTATAGGATACAGGACTTGACAGAAATATTTTTTATGACTTGTTGCATTAGCTATGATCCAGCGTGACATGGACATGAGACGTTATGGTCTTGATATGCGTGATTACATTGGGTGGAGAGAGACACACAGGCTACAGGTTGATTTTATATTATGCCGGCGTCTTAGTCTCACTACGAGATAGACAACCACATGATATCCCTGCTACCGGCTCCCCGACACAGAGCTTGTAGTAGTTTCAGCCTGAGTTCTTGTGCTGCTCTCATATTGCATATCACTTAGCTGGTTACATAGTTTACCCTATTGTTCATTTAATTCTGCACTGTATTTATTTTGGCTTGTGTTATCTGTACCTTGTTATGTCCCCTGAGGACCTGGAATGGATTATGTCCCCAAGTATAGCCGAAGAGATCCATCCAAAGATACACCGTACAGGAGCACTTCCAGGAGCTGTACCAGGACCTGAGGACGAGATCGTACCAGAGGACTTCTCCTAAGCATTGGCTGTATATAGTCAGTTATTTCTGTTTCTCTTTCCAGTTCCTTTATTTCCTGTCTATTGGCATTGATGTATTAGACATATTCTCGGATTATTCCCCAAGACATTTATTGAGATTTGATAGTTATTTCTATTTGCATTATTCTGGCATTTAATCTGTAATTATTCTGTGGATGAGATTAAAAATACCTGGGACTTATAATAATTGTTCTGTTTTCTGTTAGTCTACAGCTTAAGCATGCCTTGATGGATCCATTAAATTTGGTTGTCCATCGGTGCGTGCTGCTGGCCATTGCCGCACATCCAGTCCCTCGACATTTTGGGACTGGGACGTGACACAACCTCCCAACCGACCTGACCCCTTAGCCGCTGCTCCTGAGTGACCCCGCACCGCCTTCAGTCGTCCCCGCCACCTCGATCACCACACACCACCACTCCTGGCCTACCCCGACTGTTCTCCCGCGACCGGTCAGTCGCCCCCGCCGCTTCCTAAGCCGTCGCCGCCGCAATTACATTCGCTGCGACTACTGCTGCTGCCGCTACCGCTGTTGTCTGCCGCCGGCCGACGTTGGAGCCCACCACTCGCCGGAGGACGACCGTCAGCGAGGAGACCCTAGTCCTGTCAACTAGGTAAACACCTGACTCATCCCTCCTTGTATTGTATCCACGTATGATCGTTGTGTCATCGTGTCAAGACTTGTAGTATTGGACACAAACTCAGTTAACCCTAACTATGTATATGATGGCATGTTGATTAATAAGATTTAGAATTGGTTTAATAACTAACCATTCCTTAAATCATAAGACCTGTTGTTAGAAACATAAAATTCATCAATAAAACTTAGACATTGCCAAGTATGCTGAATATTGGGATTTCAGGACCAACAATTGTACTAGACATAATGAAGCTTCGTAAACCCTAGACGTAGTAATTATTGTCTCAAGGCACATGTTAGCCGAGGACAGAACACATGTACACCCTAGCTACGTGCACATGTGACACTGTATTCGATCAGCCGTGAACTTGTGACAGTATTCAAGTATAGCGTTGTAGTCGTGTGTATTTAATGTTTAGTGTCTGATATCAGTATTTGTTATATTATATTGGTGTGTTTAGGATCATTGGATCAGCCGGGAGATGCTGTAGGAGCAGGCTATTTGCTTTCACAGCTTCAGGATCCAGACAAGATACCTTGCCATATTTACTTTTTAATTTAGATTATGCATATGTTGTATGATTCTTGTTGCTTTACTTCATATGACTGTGTGCGTCTGAGATTGACTCGGGTGCATCGACGGTTTCGTCGATGATTTGTATACTTGACCTAGTTGTTAGTAGACTCACCCAGTTAGAAGGATACGTTGATATCTTCTAAACCCTGACACTCACACGCATTCACTGTGACATTCATATTGGGATGCGGGTTCGCGTATTCGACTAGCTATCGGTGCGTATGACATGCATCACGGTTAGTGCGTAACTCAGGATATTTATTTGTAGAGACTGGCATATAGATACGTGGTATGCACGTCGCGTATTCGACTGGTGTATTATATTGGACGGGGAGGACAACTTGTAGGCATATGGGGTACACATATTGGAGCCATGATTTTGGAGAAACCTTGGATCTAATGACTTCCTTTACACTGATGCCCCGTTCTTCAGAGCGATATGGACGATATACTATACTGATGCCACGTTCTTCGGAGCGTTATGGACGATATACTGTACTGATGCCACTCTCTTCGGAGTATGGACGCTATGCTTACACCTACCCATATGTACCAGCGTTGTCCTCATATTGCATTCACTTAGATGGTTAGCACACCCTTATTATATTTATTTTATTCAGTATTATTTATATGGCATGTTTCTATGTATCTTGTTACGTCCCTCTGAGGACCTGGTACCTTTCCAGATTTGGACGAGGCATATTACCCTACAGTGTACGGCCCAGGACAGGAGACAAGGTACGCTACAGCTGAGGAGCTAGAGGTGCTACCGTCAGAGCTTCCGTGATAACTTGGTAGGCCTTCTGCCTAGGATTGGGCGCATCATTATCTAGTCAGCCGATGCCCTAGTCATTACTCTTTTATCTATCATTTCAGTACATTTATTCCGTCATAGTAGTGGGTTTGTTCCTACCAGACTTTATTGGTTGTACTTTGATATCTTGAGACTGGTGTTTATCTTCCAGCAGTTTATTTAGTACTTCTTGCTGTTTTATATTGTGGATGAGATTAGATTACTTGCTGTTGAGTTATATGGGGCATGTTAGTATTTAGGATAACGTAGCACTCTTTGTTAGGATCCATTAAATTGGGATATCCTCGGAGATGTGTCAACTGGCTATTGCCACGTGGATTGGTCCCGTGTATTTTGGGACTGGGGCGTGACAGGTTGGAGTTATTTAAATCACCTCTTTGATTTTTGATTTGATCGTTGCACATTACCGTTGTTTAAATATCTAGAGCAATGCACTAGCATTTGCTTTCCAATAATTTTCACATCCTTGACCTAGACAAGGTAAAGTTTAATCATGACCTTTGTGTCACTCATGAATGCACTCTCTTGTGCTTCATTTTAATTTTACAATATTTGTGCATTTTTTTAATTTTAAATCCAACTTTGCATCCTTGCCCGTTCCAATCAAAATTGGAGACACAATCTCGACCCGTTCCTTACAACCCAATATTTATCAATAATCTATTTTGAGTCTACTATGTCCATAACACTTGTGTCACATCCAATTCAAATCCTATGCACTACCAATTAAATAAAGAACACCATTGATAGTAATTTTAACTAAATTGGTATAATGACTCAACCTAACCCAAAACTAGGCCCAACACAAATCCAAACCCACACCCACACCCTCATGGCTCATACAAAATACCACACACCAATTTCTTCCTTCACGCTCAACCGATTTTTGAAATGCCTTCTTTGGTATGCTCTCCATGTAACCCTTTTTCAATGTCATCATTTGGAATAATTTAATTTGATTTCTATAGTTAGTAAATTGAGTGCCAATTCATGAGAAAATTTGTTTTATAAAATAATAAAATTCTCTGATACGGAGTTGGTCCTGTTAATCCGGGCAACCTCGTCATGTATCGATTGCACCGAAAGACGCGTATCGTCAACGTGGACGTGTGGGCTTTCGTGAAACTTGATTTGGATGTGCGTGCACACCGGAATCAATGTGTATCCGTCGAAAAGTACCGTATTGACATGTTCTGACACTCACCCTAATTTTTTTTGTGCCTGTCATTTCGTTACGAAACTTACGCCATCGGATTCGCAACGTTACGCTGGTCCTGTGACCCAAGTTTGGTTCGATTATGAGAATATTGACGAAACGTCGTTTCATAGGCCCCACGGTTCCATATGATGGGTAATTTTATTATCAGCTCATCAGAACCCAGTTCTTGACGTTCCGTTGGGTTCGTATCATCATTTTGGACTCGTAGACACTAAGTTTGACGAATTTGGAGAACTTTGTCTCTGGCACATTTTTTTGTGTAAGATGGGTCCACATGTGCCCCGTGTTGACCAGAAACTGTATTTTTGTCCCTGTGTCTAAATTGGACGTCTGAATATACTTTTTTAAGTATCTTACTCTTTCTTGGACTATTGGTGATATTTCTGACAGGATCCGAGGATATCTGCTCCAGTTTCAATCTTGCACTGCTACTTTCCTGGCGTATTCGTGTACGAATCTTCGCCTAGCTTCCAGGCAAGTATACATTGCCTTGTTGTACTATTTAAATTTAGTTAATATTATATATTATACTCTAAATATTATATAACTTTGTGCGTCCGAGAATGACTCGGTTGCAATCGACGAAGGCATCGACGTTAGGACTTGTGTTTGACCTAGCGTCTAGTGGACGTACCCTAAATGACAGAGTTATCATTATAACTCTGATGCCTTGACAAGTATCATTTCACGTCATGGAGTGATTTCATGATAGGATACAGGTTTACGCACTCGACTGGCCATCGGTGCGAGTAGCTCGTGTGATGGTACTTAGCATAGTTGTATTGCTTTAGGTGACTTGCATTATAGTTTTGAGATGTCCACGTCATACTTGAGACTTGTATATTGGCATTGGGCGGGAAGGACAACTAGTAGTCTTATGGCACACCCACCTCTTCATTTATGCAGATTTCGCGTTCTTCGGAGTGATACAGACGTTATTATTTATGCAGATTTTACGTTCTTCGGAGCGATACAGACGTTATTATTTATGTAGATTTTTCGTTCTTCGGAGCAATACGGATGTTACTATATTCAGGCACCGCATTCTTCGGAGCATTATGGCCGTCATTCCATACATGAAGGCCCTTGTTTTGGGGGCATATATGGCATATACTAGCCAGTCACGTCGATTGGTGAATTACGTCAGCATATGTCTAGCCTACACCCACCCTTACGCACTAAATTGTCCTCAAATTGCATTCACTTAGGAGGATAGTTCACCCCGATTTACTTTACCTAGTATTTATATTATGACATGTACTTTTTGTATCTTTTTACGTCCCTCTGAGGACCTAGTTTCCTTCCAGGTTATTTGAGCAGTTTGGATGAGGCTTGATCTGGTGGTGTGTTGGACATCCTTGCAGGTATCATTATATCTTTCCTCTATTATAGTTATGTATATTTTCTATTGTGACTCTACTATTGTATCCTAGTGTTTATAGGCCTATATAATTCTCTTGGTCTATTCGAACGACTGTATTATTGGGCTGCAGACTAATGATGCGTACCATTCCTTCTTGAGATTTTATTTACTATGGATTAAGATTTAGTTTAGTTGTTGGATATTAGAAATAGATATTTAGCTGGATCACTTAACCTTGGACAGCGTAAGTGCACTTCGTCGGGCCCACTAAATTGGAAAGCCCTACGGAGTCGTACTAGCTGGCCATTGCAACGTGTCTGGTCCCATATATTTTGGGACTGGGCGTGACATAATCTATAATCTATAATCGCTCTCACACTCATAACAAGAGACTCTTTGATAAGGGCTTTAATTTGCAAATTTTCCAATAAATTTAGATTCTTAATGGACTTATTGGAAATCAATCATTCAATATTGTTGCATGCAAATAATTGACCAACGTAGGATATTCGAATCATTTCACCATTATATATAACCCAACAGAATCTAGATAATTATCCTTGGACTATCCAACATATATACAACATAATCTTCTTACTTATAACAAATTAATTTTTTTCAACAATTTTTTTACATAATATTAAATTTTTAAATGAACAGTTGAGTATTTACAAACAGCTTAGGTGGCTCACTTTTGAGCCATTTTGAAGCCTGATTATAAGAGTTGAGATAGAGATAAAGTTTATATTAATTTATTTATAAATAATATAGATATAAAAAAATATTATCAATATTACATCCAAAATATTAATTTAAATAAATTTTACTGAGGATGTCAATCTCAATAAAAGATTTGAGTTTTTTTTTTTTTGCTTGAGATATCCGTATGTATCCAGTAGAAGGATATAAATAGGGCTATTGTCTACCCATTACGTTATATTACTATAGTTTCCTTTCCAAATATGGATGTAGTCCTAGTGGTTCTCAAATATATAGGACTAAGAAGGTCATTGATTGTTAAGTACTCTGCCTTGCGATCATCATGAATATGATGTCTTATAAAAATTAAAGCCACATTATCTTGTGAAGATATTGACTTATCAGACACAATTGCGTCACCTAAGCTTTAGGCTTGGAGGTAAAATACAGCATCCAATCTCCAATTGAGAAAGTTCTGGACTTCTAAGTTTAGAGGCTTGAAATCATGCTTTGTGAGGCTCGACATATTGTTGTATAAGATCAATAATAACAAGTTAACATAAAAACTTGGTAAATCACCAAATAATTCATGTTCATGGTGTATGCTTCAAACAATAATATTTCAAAAGTCTATTTATACCAAACAAATATTGTTCATGGTATTCTTCGAACAATGATGTTCCAAAAGTCGTATATAAATACCAAACAGTAGATGTTCATGGTATGCTTCGAACAATGATTATGTTCAAAAAGTCTTTCAAAAATACCACATATGGTATGCTTCAAACAATGATGTTCCAGAAGTCTTCTATATATCGACCAAACAATTCATGTTCATGGTCATCAGATCTCTGATGGTTTTGATCTGAATGTATTAACATATATAAAATACATAAAGAAATAAAGAATAAGTCCAGCGTTCTCTCCGAGAGATCTATATGCGATTAACATCGGAGTGCTATCAAAATTAACTAAAAGAAATGAGATGAATGGATAAAAATTATTCTTTTTTTTCTAGAGGTATGCCAAGAGATGTATAAACATCAACATCAGGCTGCGCCTAGCGTATGCATATGCAAAAAAATAAATAAATAACCATACATATTATCGAAGTGGAGAATCCAAAAATGGTGGCTTCGCTGAGATCCTCTCGCTTATTCATCCCGTTAGAGCTTCGTGCTGATAACGTGTTTGAATAAACGTAGAAGAAGGAAGAAGAAAATAGGAGAAAAGATCTCTTATTGGTGTAATCCCATAGAGGGAGGCAAATAACTTATTTATACAATCTAATGAAGGTGTAATACTAATCTCTAACCAACATGAGACTAAAATACAAAGTAGAAATCCAACCCTTTAGTAACCCACGTTATAACAATAATAATAAATTTTATATTGATTTATTTATAAATTAAATAAATATAAAAAATACTATCAATATTACATCAAAAATATTAATTTAAATAAATTTGACTGATGATCTCAATCTCCAATCTTATAATGCGACTTGGAATTGGCTCAAATTTGAGACGTCCAAGCCGTATGCAAATAGTCAACCAATTTTTTTAAACTAACAAAGATAAATAAAAACTATTTTTAATATTTTTTATACCAGTAAATTATTTAAATATTTAAATAATTTTATATTAATACCAGAAGAAAAAAAAATAGTATAACTTAAATACATTCCTTAATGAGTATATGTTAATTATAATATATTCAATTAATATTTAAACTATTTTTAATATTTTTTAAGAAATATGATATAATATATAAAAATTTAATATATTTGTTGACTTTAAATTTGACAAATAAATAATGTTTTATCAAATTTTTATACAAAAAAAAATCAACAAATAGATAATATTAAATCTATTATCATCCAAAATATAGTACTTTTTTTATATGATTTACTTGATTTCTTTTTTAAACCAAAAAATTGGTATATGGATAATGACAAGTTATCTATAATATTATCTATGTTATTTAAAGCAAATAAATTTTGAGTAGTTATAATAACTAGTAAATGCACGTGCGTTCCATGTAAAATAAAATTTTCTAATATTATTATAAAATAGTTTAAATATAATTTATTATGGATATATTTCTACTATTTATAAAAAGTCTTGAAAAGTCCAGCCATCTAAGTTGTACGTATATCCTCAATTAATTAAAATTAAATAAATTTTAACTAATTATTTAACAAGATAATATTATATAATTATAATCAAACACCTCTTCTCGCTCATGTGGTTAAGGTGGGAGTTGTTCTTCTTGGTTCGTCATGTTTGATTCCCCATGATGTTATTTATAACAAATTAATTTTTTTCAACAATTTTTTTTTACGTAATATTAGTTTTTAATAGAGTGTACGAAGATGTTTGGAATTTAGTTTTGAAAACTGAGTTTGAAAATCTATAACTTTATTATTAATACGTGTTCATTGATAATTAAAAGTGTCCCAGTGACCAGAATAAGTAGCACAAAAGTTTGTATTAAGGTTTTTTTTAAAATCTCTTAAGCCCCTGATTTTGTAGATATTTGGGTTCATAAACAAAAATAAAAGAAGAGGGACGAAAGAGTAAAAAATTACTTTAAGGAATATGATAATTCTCTATCTGTTGGACAGTCCAAGGATAATTACCTAGATTATGTTGGGTTATATATAATGGTGAAATGATTCAAATATCCTACATTGGTCGATTATTTGTATGCAACAATATTAATCGATTGATCTCCAGTAAGTCCAGTGGGAATCTAAATTTGTTGATTTTTTTTGGAATTGAAGCTCTTATGAAAGAGTCTCTTGTTATGAGTATGAGAGCACTTGTAGATTATAGATTATATATCTTTCATAATATAATGTGGCTTCAAAATGGCTAAAAAATAAGCCGTCTAAGCCGTATGTATATATATCGTCAATTAATTTTTTTAAATTAATATTACATAATAAAAATTTATTGAAAATATTCGAACTCAACCAGAGAATATCTCATACCTTAACCACATGAGTTACAAAGTAATTTTGTTTATAATTAAATAATATTACATAGCTAACCGTTTTTAAGACTCTTTATGAAAAGTAGAAATATATCTATAACTAATTATAATTAAACTATAATCAAATATGTAACAAATTCTAATTAAAACATAAAAATATATATAATAAAAATTAAATTAAATAATTTTAAATATTATATAATTTTATATTAATATTAGACGAAAAAAATTATTTTACGTGCAAGTGTCAATTTACTAGTATAACTTAAATGAATTGGTTAATGAGTATATGTTAATTAGAATATATTCAATTGATATTTAAACTATTTTTTTATGAAATATGATATAATATGTAAAATTAATTTTTTATTTTAAATTTGACAAATAGATAATTTTTTATCAAATTTGTATACAAAAAAAAATCAAAAAATAGATAATATTAAATATATTATCATCCAAAATATAGTGCTTTTTTATATTATTTACTTCGTTTCTTTTTAAACAAAATAAATTATGTGTATGGATAAGGACAAGTTATCTGTAAAATTATCTATGTCATTTAAAGCAAATAAATTTGAGTAGTTATAATAACTAGTAAATGTAGGTGCATTGAACGTAAAATAATTTATTTTAATATTATTATGAAATAGTTTAAATATATTTTAATTATAATTTATTATGGATATATTTATACTTTTTATAAAAAGTTTATAAAAGACTAACCGTTTTGAAGCCTTATTATAAAAGTAGAGACAGAGATAAAGTTTATATTAATTTATATATAAATAAGATAGATATGAAAAAATATTATTAATATTACATCCAAAATATTAATTTAAATAAATTTTACTGAGGATGTCAATCTTAATAAAAGATTTGAATTTTTTTATTTTTTGCTTGAGAAGCCTCATTATAAGAGTAGAGATAGTGATAAAGTTTATATTAATTTATTTATAAATAAGATAGATATAAAAAAAATTACTAATATTATATCCAAATTATTAATTTAAATAAATTTTACTGAGGATGTCAATCTCAATAAAAGATTTGAATTTTTTTTTTGCTTGAGATATCCGTATGTATTCGGTAGAAGGATATAAATAGGACCATTGTCTACCCATTACGTTATATTACTAGAGTTATCTTTTCAAATATGGATGTAGTCCTAGTGGTTCTCAAATATATAGGACTAGGAAGTAGGAAGAGATTGTTAGAATATTTGCTTTGTTTGTCATAATTTTTTATGTTAGATTAGATAGGACTAGAGGGTATAAATAGAGCATAACGAACATTGTCTACATTACCTTAGTAGAGTTTCCCAATATGGAAACTACCACCACCATTATATAATTAATTGTTTGTTAGTATATAATAATAATAATAATAATAATAATAATAATAATAATTTGTAACCCTCTAGATTTGATTGAGGATCTCAATCAAAGATTTGAGAATCCAATTTTTTTTGCTGTTAGATTTTTTTTATTAGATTAGATAGGACTCGGATAGGACTAGAAAGTTGGAATAGATTGAGATCCATATCCGACAAATAGAAGGGAGGGTATAAATAGGACACAAGGACGACCATTGTGTACATTACTAGAATTAATTTCCCAGTATAGAAACCACCACCATTAGCAATAGCAATGCAGTCCTTCTCCTCCTTGTGTCCATGTCGATGGTGATGTCCTCCTCTTCCGAGCCTGTCGTTGGCATCCACCACAGAGGAGGAGGGGATTGGCAGCTTGTCCACGGGAGCATCGACATTTCGGCTATGCACATGCAACTCCTCCCGGGAGATAGCGTGCTCGTCTTCGACCGCACGGACGCAGGCCCGTCCAACCTGTCCCTCCCCGCGGGCAGCAGCTGCCCCCTGAAGCCCGACTGCAGCGCCCACTCCCTCCTCTTAGACCTCCACACCTCCTCCCTCCGCCCCCCTCACCCTCCGCACCGACACCTGGTGCTCCTCCGACACCCTCCTCCCTAATGGCACCTTCCTCTAGACAGGCGGCTACAAGGACGGCAATCGCGCCATCCGCTCCCTCGACACCCTAGGCGGCAGTGGCACGACCGCCAATGCCAACGCCAACGCCAATGTCGACTGGTTCGAGTTCCCCAACTTCCTCTCCGTGCACCGCTGGTACGCCTCAAACCAGATCCTCCCCGACGGGGACGTCATCATCGTGGGCGGCCGCCGCCAGTTCTCCTTCGAGTTCTTTCCCAAGAAGCAGCAGCAGCCCTACAACTTACCCTTCCTGATGCAGACGAGCGACGGGCCCCGCTTCGAGAACAACCTCTACCCCTTCCTCCACCTCCTCCCCGACGGCTCCCTCTTTGTCTTCGCCAATACCCGATCCGTCATCCTCGATCCGATCCGCAATGTCATTGTCAAGACCCTCCCGCCAATTCCAGATTCAATTCCCAGGAGCTATCCAAGTACTGGGTCCTCGGTGTTGCTAACGCTGCACCCGCAGTATCCCGACCCGCTGACGACCCGGGCAGAGGTGCTGGTCTGCGGCGGTGCGCCGTCCGGCTCCTATGAGGCGACTAATGCCAGGAAGGTCTTCTTACCCGCTGCAAAGACCTATGAGCGGATCACCGTCACCGACCCAAACCCAGCTTGGGCCATGGAGACGATAACGATGCCGATGCCGCGGGTGATGTGTGATATGGTGCTTCTTCCGATAGGAGACGTGCTGATTGTGAACGGTGCCGGGTCTGTCACTGCCGCGTGGGAGCTGGCGAAGAACCCGGTGTACACGCCGGTCATGTACTACCCCAAGTCCCCTACCGGGTCACGATTCCAGGTCCTCAACCCATCACAGATCCCCCGGCTGTACCACTCCTCGGCGATCCTCGACATCTTCTGGCGGGTCCTGGTGGCAGGAAGTAACCCGCACCGCACCTACGACTTCTCCAAAATGACCAACTACCCAACAGAGCTGAGCATTGAGGCGTTCCACCTACCGTACCTGGACTCCGCCTTGAGCCGGATACGGCCAAGGATCGAAAGCGGGTGGGGCGCAGTTGGCTATGGGGAGAGGATCTCCATGATGTTCTCGGTGATCGGGTTCCTCCGGTGGCCCAAGCCGGAGGTGGAGGTGGTGGCGATCGCGCCCTCGTTCCAGACGCACTGGGTGGGGATGAACCAACGAATGGTGGTGCTGACATTGGAGGGGACGAGGCCAGCGGGGCCTTTCACGTATAAGGCAGACATCCTCGCACCGCCGACGCCACAGATCGCTCCACCGGGATACTATCTCTTGTTTGTGGTTCATGCATGAGTGCCCAGCAGCCAGGGAGTATGGGTCAGATTTCACTGAGATAAGATGTGCTTTTGTTGTCTCAAAGTTTTTTTAGTTTGCACAAGAAAGAGTAATCAAAGTTTTGTAGAAGAATAGTGAATTATGTACATTCAAACTAAGATGAGATGAGATGAGATAGAGATGTGCTTTTGTTGTTTTTGCGTTAAAGTTTTGCACAAGAAACCGAGGACTACTGAATTGTATCACTATAAAAGTGCTATCGAGATTCAACTGATATCCAAATTATGTATGTACATTCAAACTGAAATATAAGAAAGAGCAGCATACATATGATTCTTCTGAACATGAATTTCTCAAGGTTGATGAGACCCATGTCTATATATGCCTATCATTATCGATCAAATTAAAGTTTGACAATATGTTGTCTTCATTAATGTGTATTAGTAAGTGTACTATATGTAACATTCTGCAACAAATTTTTTGGGCCTCTTCCTAAGGGTCAATAACTGATGTTGTAGAGAAATATAGAGGAAAAATCATTCGTGCCCACCAAACAAAGGGGGTTCACCAAGATAAATTTTCAGCACAGATCCACATTGCCTTCTTAAGCCTTTAAAACTGCTCCCTTCGTTCCCTTGGCAAAGTTGATGGAAATTATAGTATCAATTACAAACTTCAGTCCCTTTTGTTTCAGAACCATAGTATCAATTACAAACTTCATAGATAGATAGAAAGTAACCATAAAAAATCACCCATCATAGTTGATGGAAAATATAGACCTTAAAATTACTAAACTCATTTTTTTAGCATTTAAGCGCAATATATATCTTCAACAATATGAGATTTAAGATCCCTTCTGCTACTAAGAATTTGAAGACAAAGAACTAAAAGAAGATTGACACCAAATGAATTTTTAAACCAGCACCAAAAGCTTATAAATTCACCTTCCCAATGAATGCAAGAAACAAAACCTACAAAATAAAAGAAAATGGACAAAAATATAAAAAATATAAAGAAGAACCAACAATAACATTTGTTTACCGTTCCTGGAGTAATACCCCTATTTTCTTTATCATCAACTATCGTATTGTACCGTATCCTAAAGGTAACATGACAACAAACTATATTAGTTCTGCACCTTGCTATATTTGGAACTTAAATTGACAATACGTCTTTTACATTGAAACAAGGCTCCATAATCTCAAGTTTTGCAGCATTATTTGTGACACAACCCTTAAGATTATTATTCAAATAAACTATGGGTGTCTTCCCAATGAGCTGTAGCAAAAGCAAGGTCATTTGGAATGCAAACCCCACAAAGTATGATCTATGTGTTCTTCAAGCAAAATTGAACCTGGCAGAGACGTGCACGCATAATACTTTGACATCACCTATTCCACCAAAAGATATAGATCATGATAACAACTACTAGAAAAACCAAGACAGATCCAAAACATAAGGATAAATGGTACTGACTTCCTCACTAAACAAATCCCGATCTATATTATCGTAAGATTGATACAAGTTATACATTGGTTCCATGTCCCAAGAATAGTTTCCTTTCAAATCTCAAGAAGGAGCAACACAAGATCATAAAACTCCAACCCTAACTAGACTATCACTAATCAAGCTTTTGTCTACCATCCAATGATGATGATCTCCCAGGCAAAGTTAATGGAACCACGATCAGAACCTCCTTTTGACTTGAAGAGTAAGCTTTACGAAAGAGCACATATCTTCTCAAAAATTTGTGGACTTTTCCTTCAATCTCCTCAATAGGTAATATTAGATGACAGCCGCTTAGAGCTAAAAAAAACCTAACTTAACCCCTAAGCCAGCCAACATCGGTCCTGACGATCCAGATTAGATCCAACGGTCTATATTTGTGCTGAAAGTCCCGTACTACACAAATTCATACATGGATGATATATTGGCAGTGCACATAAAACACTCTTTTGATGGGCGATATTTATCACGCCCCAGTTCCACAGCTCGCTGGGCATGAAGTCGTACGGGTTTGGGGTTGCACTTGTACTAGGCAAAAATGTGCACTTGTGTCAAATCTTTGGAAAATAAATCATCAACACAGCAGCAGATTATTGAATACACAATATAGGAAGAAAATAGCTCTTTATTGATTTTATTGTAATGAAGTACAAATTTCTCAGTACTGAAATAAAAATGTCTGTACGGCTTACATAACTTTGCAAAAAATAAAATCCTGATAGGTTGTCATAAAATAATGTTCCATTCCATACATTATGTCCCTTTATTATAACTTGAAGTAGGAAACAACAACTTGAAATCTTGACATACTTTAAAATAGGAAGAATCTTTGAAAAGACTGCAAGAAAAGCTTTTTTCTCCCTTGAGTGCCCGCGAATAAGAATATTCTGCATATAAGAATATTTTGGAACTAAGAACCATTCTTCGCACAAGAGTCTTTCTTAGATAAGCACAAGATTATGTGCTCAAAATACTCTGGATGAGCACTCTTCTTCATGCAAACACTCTTGATGCATACTCTTCCATGCCCAAGAAACTTTATGACTGAGAACCCTTCTGTGCACAAGAAACTCTCAAGGAGTTCACTCCACGTGGCTACTTGCCATTAATGCAGCCACAAAAATAGTAGCTGCGTGGCAGCACATTAATGAAGATCATTAATATGGTGATGGAGGGAGCGGTCATATGTCATTTAGGCATAGGCGATGGTCTTCTACGACTGTGCACTTTAATCAACGGAAGTGCACCAAAAAATTTATGATATTCTCCTTGTCTACTGTGATGACAGTTTCATTTTTGTCACTAGTAGCTATGTGGAAGTTTTTGATGAAATGGTAAGTTTCGATGAGGAAGAAAATTTTGGCAAGGTAGAAAATTTCGGTAGGCCAAAAATCTCTACGAAGAGGCCAGCTTTGGTCTCTTTTGGCAAATAGGCACTCTTTTTTAAAGATGTCACTGGGCTTAATCTTTTTAGCGAATCTAGATCATTTTAGTGAAGCTAGGTTTTTTTGCACATTTGGCTACTTTTTGGCTCTTATGCCAAGTCTATTTTTTGAGGTACTACAATTATATCATGTATTAATTTGCTTTCATATCATATCGTGTATGACACAATAACTCTAGGATTTTACATCTATAGTCATAAATCCATATAGGGAATTTTTTTTTGGGTATCTTAACAGGATCAAGTTCTAGAATCTACATTATTAAGTATACATTATATTATTCAACTAAAAATAATCGATACCAACTATCAACCTATATATCTTATTAGATCAATAGCTAATGACTATGTAATTTGACTTTAACGATTCAATATGTACTGCTTTGCTTATTGTTCTACTTTATTTGAATAGGTTCAAAAGCTAGAAAGAAAAGGGGAAGGGGATGTGCAAACCAAATTTCAAACATGGCTATTGAAATAAATGAAGGAAGGTAAACCAGTTCCACAACTTCAAACCATTTAAACTTTATGTGTTTGTCTAGTTTGTTTGTCAGTTTTAGTTGAATACCTGGTACTTACGAGGTTATGATACATGTTACTCCAAATGGTTGCTCTATAAAGTATTCGTAAGTTTAAAATGAGAAGCAACAAATTTAGATTCTATGATGATATTGAGAGGCAGTTAAATTGTATGTATACCAACATTCTTTTGAATGTTGGAATATTGTAAACAAATTTCAAACAGAATGCCCTGTCCATAAAGTTTTTCCACCGATCGTACCTTATGTCATGGTTCCCCTCACCTTTAGTATGATTAAATAAATTTATCATATTATATTGGTTATGTGATCGATGAGGTATATGAGTGACAAATTCATGTATTGGGGCATCGTGTAATGTGTTCCCATTTCAAACAATAATTGATAGGTCCTAAAATAATCATATCACTACCACATTTCTAGAGTAGGTATATTTTGTGTTAATAGTTGCAAGGTATGTAATATATATTATATTCATTAATGACATGGGTTAGTGGACTAGACTTGATATGACCATCGACCTTGCATTAGACTAGACATTAAACCCACTAGAATCATCCCTATTCTTTTAACTAGAATCTAGTTAGGCCCCTTACTTAGGATTAAAATCTCATTCATTAAATGACTCTTCATGACTAACCATAGAGGGGCATTGAGGACCTTGTGCATAGCTACCCTAAACCCTTGGTGTGGCCGGCCCTATAAGTAGAGAGGGAGCCTCCTTCATAGTCATTCATAACTCAAGAAGAAATCCTAGAAATAGCTCCCCAAATCCTTTCATTTTTCAAACAAATTTTAGAATTTTAAATCTCAAATCCCTCTCATTTTCCCTCATCTAAGAGGTCTAGAAGCTTGGATCACAAAGAGTCTTGGAGAAGAAGAAGTTGCATTGGGAATCCATCTTCCAATAGGTAAAAATATAAAATCTCTCCTTTAAATTCTATTTTTATGGTTTTGATGGCAATTAGAAGCTTATCCATGGTTTAGGAATAGCTATAAAGGGAGAGCATGAGTCTCTATTGGTTTTTATGATGATTTCTTTATGGTGTCATATGTAATTTAGGATTTCGTGTTTTAAGGATATATTTTCCTCCTTTGTTCCTTGTAACTAATCATAATATCTATATACATTTATATTTGATATGAGTATATGTTTTTAGTTATAATTTGGGTGTTTTGGGCAGGAGGATTGGTTGTGTGTCATAAAGTATCAATGGTGCACTCAAAGTATTTGATAAATTGCCTATTACTAGAAGTGTACCTATTTAGATGTTGTGGCCATGGTTAATTTATTTATATTTACATATACTATTGTGTATATATTGGTGAATGCAAGTTTGAGTGTATATGTGAATGTGGAGTGAGGTGATTGTGTTCACTGTGCAACGATGGGGAAAATCGGGTTTGGATTTCATTGTGTGAGTGCGTGAGGAATTCGAGTGATACTTGTGTATATGTGTGGGCTTGTTGATGTTGGTATTAGTGTTGATGTGCAATAGATGTAGGACTGTTGATTGGCAGTATTACAAAGACAGTGTGCACTGACACTTGAGTCTCAGATAGGAGTCTACCTGGGGCATGCTAGCAAGGTGTTGGGGTTACTACAACCTTGTGTCTCAGTTGAGCATAGTCGATAAGGATTAAGGGAAGAAATCTCAATATGAAACATAAGCCATGGTATTAGGATATAAGTACTTTTGGCATCAGTTGATATGAACATTTCTAATCTGCTCTAGAGTAGGGAGTTTTACAGTGCACCCTTGGTTATCTGGTCGAGGGTTTAAGAAGGAGAAGTAAGGGTTTCAGATGTATTAGCAATAGGCAGTCCAATAGTGTGTGTGACTTGTGTACAGACCATGCATCATTGCACAAATAGTTGCCAATGGGAGTTAATATAAGGAATAGGTATCAATAAAGAGAAGTCACTAAGGTTATGATACCTACTGTAGGTTATGAACATAAAATATGATGTTCCTGTATGGTGTTCATTAGTGTTATCGGATGTTGGATGTTGCTGTGTTCAAAATTACAGCAACATGGGTAAGGAGATATTTGGGTATGTGCTTGTATGTCTTCATCTAGAGTCACCAGTGTGCAGAGATTCATGTGTATCATGGATACATGGACAAATGGTATGCGAGATATATTTATGTTAATGAGTGCAATAAGTATCAGAGGTTGAAGTAGAGTGTACATGCATAGGTAACTAAGTATCAGGTTGTGTCTGAGAGGATATATAAGTATCGGGTGAGGTGAGCCAGTGTATTAGTTGAAGGTTATCCAATTTCATACCTGAGTGTGATGGAGTTTTGATAGTGTCTCCGTAACTGTGCAGTGCCAATAGGTGCAAGGGGGTGTAGAAGCATGACAAATATGCTGTAGAGTTATACCAGTATTTTAGTGCTGGGCAGCATAAAATATGACTTCAGAGCCATCGGCGTACAACAGGGCTTCATCGCTAGTACAACGTAAAATATAAGCCCAGGACAATCCGCGTAATGCAGTATTTCCAGGCTGTTTTAGCATAAAAAGGTTGTTACATCGCCACTTTGGCGTAAAACCTGCTCGTTTTTAATGCGATGAGAAGTTGTACGGGGAATGCTTCGTATTCCTCGAATGAACCTGTCAGATCATGCAGTGAACCTGACTCCTGACAACGAGTACTGCACAACTATCCAGACGACGGCTATATTGATGGTACGTCATAGAGACCCAAACCGTCGTTTAGTGACATTTCCTTGATACAAAGTGCTTTTACGCATACAAGGGAATACGCTGCCTAGTTTTATACAGACAGATATGAGGTTTTATGCTCAGCAGAAGACAAAACAAACTGTCACATCAAAAGCTGCTCTTCGTACAGAGCTCGAGGCACGTCTCTGCATTTAATGCGCAGAATAGGGACAGATCTCTGTATTTAATGCACGAGATTTGGTTATATCCTCAAAGACTGGATGAGCCATAATTAGGGCTAATACGTCCACATCATTACCTTTGTACATTATGCCATCAGGCTATTTTCAGCTATAGGAGCATGCTGTACGCTATCTCCTTGAAATACGCCACCGGGCTATTTTCAGCTATAAGTAGTACGTCGTATGCTATCTCCTCGGAATACGCCAACTCAGGCTATATTTGCATTTGTGCGTGATAAGACTATTTGGTCCAGAATACGCTCAAGACCTCAGTCAAGGAAGGAGGATCAGCTATCTTTTACGCTAGCTACCTATCCATGCAGCATCAGGCTTCTACGCCTACAAGGCTTCTACGCCTATTTGGCTTCTATGTCGACTCGACAACCACTTGGCTTCTACGCCAACCTAATAACTATTTGGCTTCTACGCCATGGTGACAGTTATTGGCTTCTATGCCAACCTTTTCTACGCAAGGGGAAGTTACCTACGTGGCTTGCATATTGTGATCTTCGCAATAGTTATACCCATTTTCTCATCATGGGACACGCGTCACACACAGATTCAGAAGGTCATCTATACGTGGATGGCAGTTATTATAACCGCCGCATAAAAAGTGCCATACTCTCCACTGTCCGACTTCTACTCCGACTGGACGATTACTGTCACTAAAACCCTATAAATAGAGACCCCTATTGACAGAGGTCCAAGGTCAAAAATTCGAAGAATAGAAGTTAGAGGGTCGAAGCACAAACAGAGAGCAGTAATCGACAATTTTGGCATCAAGCATCCACTCCTTCTTGCAATCCTTGAAGCTTCTTCGTCTTCTACAGCACTTCTTCATCATCGTGTGGTCAAAGGAACAAAGTAATCGACTACAGATCAGACTCCTATAGCAATATTTATCTAGATTAAATTTTGTACTTAACATCCTCGCATAGGATTAATAGTACTTCTTGTTTGTAAACCTAAGAAAGGGTTTTGTATAAACCTAGTTTTATTCCTTCCGTTTATTATCAAACATAAGATGGCGACTCTGCTGGGGACCTCTTTCTCATCTGATGAGAAAGCAATTGCTCAACATGATACAGTATCAGTAGGATCAACAAAGATGACCTTGGTCGTCCAGTTCGACCAATCTGCCTACGAAGATATGCTTTGAGCAGGGGGTAGCTCTTACTCTCTCTCTGTCCAAGACAACAGGAAATTACGTAAGGTCAGGATGCCCCGGATATCCCCTACCGTTCCTGTCGACTCTCTGGTTTCTCCGACCAACAAGGTTGTAGCTTCACAACCTCCGTGCCCCGCGCATAAAACTCTGTCTCCCGTCTGTGACATAGTAGACAAAACTTCTAACAATGCCTCAGTGCTAGTCCATAAGTCTACTCCGTGCCCCGCGCATAAAACTCAGTCTCCCATCTGTGACGTGGCAGACAAAACTTCTGGTGATGCCTCAGTGCTAATCCAAAAGTCTACTCTGTGCTCTGCCCGTTAAATTCAGTCTCTCGTATGTGATGTGGCAGACAAGATTTCTGATAATGCCTTAGTGCCAAATCAGAAATTCCAAACGCGCTTTAACGTAAAAATGCATCTGCCCTCCGCGGAAAAGCAGATGGTCCCTGCAATCTACGCAACAGAAAACAAGTGGCGGACTACTCAACTTCTCGGCCTTTACGCCAGCAAGAGAAGAATCTGTCCGCTCTACAGATTACGCGAGAAGCTGATGGCTGATTGAAGGCCTCCTCAGTTTTATGCCAACCTGGGCAGAGTTCCAAATTACGCTAGGATAAACCCCTCAGCATAAATTAAGCTTGGTTTGCGGAGAGACACACTCCTCGGGGATTATCTGCTACTCAGATGGCTAACCTGTTGTATACGGGTGGCAGGGGAAAGGTTATGGTTTTCAATATCCGCAGGCCAACTGATGTAAACAAGAGGAATAAGCCTTCTTCTTCTTCTTCTTCTGTAAATCCTCCTGACTTGTGTGAATATCTGATCCAGAAGCGCAAGGATAGGGGATCTTCCAGCATGTCTATTATGCCTCCTAGGGAGCACTATTGTAATAGTCATAGGATTGTCGTTAATTATTGCTGTTCTGAAGCAAAACAGTCGATTTTCGACAGGTTGAACTACTCTATGTCTTTCCAGGAAGAAGAGCCTGCACATGCATCAGTGAACATGACTTCACACATTCCTAAAGGAAGGTCAAATTCAAGATGTCATCCCTCTAGAACTCCAAGCCAAAGGAGATTCAACAAACTCCTTGAGAACATTGAAGCTGGGGTATTTCGAAACACCTATTCGAGGTCACGACAACCGGCTTCGTATTCTTCTGATTTCGACACTGGAGATTGCCAGTTTTCCGATGCTGAAAGTATAGAGTCATTCTCTACAGAGACCTATACTAGCCCTTCAATGACATTCAGAGAAATGGGGGTCTATGCCATTGAAGATGAACATGAAAAGGCTTCCTCGTCAGGGAGTACTGAGCAATGCATCGTTGTGCTGGAGACATCTCTGAAAGAGATACAATCTATGATAGAGAATATGCACCAGATGATGCTGAGTCAACACACAGCTGCTATAGCTCAAGCATCGATCCCTCCGACTCATATACGTGTGGGGGTGGACTTGCCACCACCTAACGCGAATCAGGAGCCTGCTCAAGATCAGGAGTCAGCAGCCCCCCCACTTCCTAACTCGGAGAATGTATTACCTCCTGTTGAAGTTGTAATACAACCGATCTCTCACCACTCCGCGGTCCCTCTACCTGCTGAAGATCCTATGCAGGCAGTACAGGAATTGAAGGCCCAATTTGATGCCTTAAAATATAAGGATCAGCTAAAGAAATTGGAAAACAACCAGCCTTACCCAGCTATCTGGGATGAAGTCCCTTTCCCTTATAAATACAAACCACAGACTATGGCTTTGTTTGAGGGAAAGACATCACCGAGCCAGTACATGAACTACTTCAGTATGATAACAGTGTTGTTGCAAGGGAATGATGCCCTTCTTACTCGAGTGTTCAAAGGCTGTCTCTAGGCAGTGGTTATCAGTGGTACCGTAGTCTTGCGGACAACTGTATTACTTCCTTTGAAGATTTCAAGACTTTATTCTTTGTGCAATTCTACGAAGGAGGGATGGACATGTTTATGTCCTCTCTCATCGAAGTAAAGTAGAAGGAGAAAGAAAACGTTCGCACTTTCATCGAACGTTTTCGTCAAGCCACTTTGCAAATGCCTCCGGGAGTTCCAGACTCAGCATTGGTGGACATTTGTAGGAAGAATCTTCTTCCAGTGATCTCGGTGTTCACAGGACCATATCAGTTCCATGATTGGCCTTCGTTCATCATCTCAGCGGTAGCCGCTGAAGACAACAGTCGGAAGGCGCGTGATAATGGAATTATGTTAACTACCTCTGATAGAGGCAAGAGGTCATCCTCCAACAGCGACCATCCCCGTGGTTCCAAAGGAAAAGAAGCTCTGGCAATTAATACGTCCAGGCAAAAGACTGCGGCAACCACACAGACAAAACCTAGGACTTCCAGGCCCATTGAAGTGTACTCTTTTGACGACGATGATATTTCGAGCATATTCGAGTGTCTCGTCAAAAGCAGCAAGATTACCCTCCCTGAGGTGAAGCAGCCTAATGAAGTCGGCAGTACCAATAACCCCAAGTACTATATTTTCTATAGGTACATACATCACCCCATAAAGGCGTGTTATGTACTAAAGAGGAAAATCCAGGAGTTGATCGATGCTAAGGCCATCACTCTGTACAACAGCGAGAAGACGGTCACAGCCAACATGATCTCTCTTCAATTTGGTAAGATACCTCCTCAAGAAGTTTCGGATGGTGTTATACCTATTTCCCAGACAACGATGAACATCATTAATCTCCCTCCAACCAGGGGTCAAAATCATGACCTGCTACCCCTAACTACCCAGCGGGGCAAGATTATGTAGGTTTATCCAGATCTGGTATCAAAGATCGAGGTAGAGACTCAAGATGCCAAGGCTAAGTCTAAGAAGAACTCGGAGCAAAAACCATGTAATATGGTTACGGCATCCTCGACATCAGAAGAAGAGGTTTTGGCTACTGGAACCCGTTCAGGGAAAGCCTACCTCAAGGACTATGGAGGAAGTCAAGAAGATGCATCGGCAGACGCTTTAGCTGCCAAGCCTCTAGAACCTGAATCCGTCGTACCAGAGGCAGGTCCTTCTAGACCAACTTTGGCGGACAAGGGCAAGCAAAAAGAGGTGCACTTTGATAAACCTTTGAAGAACATTCAAAACAAAGGTTTAGAGAAGCCATATAACTTCGATATCCTGGCCCAGTTGCCTAATACACCAGCCAGATTGTCCATATTTGAACTACTCAGGCTCTCTAAAGACACTCGTCAAGCCCTGAGTGAAGCATTAATGCAGGCAGATGCATACTTGACCCAGCTAAAGTCCCCTGATGAAGAACCGGTGGCATGTCCTCAATGCCATAGTGTGATGGAGGTGGTCCCGAATATCACTTTCACCCAAGATGACATGCTGTTGAAACATAACAAGCATGACAGACCCCTCTATTACATCGGATACATCGATTCCATGGAGGTTGACCGGATTCACATAGATTCGGGATCATCGATCAGCATCATTCCTCATAGTCTGCTCAGACCGCTGAGGATTCCTACCAGCGAATTGGCTTACACCACCACTACAATCATGGGCTTCAACGCCAGAAAAGGTAAGCCGTTGGGGAAGATTCGTCTGAGGATCCAAATTGGCGACCTCAGATCTATGGCTACATGTTATGTCATTAATTCAGAGGTGTCCTACAATATTCTGCTGGGCAGACCATGGATCCACGACCACAACATCATTCCTTCGACTCTACATCAATACTTTAAATATGTAGATGCCTAAGGAACAGTACAAACGGAGTTTTCTGACCTTAACCCATTTAAATGAGTAGAATCCTACTACTTCGATGCCATGTTGTACACCCAAGACTACATGGAGGAGGTGTCAGGCAAGACAGAGGAGGAATCCCACCAGGATCCAGAAGAACCCTCTACCGAATAACCTCTGTCAATCAAGGTGAGAGGGCGAACAACTCGTCCGAAAGTCATGGAACCCCTGGCTATCCACCTGAACAAAACCAAGTCAGGAAACAGAGGTGATCCTCTAGTGATCACTTTGAACCAGAAGCCTCCACCCTTGGTCATCAACCTTCGGCATAACAAACAGCCGATTGATGTAAATATAACCAGGAACGTGGTTTCTGATGATAATAAAGATCCTCTTTTCCAGTACATTGATGCTCAAATTCCTGATCAGGAATCCTCTTCCCATAATGATATAGAACCTATAGCACAAAGATTCTTGAAAGCTATAGATTCCTATCATCCGTATGTGTGGGAAGTAGCGTCACCATCTAATGTCATCATGACATATGGGCCACATGAGAATTCTATCTTTATTGTCCTACCTACTCACAGCGGTCAGCATTCAATAATTTTTGGTCGCATGCGCAATGAACCGACTGTATAAGAAGATTCTTCTGATGACGATGCTGGTAAAATACAGGTTCACAGATATAGCCCGCAAGCTTTGAAGATTATGCAAAGTATGGGTTATGACTTAAAGCTGGAACCAGGCCTCAACTACAGAAAAGGCAGGCGAATACCGTTGCACGATGATCCCTACTGTCAACGAACTCATTTTGGGTTAGGGTATGCCACTTTCCTTGCAATTTCTGAGTCAAATAAGGATATCTCTTCCTCTTCTCAAGATGGCTCACCATCCTCCGGCTCATATGATGATCTCGAACGAGCATGGTCAGTAAATACAGTATTGACAGATTCTCTCGAAGCAGATGAACAAGAATCTGAACCGTTTGAGAATGACTCATGGGCTCAGCAAATGGATACACATTGGGAACTCAGGTTCGAGCCGAGAGAACCCCCCACTGAAGATAAAGTTATCCAGATTGACGTTGGGGATGAACTTTCACCAAAGTCGATATTTATCAGTAACAATCTTTTCGAAGAAGAAAGAAAAGAAATAATCCAGCTGATAAGAGAATATATCGATGTCTTTGCATGGAATTATGAGGATATGACAGGTCTCGATCCAAAAGTAGCTACTCATAAGCTCAATATATTGCCCAATTCGAAGCCTGTGAAGCAACATCAACGTCGGTTTCGTCCGGATATGATGGACGCCATCGAAGCTGAAATCAAGAAGTTAATAGCCTGTGGCTTTATTCGGGAAGAACAACATCCCGACTGGGTCGCCAATGTTGTTCCAATCATGAAGAAAAATAGGAAAGTACGTGTCTGCATAGATTACCGAGATTTAAATGTAGCCTGCCCCACGGATGAATTTCCTCTTCCCATCACAGACGTCATGATCGATAATACATGCAGTTTTGAACGCATGTCTTTCATGGACAGATTTTCAGGATACAACCAAATTAAGATGCATCCTGAAGACGAGAAGCATACTGCCTTCCGGACACCATTGGGGGTATATTGCTATACGGTCATGCCCTTCGGACTGAAAAATGCCGGAGCTAGATACCAACGAGCTATGAGTAACATATTCCATGAGCATTTATGCCAAATAGTGGAATGTTACGTAGACGATATAGCTGTCAAAAGCCGCATCAAGGATAATCACATCCAAGACTTGAAGACAGTATTCGAGTTGATGCGCCAACATCAACGCAAAATGAATCCTACAAAGTCCTTTCTGGGTGTATCAAGTGGCAAATTCCTGGGATTTGTCATTACTGCTAAAGGCATTCAAGTAGACCCTGATAAAGTCAAGGCCATCTTAGAAATGCGACCACCCCGTAATCAGAGAAAACTCAGGGGATTTCAAGGTCGTCTAGCTTATATCCGGAGATTCATATCCAACCTCTCAGGGAGATGTCAGCCTTTTTCTCGTCTCATGAAGAAAGGCGTATCCTTTATATAGGACAAAGCCTGTCAGCAAGCGTTTAATGATATCAAACGCTACCTCACTAATTCTTCAGTTCTGGTGCCTCCCGTCATAGGAAGACCATTCTTGCTATATGTTCGAGCAATGGATCATTCTCTGGGAGCTCTCCTCGCACAGAAGAACGATGAAGGTCATGAACAGGCTATTTACTACTTAAGCAGGATGATGGTCGGAGCTGAATACCGATACAATAAAGTGGAAAAAGAATTTTTGGCCCTAATGTTCGCCATTCAGAAAACGCGATACTATGTTACAGGCAAAACTATTCATATCATCTCCAGGATCAATCATCTTCGGGTATTGATGAACAAGCCAAGTGTTCTTAATTCCCGACTTGCGACTTGGGCGATGTTATTAATACTGTATGATATGGTGTACATCCCTCAGAAGTCCATTAAAGGCTAAGCATTGGCTGATTTTCTAGCTGCTCATCCGATTCCGGAAGCCTCCAAACTATACGAGGACATTCTCGACGAAGTTGCAGAATGTAATTCTGCGATGGAGAGTAATGCATGGCAGCTATTCTTCGATGCTGCCTCTAGGGCTGGTCCTAGGGGAAACATAGTTTTAGGAGTAGGAATTGTCCATATTACTCCTGAGAAACTCGTCATCTATCGAGCATATTCTCTTAGCGAACCCTGCTCCAATAACGTGGCAGAATATAATGCCCTACTAATCGGACTTCAAGTCGCTAAAGAGTTGGACATCGAATACCTGGGAGCTTTCGGTGATTCTCTGCTGATCGTCAATCAAGTCAGAGGAATATATGAAGTCCAGAATCCAGACCTCATCCCTTATCACCAAGCAATGATCGAAGTAGCCATGTCTTTCAAAGGGTTCTTCCTAGAACATGTGCCTCGATCTCAAAATCTGGAAGTTGATGCCCTGTCCAGTCTAGCTGCAGATTTAGCTATTCCTATAAGATGGCAGAATTCGGAGATCCTTCTTAACAGAGATTTATTCTGTGTAAAAAACAACTTTCATATAGAACGCAGCTACGCTGTGAACACAGATCTTCCCAAGAGAGACTGGAGAAGTCCCTTTATAGATTTCGTTGCATATAGAATCTTGCCAGAGGATCCTAAAGAAGCAGTATCCGTCAAAAGACGATCATTACGCTTCTATTTTGATGCGTCTTCACAATGTCTATATCGTCGAACTTATGATGGACTATTATTACGATGTCTCTCTGGTGATGAGGCACAACGGATTATCCGTGAAGCTCACGACGGCATATGCGAAGCACATCAACCCGGTCCTAAGCTACAGGATTGTATCAGGAGGATGGGCTATTACTAGCCTACTATGATCACAGATGCAATAAAATATTCAAGACAATGCAAAGCCTGCCAGGTCCATGCAGATTTTATACAACAACCTTCTGAACATTTACATCCTACGGTGGCATCCTGGCCTTTTGAAGCATGGGTTATGGATATCATTGGTCCTATTCACTCGTCTTCTTCTAGAGGTCATCGGTTCATATTAGCCATCACGGATTATTTTTCCAAATGGGCAGAGGCGATCCCTCTTGTTGAGGTGAAGACATCTAACGTGATCAGCTTCATTAAGCATCACGTCATTTATCGCTTTGGGATTCTCCGAAGGATAATTCATGACAACGGGCCTCAATTTATCAGCCAAGCGTTCCACCAATTTTACGATAAAACTCGGATACAAAATGTGGCCTCTACAGCGTACAATCCTGCTTCTAATGGTTTGGCAGAAGCTTTCAACAAAACCATCATCAAACTCTTGAAGAAGTTCATCTATTCGAACAAAAGAGATTGGAATGAGAAGCTAGGAGAATGTCTCTGGGCATACCGCACAACTGTACAAGCACCGACGGGTTGTACCCCATTCTCACTGGTTTACGGGAGTAAAGCAGTTCTCCCCATCAAAATTCAAATTCTGTCACTCAGGAAAAGAATGACCTATTACGGCTCCAAGAGCGGTAAGGATTAGATGAGAAACGCCTCTAAGCTCAATAATGCATTACGTTCTACCAGGCACGTATTTCCAAAGATTTTAATCAAAAAGTAAAGGAAATAGTATTCAAAGTTGGCGAGCTAGTTCTAGCCGTGAGAAGGCCAATGATCATTACTCACAAGAGTAAGGGTAAATTCTAGCCTAAATGGGAAGGCCCTTATGTGATCGAGACGACATTCTCAAACGGCGCTTACAGATTAGCCAAGCCTAATGGAGACTTGTTAATGGCTCCTACCAATAGCAAATTCCTGAAGAGCTACTATGCTTAATCTTCTTTGCTCTACGGAGTATGGTGAAGATCTCATTCTGACAAAACTACTTCCAAAGAACTAGTTGGATCATATTCTATCATGTCCATATAACCTCTGAATATATATGTTTAACTAATTTGAAACATCAAAACCTATCACGTCCATATTACCTCTGATAGTGTTTTGTGTACAAATTTTAGTTGGAGCATATTCTACCATGACCATATAACCTCTGAATAGATATGTCCAGTTGAAGCTTACCGAAAGTATTTCACGCCCATATTACCTCTGATATCACTTTCACCCTAGCCTATCGTTTATATTCCAAAATGATAGGTCCACCAAAGTCAGATAAAGCCTCTTTATTATCTCCAGAAAGAGCAAATTACAAAAAAAAAAGTACATCATTTGGGTGGAGCAGTTAAGCCGCCAATCTGCTGCGCCAGAGTAACCATTCTCTCATCCCTGGAGTTCAAAACGTCGGCGCAAGCCCGCTCCAACCTTGCCACCTCATTGTTCAAAGTAGATAGCGCGGACCGAGCATGTCCAAAACCTGCGTGGATGACACCCACATGTGTTAGGTTCTGCTGAGCCATCTCCATTCGATCCTTCAACACGTCGCGAGCTGTTGATAAAGAGAGAGCCTTCTCCTTGGCCTTAGCAAGGTCATCTTCTAATTTGTGGACCCTCGCTGCCTCTTCCTCATATTCGGCCTCGTACTGAGTCAGCTGGGGAATGACATACTCCAATTCGGCACGCTCTTGATCCATCTCCTGTTGTTGTTCCTGGACAGATTTGTTCAGAGATTCTATTTGCCCAGCAAGTTATGCAGTTAAGGAGTCATACCTAGCTTGAACGAGACCGTCAATGCTGCCTCGAGATAGCTGTAAATAATCGTTAATGGGTTGTTCCAAACAATTAACTATTTGCTCCAGTGCATCAGCTCTCCCCGCGTCGTTGAAATCTCTGATCGACGCTATCGTAAACTGGGAGGACCTCATCAGAGCCTCAAAGCTTAGATTCTTCTCCAGTACCATCGATATCAGCATTCTTAGAGTGGTGTAGAAAATACTAGTATACTGCTCAATCAGCTTGGCGAGATCCGAATGGACGCTGGGAGTGGCTACAATATCGGCAAATCCCCTTCCAGGAATGACTACAGACGATGTTGCCATAGTCGTCGCTTCAGTAGATGGTGCGACAAAAGAAGAAGTGCCAACAACGGTCGAAGTGGCTGGCGCACTCAAAGGAGGCATAGTCGTAATGACAGGCTCATCCTCCTCTCGAGATATCGAAACCATTTTGGGCGAGCCGGCACCTAAAAACATTTCCTCTTCAAAGTCAGGCACCTCTGTGTCATAGACAGGAGCGGAAACAAAACCGAAAGTTGCGTCGACGCTGCCCTCCCAGTAGATGTCTTCCCCTGAAAAGAAGACAAGAGAAAGTTAATATCAACAAGATGTTAATTTTTTTCTAAAAAGAGGCAAAAAGACGACATTTACCCATGGCCAATGGTATATATATCGCGTCTGCAGCCAGTACAGCTAAATCATTTCTTAATGATGCTAAGCGAGCTGTCATACCTGGAGAAGGTGGTGTGCCAACTGACATTGGCAGGTATTCTTCTCGATCTTCACCGAGATCCATTCGAGGCTCATTGGTGGAATCTCGCAGGGTATACTTACAGACGCGGCAGGGGTTTCTTCCATTGCTGGTCTGAATAAAGATATTCTTATTTGGCTTGGCCCAGAAGGCAATTTTGTACCACTACCTGAAGCGGTAACAGCGACAGCAGCCTCGAGCAAAGATTCTTCGGCAATGTCAGCCGGAACAGTAGAGGTTCCCTCTCTAAAAGGCGAGGAATCTCTAATCAAAGGATCGTCCCCAACATGGAAAACATCAGGCTCACTCCGAGAAGCCTCATGACTAGAAGTCCTGACAGGACCACTAACAGCCTTCTTTTTCTTGCGAGGGGAAGTCTCCTTCAGAACAGGAGCCCTTCGCTTACCAGGGATAACCAAAGGCTCTGTAGGTGGAGGTATTTTGCCTCTCGGTACTGTCAGCAAAGGCTCATCTGGATTGACAGAGTCTTCACCCTCGTTAGAGTAAATTGATGGGATTTTATCTCTTCCCGTGGACTTAGAAGAGGGCATCCTAAAACTTTTACGCATATCAAAATCATGATGGAAGGTGTTGATGGCCACGTAAAACTGGGCGTACGAGTGGAGGATGCGCAACTCCATGGAGAGTGAAGTCGCGGGCACAGTAAAAGCTGCTCCAATGCAACCCATTATGAAGTACCGCCATCCTCTCGCTCCATCAATAAGTCCACCCCTGGACTTCAAGCTGGTGATGGCATTGCCTACGTGCAATTGGTCATACCCAAGCTGCCTGTTGAACCAACTAGGCAGGTAGGGCTCCAAGAAATATTGGTCTTCACTTCTGTACAATAAATGGGAAGGTCTAATGCAGACCAACAAATTAAAAGCTTCAGGAGAAAGAATGGTCTTCCCTTCACCTGAGTCCTGAAGCTTGCTCCCCTGTTGATTGAGATTTATAGTGGGGACGGTACAGAAGAGCTTCCAGCTGTGAGCAGAATTTAACGCTCGTCGATAGTCTAAAATTGTGGTCACATTACAAGTAAAATTCTTGTAATTCAACAAGAAATTGCTCCCCGAACTACTGCCAAAGGCAGAAGACATCACCCTAGGATTATGGAAAATTAACCATCCCATCAAATACAGGAACGGTAATTCTACCCTGGGAAAGCTGTCACGCCGTGTTTCATCGGCAAGCAGCCCATCAGTAATGGCCCTCAAGCCAGCTTGTATGCGGCATACCATGGCATGGGGCAAGTCCAGTTTTGCCCCAAACACCAAACATACTGCAGGCCATAAGGTGTTACGGTGGATGCGATCCGAAGATGCAATGCCTGGTACTACCAATCGGCGTAGCCATACAGAGAGGAAGCCAGCCAGTTGAGCTTCCCTTGACAGAGGCCTGAGGGAATGCCTCAAATAACTGTTGGCTTTAGTGCCTGCAGGATATTTTCCTATCCCTTCGTCGAGAACTCGATCTGAAACCCAGTGTCTTCAATAAGGTCATCGACTACTTGAGCATTAAGCACGCTCAGAAGGCTCAAAGGCCAATCCCTACTATCCACGACTTTGTCGGGCTTAGCATCTCTAGCCTGATGGAAGAAGAGGTAGGATGCCCATTTGTTGGTATGAACCAAATCAGAGGGCTCATTATAGAAGGCGGTGCACGCAAGGTAATGGATCATCAACTCCTGGTACACTGCCACCACCCGAGGGTTTGTATCCCCCATCTCCCGATTTGTGGGAACATACTCTTCATAAGGAGTATCCCCCATTGGCAGTCTTGAAATCTCTGCCATTTCGTGAAGGGCCAATCCCAACTCCCCCAGTGAAGTGGCAAAAGTCCTAGTGAGCGAGATATATCGCTCCATCAAAGCCAAAAACTGGTTGGGGTTGAGAGGTAACCCAACACTGGTAGCACTCACAGTCGCGTACTGACCAATTCCCTCCAGCTCAGTCTAAAAATGCTTCAGGGCCCAGGCAGCTAAACGAGCCCATCGAAGATTTGTAGGGGTAACCCACCCATTGGTCCGAGGATTAACCTTGGGGTATACTCCTCCATGCCCCATAAAGTTATTACAAAAAGTCGGTAATTAGACTGGTTGGAGCAGCGAAGTATCTTCACTCGGGACACTGCCCGTATACAATCTCCTGAACGGCATGACTGGGCCGGAAGGGCGGCTTACAAATAACCCTTGGTCGGACCCTTTCTGATAAAATATCTTCCCCGGCTGGCCGTGAAGATTAGGGGTCATAGTCCACGTCATCCTCCTGGGATGCGTGGCATAGAAGAATGTCGAGATAGGATAATCCCTCAGCATCTTGGGCAGGTACATGACCATGCCCCCAACAGTAAAAACCCAGTCTTTCTTCTTGGGCTTCGCCTGGGATTGTTTATCGATCATATCCCCGAAGAGAAAAGTTGGTTTTATGTATTTTTCCCCGTCTATGTACGCCAGGGGCTCTCCATTGATCATGCTCAACAGCATTCGCTCTCCTTGAGACAATATCAGGATTCCCCTTCCTTCAGGATATTGGGGTCCAGAAATAAAAATATCACATGGGACAAATCCTCCAGGTAATTAGAGTGCAGCATCCCAGCAACAGAATCCATCACCTCAGCCAACGGATATATCTGCAAGTTAACTACAAAGTGCAAGAAAAATACGCCAGTTTCTATACTAGACCTCACAATCTTGCAGCTTAAGCCAAAGAGCAACAGTCTGTACTTTTATGCCAAGACTGTAAAAACATGACTTTTTAGGCTGGAATCTCATTCCAAGGCATAAAATCCAAGATTGACAGTAGACACAAAAATTTGACAGTCTGTGTTTTACGCCAGATTGCCAAAGCTTGAGTTATTATGCAAGAATTTTCATCCAGAGAGTAACACCCAAAATTTGTAGTATACGCCAAATTTTGACAGTCAAAGCTTTTACGCCAGACTGCGGAAATATGGAGTTTTTATGCTGACACATTAGGAATGTGGGCGTAAAAGATAAAATATCTCCTTGCATCATCTTCCTCGAAGAGGCGTTCAGCACAGAAGATGACCTAGCGCGTTCACGTACAACGTGTGCGAAGGGTTTTTTTTATTCTTGACGTCCCAAAAGCTTTACCTATAACACCCGGTATACAGTTTGATGGTGGGACACTTCGTTCAGAGCGAGGTTCACCCTGCCCGATGGGAGTCGCTCTGGCTTGGGCAGAGGGGATAGAAGAGGAGGCAGCCTTCTTTCCCTTAGAGGAGGAGATTGGTTTTGGTGCCATTGCTAAAAACTCAGAATGCTCAGAGAAGAAACGAAGGAGAATACTCAAAGAGACGAAGGTTTTCTTTTGTAAAAGACAGATGAAAAGTTTTTCTCTGATGGCCTTGGGGTATTTATAGAGTTCAGATGGACTCCTCGAATCCCTAACCAAATCCGATATTTAATATTCGATTATGATTGGGGACTACGTCAGCCTATTATTCAGGGAAGATGGACAGTCAATGAATTCAAAAAGTTTTCGTGCAGAGCAGATTCGTGATTTTATGCCAAGGAGCTTTTTACGCTCGGGAAGCTACAAATCTACGGTTTTACGCTCGGAGGCTATAAGTCAATGGTTTTACGTCCGGATACTTTTACGCTCGGTAGCTTTTATGCTCGAGAGGCTACAAACCTACGACTTCACGCTCAGAAGCTACAAATCAATGATTTCACGCTCAGAAGATTTTTACGCACAGAGGCGACAAATCTACGACTTCACGCTCGAAAGTTTTCTTTTTCAGAGGCTATAAATCTACAGTTCTATGTCCGGATGCTCTTATGCTCAGCAGCTTTTATGCTCGAGAGGCTACAAACTTACGATTTTATGCTCATCTACACTACGGATCTATGACTTTCCGCATATCTTAATATACGCAGGCCAGAGTATGCGTATATCTGAACAATTCTTATGATGGCAAACTATAAGGGTGCACACAGAAGATACTCCTTCTTGGCCTCAAAATATCTCAAGTATCCAAAGTATATAGAGTTCAGCATGGAAAATGACTCTTCTTCTTGGGTCGATTGGAAGTTCATCCAAAATCCAGTCAGAATATTTTCTCTACAGTTCAAGATGGTGACTCTGTTTTGACAGCCATTTCTCGCCCTATTTTAAGGGATTTTCGGAAAATAATTCTTGAAGATGATGGTCTGAACAAGAATTCTTCTTATCAGAGAAGTGACAAGTTCAGAATTTTATGCAATTCCTCGTTCAAAACAGCATGACAGTTCGGATATTCGACTTAAATGCTAAGCAGCTTTCTACGCGTCTTTAATTATGCATAAAAGACGGGACGATATCAGATACTCTTTTTATCAGAGTCAGCGTAAAGTTTTTTAAACATGGCGAAGCTACACATATTCAGACTACATCACATCAAAAAATATGGCAAATCACCAGATGCATAAAAGAAGATGATTTTATTAATCATGATTAATATGAGGGAAATCCAGTTTACAAAGGGTTTTTCATCTTCATGATTACATATAGGGAAATTCCGTCTACAAAGGGTTTTTCATCCTTATTTAAAGATCACGCCCAGAATCTGTTCTGTCAGGTTCTCGCATTGGTGGAGATCTTTATCCGTCTTTTACAGCAGTTCATCGACTTCCACAGTCGATGAACAAGAAAATGATTAATGGCAGGAGGATACAAAACTGGGCCTGTATAAATTATTCAAGAGCCCATACTCCATACGCCATGACAAATTGAGTTGAGGTTTTAGACCCAACTCAATACTGGAAGACAGGGCTAGTTTGTCTGCCCTCATCCACGAACAACGGAAGAAAATACAGCTTGCAAACTGTGTGGTCTAATGTGACCCTTCCTCTCTCTTGGACGAATCGCCATATGAAGTTGCTGATTATCCCGAGCAAAGAAAGCTATGATATCCTTCCATGATCCATCGTTGCAGAGGATATTTGTTCGAAGATGCCTTCTTTTTCGGCTTCTTACATGCTGGAAGAGCATGATATTCTTCTTCCTCAAGTCAACCCGACGAACTCCGGCAATCATCTCTGTGTGGTGAAGGAAATGTGGGAAGAACAAGTTAACTCATCAGCCTTTTTATAGGCAAAAGAGAACACACTGAATCCTAACAAATCCCCAAAAATACGCCAATAAATCAGCCTCGAGGAACGAGTCAGACTTGACCGTTTCATGCTTCATTCAAAGAGTTTTAAATTACGACTAATTTGAAAACTTTGAAGGGGGTCTTGTAGAAGCATGAAAAATATGCTGTAGAGTTATACGCAGTATTTTAGTGCTGGGCAGCATAAAATATGACTTCGGAGCCATCAGCGTACAACAGGGCTTCATCGCTAGTACAGTGTAAAATATAAGCCCCAGGATAATCCGCATAATGCAGTATTTCCATGTTGTTTTAGCGTAAAAAGGTTATTACATCGCCACTTTAGCGTAAAACCTGCTCGCTTTTAATGCGATAAGAAGTTGTACGGGGAACGCTTCGTATTCCTCGAATGAACCTCTCAGATCATGCAGTGAACCTGACTCCTGACAACGAGTACTGCACAACTATCCAGACGACGGCTGTAATGATGGTGCGGCACAGAGACCCAAACCGTCGTTTAGTGATATTTTCTTAAGACAAAACAAACTGTCACATCAAAAGCTGCTCTTCGTACAGAGCTCGAGGCACGTCTCTACATTTAATGCGCATAATGGGAGCAGATCTCTGCATTTAATGCACGAGATTTTATTATATCCCCAAAGACTGGGCGAGCCATAATTACGGCTAATACGTCCACATCATTACTTTTGCATATTACGCCATCAGGCTATTTTTAGCTTAGGAGCATGCTGTACGCTATCTCCTTGAAATACGCCATCGAGCTATTTTCAGCTATAAGGAGTATGCCTTATGCTATCTCTTCGGAATATGCCAACTCAGGCTATATTTGCATTTATGCGTGATAAGACTATTTGGTCCAGAATACGCTCAAGATCTCAGTCAAGGAAGGAGGATCAGCTATCTTTTACGCTAGCTACCTATCCATGCAACATCAGGCTTCTACGCCTACAAGGCTTCTACGCCTATTTGGCTTCTATGCCGACTCGACAACCACTTGGCTTCTACGCCAACCTGACAACTATTTGGCTTCTACGCCATGGTGACAGTTATTGGCTTCTACGCCAACCTTTTCTTCGCAAGGGGCAGTTACCTACGTGGCTTGCATGTCGTGATCTTCGCAGCAGTTATACGCATTTTCTTATCATGGGATATGCGTCACACGCAGATTCAGAAGGTCATCGATACGTGGGTGGCAGTTATTATAATCGCCGCGTAAAAAGTTCCATAGCCTCCACTGTCCGGCTTCTACGCCGACGGGACGGTTACTATCACTAAAACCCGATAAATAGAGACCCCTATTAACAGAGGTCCAAGGTCAAAAATTCAGAGAATAGATGTCAGAGGGTCGAAGCACAGACAGAGAGCAGTGATCGACAATATTTGCATTGAGTATCCACTCCTTCTTGCAATCCTTGAAGCTTTTTCGTCTTTTACAGCACTTCTTCATCATCGTATGGTCCAAGGGACAAAGTGATCGACTGTAGATCAGACTCCTATATAAATATTTACCCAGATTAAATTTTGTACTTAACATCCTCGCATAGGATTAATAGTACTTCTTGTTTGTAAACCTAAGAAAGGGTTTTGTATAAATCTAGTTTTATTTCTTTTGTTTATTATCAAACAGGGGGTAGGGGTCTGTTGCCTATTTATATTAGTATGAGAGTAGTACATTGGGTATGGGGGAGAGAGTAACAACAATTGGGGATCGGGTAGCATTACTTGGTGTTATAGTGTTAGTGAAGAAGAGGTATAGAGGGGTATAAGTGTCTGATACTCGAGAGTATCAGTGAGGGTGCTAAGTGTTGGTATTTTGCAAGTGTTCTAGAGTTACTTAGCCAGTGTGGTTGTATAGGAACTATATACATTTGAGAGGTTGGGAATTAGATTTTCACTACAGCAGTGTGTACATTTAATTGGTGCACTGTAGTGAACTGGTAGAGGGTTAGTAATGCATATATATGCACTAGGTGGAGTTGGTCAGTGGTGTCAACTGTAATGGGCTTGATATTAGTTAGAGGATGAAGGTTAGAATTAGGAGTGAGTATAAGGTTGATGTATCAGTCAAGGGTATTGGAGGGCTAGGTATTTGTCAAGTATAGAGTTATGTGGATTGATATAAGAAGAGAAAGAGTGGGTAAGTCAAGGATTGTCTAGGTGTATCCTGGAAGTGTGTATAAGGGACTGAGGTATGTATCTAAATTCTAATTTGGGTATAAGTTGAGTTTTCTAGTATGGTAGAGGTGATAATACTTAGTGCCAGTAATTAGGCAGTTGGTAGATGTCAAGTTAAGTTATTAATATTAAAGTATTATCTAGTAATAGAGATAACTAGTATAGCTAATTTTCATAGGGTAAACATCTAGTACACCTTAGTATTAGCTAGTATAAATCTAGTATCACTCTAAAAGCCTAATTTTAAGGTAGTTAAGGACTCTAACCAAGATTTTGACCTAGTTTGACCAAAATGACCTAGAAACCTAATTTTAACCTAGTTAATTATATTTTTTTCCAAATCACTCATTAACACTTATATTTTATATTTAGGCCTTTGTGACTCTATTTTGGACATCGATCCTCACACTTTGCTCAAAACCATAGGCGAGTACATTCTCTGACAGTTTTTATTATGTTGATTGTTACTATGATTCTAGTTGTAGTGTGTCACCACCACATTTCTAGATTTAGGCATTATTATAAATTGTCATGTTTAATATATTATGTTAATATATGTATGATGAGTTTATTAAATAAATTGTAGGGTGTTCTTAATGCATAGGTTAATGGGCTTGACCAAAAAAACCCATTAGGTTTAACCCTTGTGACCAAACCCTAATTAGTATTTTAAGTTTTTAGTTAAAATCCTAAATGAATGACTAAACCCTTTTTATGTTTAAGTTCTTCATGACAAATTATAAAGTGCTAATTAGAAACTTGGCATTAGAAGCCTAACCCTAGGCCTATTTAATGAGAGGGAGCCTCCCTCAAGCTTCTTCATTCATGAAAGAAAACCATAAACCTAGCCTCCACTAAGAAAACCACTTCTTTTCTTAAAATTTTAGGAATTTATAGCCCTAGAAACCCTCTTCCTTCTCCATCAAGAGAGATCTAGGAGCTTGGACCAAGAAGGCTTGAAGAATGAGGAGCTACATTGGGAAACCATCTCCCAATAGGTGAGAATCCGAATTAAAACCCCATTTAATTCTATTTTTAATTGTTGTTTGGCCTTTAGGAGCCCACCATTTGAATTAGGAATGGCTCTTTGGGTTTTTCCATGAAGCCCTAGGTGATTCTAGGGTTTTGGTGTTCCAACGATGGTTTTTCACAAATTTTGTGAGCCCTAATCATGGGGTTATGTATCTACACATGATTACATCGTATATATATAGGTTGATCTCGATTTTAGGGTTTTGATTTGGGTATTCAGGTGTTCTTAGTGTGGAATCCGTTTTCAGCATTTTATATGTTTGATGAAATGCTCCCTAGAGGGAAATACCTAATTTTAACCTAGTTTCTTATGAACTTTGATATGTACATATATATATATATATACCTACGTATGTGTGTTATTGTATATGTATATCGATGAGGAGTTCACTGTATGGTCGGGTCCCTGGAGCAGTGCCTGAGTACTGTGCAGAGTCGGGTTCTTCAGGGTTCCTGTGTGTATCAGCAATGAGAGCAAGGGGACACTGGTATCAGTTATTGGGGAGTAAGGGGAATTGGGTTCAGCATAGTGATCGATTTATGGGTGTTAGAATCAGTAACTGTGCATTCATCAGTGGTATATGTGAGTAGTAGTTTGTTTCAGTGAGTGTAGGGTGTTAAAGGTTGATGTACATTTTGGATTGGGGGTTTTAGTTAGGGTATCCTGTGTTGAGCAGTTTTGTATCAGCCCACTGTGTTCAGTGTCAGTTTTGAGTCGAGTATCAGCTGATTGAGTTCCCCTAGAGTATCAGTATCAGTGAGGTTGAGAACTGTGTTCATTATGTCAGTGATTAGGGGTTATGAGAGGTCAGTTTTTATGTCTTAGTTTTCAGTGTGTGTGTGTGCTAGGGTTCTATGTATAAGTAGGTAAGGGAGATAGGTTAGCTAATGAGTTAGGTCCTTGTGTTCTACTGTTAGAGTATCAGTAGTTCAGTCATTTAAGTGTGCACTGGTTTGAATTTAGGAAGTATCTTATTATTAGAATCGAGTGTCAGTTCTTGATTCTCAGTGATGTTCGTGTGTGTGTGTGTGCCTGTGCACTGAGTTCAGTATCTCAGTGATGTATAAGTGCATAAGAGGGAGTTCAGTGTCAGTTTTTGAGTTCTCAGGTGTATTAGTATCAGGGATTTCGTGAACTATGAGTACTTGGGTTCAATGAGTAATAGACTATGTGAGTTAAGATTTTCTCAGTATGTAGAGGGAGGAAACTGTGCAGTATGTATCCGTATACAGTCAGTTCAAAACTGAACTGTGGCTATAGCTGCATTGTGTATCAGAGTTTAAGAAATGCCTGTGTAAGTTTGAACCAGTTCAGGCCCTTCTGGCTTACCTGTGCAAATGCCTACGTAAGCCATATGCTTGTCTCAAGGGTTGAGCCATGCATGTATCAGTGATTAAAGTCCAAACTTACCTGGGTGATCCGGCCAGTAGCCAAAGGCTTGTCTCAAATTACTGTTTAAGTTGAACAAGGTTCAGACCTACCTGTTAGGTGCCTCAGAGATTTAGCCATGTATGTGTAAGTCTGAACAACTAGACACTGTAAAATTGTGCCTCAGTGAGGGAGAGGTGTCAGTGCACTGCAGGGCTTTGCAATAGGCATTGTGCAGTGCATTGCTAGCACCACACAGCAGATTCTATGTCCAGACCTGGAGGGTGCAGTGCACTCTTGTGCACTTTTGTGCACTGTAGGGTAATGTGCACAGAAATGTGTTCTATGGAGTATCAGGTATTTGATTATGCATTGGTCAAGTGACTGATACTAGGTATCAGGGGTTTCCAGAGAAACAATGGGATACACTGATAATAGTGTATCAGTCTCCAAGAAATTAGTGGAGTTAGGTAGCTAATTTAGGGGGGGTTGTGCAGTTCAAAATTGAATTGTGGCTACCTTGTTCAAAATTGTACCTGTGTTGATCAGGGGACAGTATCAAGGTGTTATAATTAGGACCTGTGTACTGCAATAGGCATAAGAGAGTATTTTTGTGATTTGAGGTACCAGGGTTAGCAGGGTCCTAGGGTTGGGTTTTTGAGTTTCACTAGTAATATTAGTAGTTGGGTAGAGACTTGTATATATATATATATATATATATATATATATATATATATATATATATATATATATATATATATATATATATATATACATCTTCTATTCCAGATAGTTAGTGGTGAATTAATGACTATGCTAGCATATAGTTTAGCTGTATGTATATAGGTTTATGTATATATATATATATATATATATATATATATATATATATATATATATATATGTAAATGCATGTATTAAATTATAGTTAATTTCTATATGGTATGGGTGTATATTATAGTGTTAGTATCTATGACCTAGTGTGAACCACATCAGTAGAATGTCCTAGTACAAACATAGTACGACTAGTATCATCATGGGGAAAACCTACCACATAAGAAATTATGAACTCTAAACCTTAGATTTGACCAACAGGCCTCGTATTTAATTAGTTAAACATGCTTATTCCTTTAATTCAGTATTTTGACATTGATATTCCATAATTAGGTCATTGTGATCTCACCTTGGACATTGATCCTCGCACCTTCCTCGGGACCACAGGCGAGTACATTCTGTGACAGTTTTTGTTTTTGTTGATTAATTCTATAATTCTAGTTGTATAGTATACTTGACTCTGACACTGTGGATACATGGGTTAGCACCCTAGATACCTGTCACGAGGAGTCGTGATTGGAATCTATCATGCTAGCTTGGGATGGAGAAATATTAGCAAATTATGTGATCATACCCTACCTTACATGCATTATAGCTCACCCCACACATCACGTCGGGTGTAGCCTGACCATTTACATGCCTCATAGCCTGATATATATGATTAGCCTGACTATTGCTTGCATTATAGCTAACTAGATGGTTAGCCTGACCTCACATGTATCATAGCCAATCATATATATCAAGCCTGATCTCGTCCCAAGATGATCACATAATAAACTGATATTTCAAACACATAGCCAGATATTTATGCTTTATTTCAGATTACTTGTTCTAGCATTTACTTATATTTTTATTCATTGATAGATGTTCTATTGCTTATTAAATATTCTCTAGTATTCCATATTTCCAATATTTCTTTCATCTTGTATTTCCTTACACTGTTTTTATAGTTTTGTCAATATAAATGAAACTGCTGTTTAGTGTCTGTGCTTCGCTCCAATCCTGACTGGATAATATTTTTCAGAGGACTTGGAGGACTTTTGTCCTACCCACTATGGCCCGGGAGCAAAGGGAGATTTTGTACCAGAAATTCTAGAGGAATTTCCTATCTTAGAGGAGATACCACCTGCAGTCAGTTAGATTGTCTTATTTATGTATCATTGTTCTAGAACTGAGATTTGGGTTGTATTATTGTTGTGACTTTTGGTGGACATCTATACTCTAGACTTGTGATGTATTTATTTTGTGCTTGACTTATGTCAGTACTCTCTATCCTTATATCTCAATGTGCCATTTACTTTCCAATAGTCTTGTGATTGAGTATATTATAAATTATTGATCCATATTATCTTTGTCCTCCCTATGGAGTTGAGACCAATGACAGGATGAGTTATGTTGTTAGTCTTGAGACCGAGACAACGTTCTACTGCCGATGCTGCAGCATAGGCTGGATGTACCCACGGCTCATGCCCAATTTCCGGGTGCGGGTCGTGACACATTTTTAGTGGAGGCCCATACAGGTCTAGAATCGCATTTAGAGCGATATCGTAGTGGTGCTCGCGTAGAGTATTGCTACGAGCCTGTTTTAGGAGATAGGATTTAGGTCGAGAATATGCTCAATCACAATTAGGAAATCTCTGATCCTTATAATGCTATTCTTAATGATACTTCCTTTGAAATTTTTTTGTCCTTTCTTGATGATATCGTGTCTATTACCTTAATTGATTCTTTTAATCTGTCTTCAGGATGCCGCGGAAGACCAGGTCCTTGAGACTGGGAGCAGCAGCTTCAGAGAGGTCTGCCACCTCTCGCCCTGTTGGACAGACACCCGCAGTACCTCCTACATCTCCTGTGCATGTGGGAGTATCTGCACTTTTCGGGGGTCCTCCTTCCCCACCTGTTCAGAGGGTTGCCACAGCTGTGACGGAGCCTCTTCCACCACCACCGACTCCGTTTCCAGGAGGTGTGCCCGTTGATGGGGCACAGATATTCGCGCTGATCTAGGGCATGGTTGATGCCCAAAGGACGTCAGTGGAGGCTCAGAGGGTGCAGGCGGAGACGCACCAGGCCCTGACCGAGATGATGAGGGTGAGCATGGAGAATGCTCATCAGGTGGCTCTCCAGGCTGTGGAGAGAGTTGCGCAGCAGCAGCATCCTGGCCAGTACCACCAGAGGCCGGGCACTATCGTGGACTTCAAGAGGATGATGCCTTGGGAGTTTAAAGGTACTGAGGGGATACTCTACGTCGACGATTGGCTAGAGGACATAGAGAGAAACTTGCGCTTGGCGCAGCTTCCCGAGGTTCTTCAGATCGAGGCCGCCGGCAGCTAGATATTTGACATCGCACTGACGTGGTTTCGCACTGAGCCGAGACTGGTTGTTGAGGGACTTACTTGGGAGGCCTTCAAGAAGCTCTTCAAGGAGAAGTTCTTTCCTGATGTTGCCCTGGGAGCCTTGGAGAGTTAGTTCCATGACTTGGTCCAAGGGAGCATGTCAGTTGATGAGTACGCCGCGGAGTTTTGCCACCAGAGTCATTTTGTGCCATTGATGATTCAAGATCTAGGAGACGGGGCCCGAAAGTTCAGAAAGGGGCTGACAAGAAAGATCAAGTCTAGCACGTCGGGACATCGTACTGCTACCTTTGAGGGCATTTCGATGGATGCCCAGATAGTTGAGGATGACTTGGACCTCAGGCCCAAGAGGGGACGCGACACTTCAGGAGGATCGAACAGTAATGCGGGACCAGGCAAGCGTCCACACTTTCAGCAGCAACAGAGGTCATACCAGCAGCAATATTACCAGCATCAGGCACTAGCCCGAGGACACGTCCAGTAGCAGCAGCAGAGACAAACTCATCCCGCTATCCAGTATGTGTACTGCGGGAAGGCAGGACACACTAGAGAGATCTGCAGGAAAAGGTTGGGCACATGTTTGTCCTGCGGATCATCAGCACATCAGCTGAGGGATTGCCCTTCTATTCAGACTTGTCCATGTCAGGATAGAGCAGCCGCCCAGAGGGGACCAGCCAAGGTACCTACCGTACCAGGAGGCCAGCAGAGGGGACCTCCACTTCCACCGCAGCAACAGAGGTTTGCTCAGCACCAGCAGCAGAGAGGTGCACCCTAGGGGCGAGCATACGCCATGTCGGTCGAGAAGGCCGAGCCAGCAGGAGACGTGATTACCGGTTCAGTTCTTCTTGATTATATCCCAACATTTACATTGTTCGACTCTGGCGCTTCCCATAGTTTCATGTCGGTATCTTATGCTCTTAAACATCATTTAGAGACAGAACCATTAGATAGGACTTGTAAGATCACGACTGGCGGAGGTATTATCCTAGTCTGTAATTATTGCAAGGACCGAAGAGTATCATTGGGAGGCCGATAGTTGAGCGTGCGCTTACTCGTCATGCCACTTTCGGGATACAATATTATACTCGGAATGGATTGGTTGAGTAGGCCCTATGCTACTATAGATTATCATGGAGGCAGAGTGATATTTCGACTACTAGGAGAGCCGAAGTTCGAGGTCGCTAGAGAAGGAGCAGAGCAGAGCAGAAGCACATTTTGCGGAGCCATGATGAAGGAAGAGGAGTTGCCACATCCTCTGATAGCTGAGTTCCTAGATGTATTTCCAGAGGAGTTGCCAGGCTTGCCGCCAGACAGAGATATTGAATTCTCTATAGACTTGGTGCCAGGAGAGGAGCCCATTTCACAACATGTCTATAGAGTCAACAATAGCGAGTTAGCAGAACAGAAGAAGCAAGTTGAGGAGCTGCAGGACAAATGCTTCATCAAATCCAGTTTATCACCATGGGGAGCTCTGGTATTGTTCGTACGTGCATCGATTATAGAGCTCTGAACAACCTCACTATCAAGAACAAATACCCGCTGCTGAGGATAGATGATCTTTTCGATCAGTTGAGCGAGGCGAAGGTATTTTCAAATATAGACTTGAGGTCAGGCTATCACCAGGTGAAGGTGAAGAGAGAAGACACGTCGAAGACAGCTTTTCGAACTAGATATGGCCAATTTGAGTTTATAGTAATGCCATTTGGTTTAACCAATGCACCGACAGTATTCATGAACTTGATGAACAAGGTATTCCACCAGTATGTCACTACCATATTTTCTAAAAAAAAGATATTTTGGTCATTTTATAATTAATTGAATATTGTGCATGTTAAATATTTATTTATTGTATTATTTATTTATTATTAGCATGATAGATTTATTTTTTGGACTTGTGTTAGTTGACCAAACTAGTTTAGTTTAGACTCATGGACCAATATGTATTAATTGTTAGAATTGAGCCCAACTAGAAAGCCCATTAATTATGAGGATGAATTAATTAAACCATTAGACTAGAAGCTTCCCTCCTTAATTAATTTCTTCATGAGAGGCTCCAAGGATATTTTAGAGTTTACATAGTAGCTTGAGGGAGGGGACAAGTGAGGCCTATATAAAGGGGATGCAAACTTTCTCTCTCTTTATTTTTCATTCCAAATCAAGATCTAGAATTTCTCTCAACCAAATTTCATCAAATCCCTACCAAATTTTTACCTAATTACTTCTCAAATCACTATTGAAGACTAGAAGAGCAAGGATCTAGAAGAAGGAAGCAAGGATCTACAAAGAAGAGCAAGGATCTACAAGTTGGAAGCTAATTTCACCAATTTTGGAGGTTTCATTAGAAATCCATCTCCTAATAGGTATAATTCAGTTTTTCTCCTTTAAATAGCCTCTAAATCTGAGATTTAATCATGAATAATCAAACCATATGTATGTACTACCCATAGGATTTGGTTTTGTGTTCATAGGAGACCTATGGAGAAAGTTATGGTGATTTTTGTGTCAATTTTGGGGGAATTCCGAAAATGACTTTTGTTGTGTGTGTCAATTGATCCTATAGATCAATTTGATATATGTTTATGTGTTTGGGGCTAGTGCCGTATCCACAATTGGGTACGTGTAGGGCATATCCCAATAATTTGGTGATACATATTATTTTGGGGGTTTTTCCTCCGATACGGGACTTTATACATGTCGTATTTTGACACGGACACATAGATCTACATTTGACACTTTATTTCATTCATAAATATTATATGTGATTTGTTTGTGTCCTTCGGGGTGCAATTGGATGTGTGGTGGACTTGTGTCGTATGCGTATCCTAGATCTAGTGGGATACGGTGCGATACTCTCCAATTGTTGTGTGTTTATGTGTAGATCTAATTAATTGTGCTTTAATTCTTGAATTATAATTGTGTATGTATCTATATATATTACATATGTATTATGTATATTTATTATAGTGTTTATTGTATCATAGATCTATGTATTATATATGTATTAATATAATATATATTATGTAGCTTTCTTCTACATGCATTAATATATATGTTATAATATATGTTAGGGATGTAAATATATGTATATGTTTTATATAATATATGTGTATGTTTAATTAACTAATTAGATTATTTATAGTTATTATATGATAATATATATGAATATATATGTAGATATATATTTATAAGTGGTAGCATATGTATATATAATATAGTAGATATATTTATATGTGGTTATATATATAGTTATATTATATATTGTTATATATTTTATTATTGTATGATTATATATATGTATACATATATGTATAGTTATATATACATATTACTATATGTGTGTGTGTATGTTATTATGTGGTATTTTATACAATTTACTATGTATAAGTGTATGTATAGTTATATATAGTTTTATATATATATTATATAAATATATATATTTTGGGTTATATATATGTATTTAAATATATATTGTATAAATATATATTGTGGGTTATATATATGTATTTAAATATATATTGTATAAATATATATGGTGGGTTATATATAAGTATTTATATATATATTGTATATATATACACATATATTTTCAGCGACAGCAGTCAGCGACAGTTGCAGAAAACTGTTGCTGAAACAACAGTGTATCAACAGAGTATCAGAAGCTTCAGCGACAGTTTTTAGTGACAGTGCAGGAAACTGTCATAAAAACTGCAGTATATCTATAATCACAGCAGCTTTCTACGATAGTGGACAGGGTATTTAGCGACAGTTTGGCAGTTTTTAATATATTAGATATTAATATATATATAGATATATATGTATATATATATGGTAATTAATATATATATAAATATGTTCATAATTGTTTTTTGTATTATAGTATACTATATATGTATATATTTAGTTGTAGCATATAAATTTATTAGAATAGTTAGTATATTTTAGTTATCAATTGTTATGAGTATCTTTTATATATTATATATTTGTAGGTATGTATGTACGTATATATGTATTAATAGTTAGTGTGTAGTTGGTAGTTAGTATTATTCTATTAGTACATACTAGAGTTATATTGAATTGATATATGTAATTATTGATGGGTAGTTAGTATATATATGAGATTTTGGCAAATACATTGAGATACCATGGTAAGTATCAAGATATACCAAGGTATGAGTAGTAGGTATTGGCAAAAGTAATAGGATAGTTGTAAACTAATTATGGGTTGGTATTAGGGTGACTAAAATAAGGTATATAGTATAATATAAATATTAAATGCATATTAGTTTATAATTATTGTTGGGTAGTTAGTAAAAATAAGGTTTTGAATTTACCTTGAGATGCCAAGGTAAGTATCAAGGTAATGGAGGATAATCAAGGTATTGGGTTTGGATATCAAGATAGAGGTTTAGTATTGCGATACCAAGTTGGTTCGAAACCAAGGTATCCATTTAGCATTTAAAATTAGGATTTTATATATATAATATTATTTGATATGTACATATGTGTTATATTTATCTCTTGTTTGCGTATCCTGAGATACGATATCTTAGTATCCTAAGATGTAGCTTGTATGGCCTAGATTCATAGTGTGTGAGTCCAATATCTTTGAGTTAGACTCATACAACCTAGAAATAGGTAGTTGACCATAATTTGACTATAGTTGACCATAGTTGACTTAGAGTTGACCTAGTTTGACTTTTGACTTCGAAATAGTTTTATGACCTCGAAATTGACTAGTTTAATTTATTTCTCTTCCCCAAAACTTGTTTTAATGCAATATTTCATATATAGGTCTGTGATACCAGTTCAGACATTATTTTTTATCATTTGCTCTGGACCACAGGCGAGTACATTCTCTGATGGTTTCTATTATTTGATTACCACTATAATTCAAGTATTTAGAAATGTTACTTATGATTCTTGACACGATGGTACACGGATTTGTATTATTATTGGATCGTCAGTCATGGGATGTTACCTTAATTATGGAGATGGTATCGGATATTGTCCTTGTTGGTTTTGGATAACATTGAATATTGTAGATTAAATATTGGATACATTGGCTAGTGACGTGTCATGATTCGATCTATCATATTAGTCGGGGCGGGGGAAATACCAATTAAATATGTGATCAAGAAACTATCGGCTAGTAGTGTAATCATTGGCTACTAACTAACTATGCAATTCACGGATGGTTGAGTTAGCTCCTTAGTGTAATCATTGAATCTTCCAGGCCGATCATATATTTAGTTAGTATCTCAAATCATATAGTTATTGTAGATTCCATTATTCAGTTCATTGATTACCTTGTTCTATTCTGACATTATAGTTCATTCCTTTATTCTTGTACGCATTGATTATATTCTGTTGTTAGTATTTCCCATTCTCTCATTGTTCTTGATTATCAGTTATATCCTTATCATAGATAGCATCTTCTATTCTACTGCTTTATAGTTTTTGTCAATTAATTAGAAATTCTATTGGGTTGTACTTCGCTCCATTCCTAACTGGAAAACATTTTCAGAGGATCCGGGAGATTGGTGTCCGACATACTACGGACCTCAGCCTATAGATGGTGCAGACTTGGACCCACTAGTTCTGGAGTGACTGTCGAGAGATTTAGCCGGATTTACTAGTTAGCATAGTTAATTCTCTTTAGCATTTTGGTACCGAATTTGTTTCCGGCATATATTTGAGTTTGGATATTATTTCTATTTGTTGTTGTTATATTTTTAACTGCATAGTTATGTTAAATTTCTTTGATATCTTTTAGTGCCATAGTAATGTGATTGAGTATTATGTTGAACTAAGTTGATTATACTCTCATCTTGGAGTTGAGATATTATTGGAGGTTTATGCTTTATAGTGAGATAATTAGATAGTATAGTTGACCAAGACAGCGTTCTACCGCCGATGCTGCGGCGTAGGCTGGTCTTTGTTCCCGACTTGCATCCCTACACCGGGTGCGGGTAGTGACATATTTTTAGTGGTGGCTCATGCAGGTCAGGCTTCACAATATTACGATGTCGTGGAAGTGCGACAACTTAGTTGTACTACTGCGAGCCTGCGATAGGATATAGGACATAGGATACTAGGAAGAGAGAGGGATACTCAATCACAACTAGGAATTTCCATCTAAATTGAATCGCTACTTTTGATTCCTTCTGAATACTTTTGTCCTTCCTTGATGATATCTTATCTTGTGTCGAATTGATCTCCTTTGTTTCGATCTATCTTCAGGATGCCGCCAAAGACTAGATCCCATCGATCGGGAGCAGTTTCTGCGAGGTCTGCCACCTCTCAATCTTCCACTCAGGCAGTAGGGTTTGTACCTCCTACGACATCAGTTCATGTAGGAGTCTCGGCTGCCTTCGGGGGTTCTCCTCCACCTGTTCCGAGGACTACTCCAGTTGCTTCGGAGGGACTTCCACCACCTTTATTTTCAGGAGATACCATGCCGATGGTTGCACTGTTTAGAGAGATGATGGAATTACAGAGGGCACAGATAGAAGCCCAGCACAGGCAGTCAGATTTGATGCGGCAGAGTATGGAAAATGCCCATCAGATAGCTATAACAGCAGTTCAGAAGGAGGGTCCTCCACAGCCACAGGATATTCAGATCAAGCCAGGCAATATTCAAAATTTTAAGAAGCTTGAGCCTCGAGTTTTCAAGGGTACAGAAGGTATAGTCTATGCTGACGATTGGCTTGAAGATATTGAGCAACTCATGAAGGTGTCCCGTCTTGCGGAGAATCTGAAGGTTGAGGAGGTAGGACTTCAACTGTTCGACGTTGCCCGCACTTGGTTTAGGAATGAGCCAATTCTTACTGATGCGGGGCAGTCTTGGAAGATATTCAAGGATCTCTTTAAGAAGAAGTTTTTTGCTCGGTCAGACATATTGGAATTAGAAAGGCAATTTGAGAGCCTTATACAAAGAAGCATGTCCATAGAGGAGTATGCCGCAGAGTTTGGGAGGCTGAGCCGATTTACGGAGTACTTGGTGAGAGAGCCAGAAGTTCAGGCTATCTATTTCCGCGAGGGTCTGAATTGGGAAGTGAAGATTCTCATTCCGTCTTTCTACGAGACGTATTCTGAGATACTTTCGCAGGCACGCAAGGTCGAGCGGGAGTGAAACTTGAAGCCGAAGAGGGACTGTGATATGTTTGGAGGTGACAGTAGCAGTACGGGACCGGCAAAGAGGTCGCGGTTCCAGCAACAGCAGTTTCCAGTACAATTTGGAGCCTATCAGCAACAATATCAGATGCCAGAACCTATTGTTGCTACAGTACAAGCTCCAGTACAGCAGATACCACAGCAGCCTCAGAGACAGGTGCAACAAGCTCCTCAATGCACCTATTGCAAGAAGATTGGGCACATTTAGGAGATGTGCCGGAAGAGACTTGGAGCATGCATACATTGTGGATCAACGGAGCATATGGTGAAGGATTATCTCTGGATAATTCAACGTCTAGGCCAGGATGCCGATCGAGGGCAGAGAGGTGGAGTTAAGCGACCTGTAGCACCACAGATTGCTCATCACCCGCAGAGGGAGCTACCTCGACAGGGCGGAGCATTTGCGATGACGGTCGAGGAGACCAATACTACAGGTGATGGGTTAGAGAGTCTGTTCTTTCTTTTTGTTCCTTTTATCTATTTTGATTGATTGATTCTTTAGTACATTTTGGATGCTTGTGTTATATAGTTAGTGTAGCTATAGAATACCCTGACAGAGACAACAGTAATAAGACAGGTGGAGACCATGACCATGCATGTTATTCTTTGCATAGGACTGTTCTTAGTGAGATAAGACCTTATTAGACTATGATTGCTGGGGGTTTAACCTAGAAGGAGTAGGATCACTCTTAAATTTTGAGGACAAAATTATTTTAAGGGGGATAGACTTGTCACTACCGTATTTTCTAGAAAAGGGCATTTTGGTTATTTTATAATTAATTGAATATTGTGCATGTTAAATATTTATTTATTATATTATTTATTTATTATTAGCATGATAGATTTTTTTTTTGGACTTGTGTTAGTTGACCTAAATAGTTTAGTTTAGACTCATGGACCAACATGTATTAATTGTTAGAATTGAGCCCAACTAGAAAGCCCATTAATTAGGATGATGAATTAATTAAACCATTAGACTAGAAGCTTCCCTCCTTAATTAATTTTTTTATGAGAGGCCCCAAGGGGTATTTTAGACTTTACATAGTAGCTTAAGGGAGGGGGCAAGTGAGGCCTATATAAAGGGGATGAAAACTTTCTCTCTCTTCATTTTTCATTCCAAATCTAGATTTAGAATTTCTCTCAACCAAAATTTATCAAATCTCTACCAAATTTTCACCCAATTACTTCTCAAATCACCATTGGAGACTAGAAGAGCAAAGATCTAGAAGGGGGAAGCAAGGATCTACAAAGAGGAGCAAGGGTCTACAAGTTGGAAACTAATTTTACCAATTTTGGAGGTTTTATTGGAAATCCATCTTCCAATAGGTATAATTCAGTTTTTTCCCTTAAAATAGCTTCTAAATCTGAGATTTAATCATGAATAATCAATCCATATGTATGTACTACCCATAGGATTTGGTTTTGTGTTCATAGGAGACCTATGGAGAAAGTTATGGTAATTTTTGTGTCAATTTTGGGGGAATTCCGAAAATGACTTTTGTTGTGTGTGTCAATTGATCCTATAGATCAATTTGGCATATGTATATGTGTTTGGGGCTAGTGTCGTGTCCACAATTGGGTACGTGTAGGTCGTATCCCAACAATTTGGTGATACGTATTGTTTTGGGGGTTTTTTCTCCGACACGAAACTTTGTACATGTCGTATTTTGATACGGACACATAGATCTACATTTGATACTTTGTTTTGTTCATAAATATTATATGTGATTTGTTTGTGTCCTTCGGGGTGCAATTGGATGTGTGGTGGACTCGTGTCGCATGCGTATCCTAGATCTAGTGGGATACGGTGTGATACTCTCCAATTGTTGTGTGTTTATGTGTAGATCTAATTAATTATGCTTTAATTATTGAATTATAATTATGTATGTATCTATATATATTATATATGTATTATGTATATTTATTATAGTGTTTATTGTATCATGGATCTATGTATTATATATGTATTAATAGAATATATATTATGTAGCTTTCTTCTACATGCATTAATATATATGTTATTATATATGTTAGGGATGTAAATATATGTATATGTTTTTTATAATATATGTGTATGTTTAATTAAGTAATTAGATTATTTATAGTTGTTGTATGATTATATATATGTAGATATATATTTATATGTGGTAGCATATGTATATATAATATAGTAGATATATTTATATGTGGTTATATATATAGTTATATTATATATTGTTATATATTTATATTATTGTATGATTATATATATGTATACATATATGTATAGTTATATATATATATTACTATATGTGTGTGTGTATGTTACTATGTGGTATTTTATACAATTTACTATGTATAAGTGTATGTATAGTTATATATAGTTTTATATATATATATTGTATAAATATATATATTGTGGGTTATATATATGTATTTAAATATATATTGTATAAATATATATTGTGGGTTATATATATGTATTTAAATATATATTGTATAAATATATATGGTGGGTTATATATAAGTATTTATATATATATTGTATATATATATACATATATTTTCAGCGACAGCAGTCAGCGACAGTTGCAGAAAACTGTTGCTGAAACAACAATGTATCAGCAGAGTATCAGAAGCTTCAGCGACAGTTTTTAATGACAGTGCAGGAAACAGTCACAAAAACAGCAGTATATCTATATACGCAGCAGCTTTCTGCGATAGTGGACAGGGTATTTAGCGACAGTTTGGCAGTTTTTAATATATTAGATATTAATATATATATAGATATATATGTATATATATATGGTAATTAATATATATATAAATATGTTCATAATTGCTATTTGTATTATAGTATACTCTATATGTATATATTTAGTTGTAGCATATAAATTTATTAGAATAGTTAGTATATTTTAGTTATCAATTGTTATGAGTATCTTTTATATATTATATATTTGTAGGTATGTATGTACGTATATAGGTATTAATAGTTAGTGTGTAGTTGGTAGTTAGTATTATTCTATTAGTACATACCAGAGTTATATTGGATTGATATATGTAATTATTGATGGGTAGTTAGTATATATATGAGATTTTGGCAAATACCTTGAGATACCAAGGTAAGTATCAAGATATACCAAGGTATGAGTAGTAGGTATTGGCAAAAGTAATAGGATAGTTGTAAACTAATTATGGGTTGGTATTAAGGTGACTAAAATAAGGTATATAGTATTATATAAATATTAAATGCATAGTAGTTTATAATTATTGTTGGGTAGTTAGTATAAATAAGGTTTTGAATTTACCTTGAGATGCCAAGGTAAGTATCAAGGTATTGGAGGATAATCAAGGTATTGGGTTTAGATATCAAGATAGAGGTTTAGTATTGCGATACCAAGTTGGTTCGAAACCAAGGTATCCATTTAGCATTTGTAATTAGGATTTTATATATATAATATTGTTTGATATGTACATATGTGTTATATTTATCTGTCACGCCCCAGTCCCAAAATATTATGGAACTAGGCCACGTGGCATTGGCCAGCTGACACGTCTTCGAGGATATCCCAATTTAATGGATCCTGGCGAAGCGTCCTACACTTTCCTAAATCTAACAAGTCTAATATATCAACAGGCCGTGTCTAATCTCATCCACAGAACACAATATCAAAAAGACTGAAATAAAATGCTAGAAAATAAAATACAAGAGTCTGAATATCCATAATACATCTGAGATAGTCTGAATGGGGACAAATCCACTAAAATATAGAAATGGAAATAACAGTGCAGAAAGAGTAAGATAACTAGTCTAGAGTATCAACTAGCTAGATATGAAAAACTCTAGACCGATGTAGCTGTGTAATCAGATCATGGGAACTCTCCTGGAAATGCCTCGTAGTCCTCAATCAGGAATCCTGTCTCTACTCCTGCTCCGTAGATGGTAGGGTACAAGTGCTCGTCCGGATTTGGAAGAGAACCAGGTCCTCAGAGGGACGTAACAAGTATACAGAAATGTATGCCATAAAGTAAATACTGTATAAACTCAAGGGGTAATCTAACCAGCTAAGTGAAATGCACTTTGAAGACAATCCTGGTGCGTATAGGTAGGTGAAAGGTATAAAGCATAGCATCGAGCCAGAGGCTAAGTACCTGGCATTAGCTGTAAACTGGACGCCAGGAATATATGCTGACTACATCACCGATTATGATAGCGCGCAGCTAGTAACCACTGCTGGATGTATCGACAAACATATATGCCCATGACAGGGAACCTGAGCCCATAACCGGGTAACACTGAGGCTCACGGTCCCGCAGTTTTCTCTGAAACTACGGCGACCAATGTCTGTCCCATACGCCTACTAATTTTCTTCCCCGTCCAATGTCAATGTACAAGTTGCGAATGCGACGTGGACACCTCATACTATGGTACAAGTCGCTACAAAAATAAACAACTAAGCTAAATGCCGTCACACGTACTGCTCATGCTGATGGCCAGTCGATCATGAAGCACACGTCCCTACATGAACTCACTCTGTGACGTGTTTAAGATACGTGTCAAGGCCTGGGAAGTCATACTGATAACTCCTCAACTGTAGGTGGGTCCACTAGACACTAAGTCAGACACAAGTCCTAACGTCAACGTCTTCGTTGACTGCACCCGAGTCTTCTCGGACGCGCACAGTTTAATATTGAAACAATAAAATATGCAACTAATTAATATTTGAATTTAGACAACATCAACAAGGCAAGGTATACTTGCCTGGAACTCTGGTGTGCACAAACAATGCTCCTGAACCAGCAGTCAAGGTAGCACCGTCTCGATTGCCTATGAACAGATAACAATAAATATAAATCACTAATTTATACCATGCTTAATTATCTATGTTAACATGGAGCAGGTATACATATCTAACACATATACACATGTATACTATAGATAATTTTAGCAACCTATATACTTATATATACAACTGCATTTAGACATATATACATATATACATTATACCTATATATATAAGTACCAACTCATCAATATGTAATACACATTAATTAAGTAAAAATACATAAATATAAATACCACTATACTCTAACACGTACATAAATACATATATACATATATACACTTATACATAACTACATATATATATGCTTATACTTTTATAATTATATATACACATATATATATACATAAATACATATACAAATATATACTTGTTCACACATATATATATATGCATTATACACAATATACAGTATATATATACCATATATATACATTATACACAGTTCGTACAAATACAATTATATATATATATATATATATATATATATATATATATATATACATATATATATATATATATATATATATATATATATATATATATATATATATATATATATATATATATATATCTAAATACATACAATACCTATATATACATAAATACAATTTTACACATATACTTACTTAATACATATATGAAATAATACACACACATATATATATATATATATATATATATATATATATATATATATATTATACCTATTTATATATAAATACCAGTATACATATATTCATACATATATATTATAATATATATTTATACACATACATACATATAGATTATATAATACATATATACACATAAAATATATATATACACATATAGGTTTATACGTTTATACACAATATATATAGAAATATATACTATATACATGTACAATTAAAATATTCTATTATATTTATATATAAACATTTATATATACATAAATACATATATTTATACTTTAATATACAATTATATATATAATTACATATTCACATTAATATAATTAAACATATATACATAGATAGATTATATAATACATTTATACATACATACCATAATACCCATATATATATACATATATATTCATACTTTATAATATACAATTATACATTTATGTAAATACATATGCATTAAATACATATGCAATATATATATAAATACATATACGTACATAATACATAATTATATACATAAAATTATTTGTACACTAATATACTAAATACATAGTATATATAGATTTATACATATATATACATATCTTTATATATATAAACCAATATATATATATACTATCTATTATATACTAAATATACAAAATATAGTATATATATAGAAGTATATACGTAAAATACTAAAAACAGAATACTATATATATATATATATATATATATATATATATATATGTGTGTGTGTGTGTGTGTACATATACATAATAGCTATTTAATATATGTAAAATATTAAATACAAATACAGTACATAATACATATACACATAGCTTTAACATATATTAAAATACACAAAATATAGTGTATTTATACAGAATACTACAATTATACAGAAAAATACATATATATATATACTAACAGAATACTATATGTATATATTCATGTATATAAACATTGCAGTCTAAAATACACTACGTATTTATACTATACTCGTATACGTACAGGGGCGTAGGAGGGGTCGAGGGGGATCTGCCGGACCGGTCGTCGGCGGCTGAGGTGGCCGGACGGCGCTCCGACATCGCGCGGGGAGAGGTCGGCAGCAGCAGCGGCTTAGTACAACTCCTCGCTGCGGGGGCGAGAACTCTCCGGTGGGGTGGCGGCGTCGGCTAAAATTTTATGGGGTGGTGGAGTACTGGCTGGGGGAGGGCTCGGCGGAGTTTGGTGGTCGGAGGTGCGGTGGTGGCGAAGCACGAAGCGGAGGGGCGGTCGGTTGTGCTGTGCGGGATGGGTGGCCCGAGTCAGTGTGGTTGGCTGGGGAGGTGGCTGCCGGCGGCGTAGGGGTGGTTGGCGGTGGTGGCAGGGGGGGAAATGGTCCGGCGAAGGTGTCGGGTTAGTGTGGTGGAGTCTGGTGGTGGTAGGTGGCCGGCGTCGAGCTCGGGGTGGCGAGTTGGGGTTGGGCTGGAAAGGGTGCTCGGTTGGGGAAGTTAGGGTTTTAGTTTTTCTTTTAATGTGTAGTAATGTATGTATATATAGGAGAGAGAGTAGAGGGCTGCCTAGGGTTTAGGGCCGGCTGTAGGTGGGGTTTGGGGAGTTGGGGAAGCTTCCACAAGTTGAGGGGAGGGCTAGGATTTAGTCATTTGAAATGTAGGGTCATGATGTGCCCTACATAAAGTGATGTAGGTACATAGGAAAGGGGGGGAAATCAAATGCATATGATTGGTCATGACCAATGCTTTTCTCCATGATGGTTTGGGCCAATGGGAGGGGGACACCTCATTGCAATTTTGTAATTAGGCCCCTGAACAATCTGGTATTTGCACAATAATTAGAATTTGGGATTTAATATAAACAAACACCATGTTTGGTGTTCCTCATTGGACCATGATGGTGTATAGTGTTTTGTATGAGGCTTATTGGTGTGGGTGTGGGTTTGGGTTGGAGTTGGGTTTCATTTAATTGAGGTTAGGTAGCCACATTAATTAATTTTTAATTAATGTAACGGTGTTTCTAATTTAATTTAATTAAAAACTGGGAGTCTAAATTTGGTTGGACAAGGGTCATTGGTGTAGTAGGCTCAATGTACAATAATATCGTGATCTGGGTTGGTCAAAACTGGTTGAGGTTGGGTCTCAATTTAAATTGGAACGGGTAGCGAACGTAATTACGCAATTAATTGAATTTACGTACGGACGTTTGTAACGACTTTTGTGCGACTAAAATTAGGCACAAAAATTAGCATCCGGGGTTTGCTCAAGGTTCATTATGATAGGTTAGCTGGTCTAGGCCAAGTGTATGTAATTTGTTTCTGGGTAACAGCTAGTGTAGTATCCTAAATATCGGGACAACGGTAAGGCGTCCTAAGTAATAAAAGTTACTGCACAATATTTAATACTATGTAGTAGAAATTAAATTAGGTCCAAAATAACCCTAATCTCTTTATCTAAATTAATAAAAATAAATTTTTGGTCGAGGGGGTTTACAATCTACCCAACTTATAAGAATTTCGTCCTCAAAATTAGAATAACACATAATAAGCTATAAATCATCAAGTAATGCTATGGACATACCTAGAGTTGGTGTTTGTACTATCTCCCGGGCTCTATCGCTATACTGAAAACACTCCTGAGCTTGATGTTGGGTTGAGCCGCACCTCAAGCATTGTCATAGTCTTTTTCTGCAATCCTTCTGGACATGTCCCTTCTTTCTGCAAAAGTGACACGTCGGTGGCTCTCTCTGCTGATACGGCACAATCTTTTGTTGCGTCTGCATTCCTGGATGACGAATCGGTCCTCCTGCTCCGGGCTGAGCTCTGGCTGGTGCATTCGTGCTGGAATGCCTCGATCCTCTGCTAATAGCCTCCTGGATCCTCGCCTCTGATAGGACTTCCTCGTATGAGATCCTTGCCTGAGTAGTAGTGTACCTCTGCAGCTCGAAAGAGAGGCTATGGTGGAATCTCTTGGCCTTCTCCAGGTCGTTGGGGATCAGGACGGCACCAAATCGGCTAAGCCTACTAAACTCCGCATCGTAGGCGTTTACGGACAGATTTCCTTGCTCCAGGTGCAGGAATTGGGGGTAGAGGGCATTCCGGATCGTAGCCGGGAAATACTTCGCATTGAAGTACTCCAGAAAATCCTCCCAAGTCTGCTGCCGGCCAATGCTGCGCTCTATAGAGTCCCACCAGTGATGGGCGTTGCCTGTGAGTTGGGCCCTCACCGCGGTCATCCAGAGATCGGGGTGTAGCTGCGAACCCTCTAACAGCATCTCAGTGTTAGAGACCCAGTCTGAGATCTCTTCTGCAGTCTTCTTGCCCGAGAAGGTATCCGGGCCCATCTGTCTGAAGCCTCGTACCGTGCCCGCTTGCTGGACAGGTGCTGGTGCTGGTGTTGCTGCTGCTGCTTGGGCAGGTGCCCTCTCCAGTACTGCCATCAGACCCTGTCTCAAGGTCTCCGTCTGCTGCCTCTGGGCCTGCATCATCATCTGGAAGAACTGCATCATCTGGAGTTGTCCCTCCGTTGGGGGCATCTGGGGTGGAAATGGTGGAGGAGGTGGTAGTGGCTCCTCTGGCTGTCTTCTTGGTGTCTCCTCGGGTGCTGGCCTCTCGAATTGCGGTGTCGGTGTCGCCCTCGAGGTCTGTCCCTCGAAGTACTGCCTCGGGATCGTCTGTGATGTCTGGCCCTCTGGCTGCTGCGTCCCTTCATCAGGAGAGACCCGATGCCAGTCGATCATCGGGGCCTGGGGGATCATCTGTGCCTCTCGCTGAGGCTGCTCTCTGGGTGGTCCCTGAGTCGTGTCCTCCCTCGGTGCTGCAGGTGGCACTATGGCACCAAGTATCTCACGGCGGCTCCGAAGGTTTATCTCACTGTAAGAGATAGAACTTCATTAAAAAAAGAACAGAATAACAAGCAGGATACAGATATTTAATTTAATCAAATGCGAAGGAGGTTCAAAGGCGGAATGTGGATGAGACCTATTAATTTCTATCCTATTGCAGGCTTGCTGGGCATGTTACCATACCACTAGCGATTATCATGACCTGCATGGGCCACCACTAAAACTATGTCATGCCCCAGTCCCAAAATATTATGGAACTAGGCCACGTGGCATTGGCCAGCTAATACGTCTTCGAGGATATCCCAATTTAATGGATCCTGGCGAAGCGTGCTACACTGTCCTAAATCTAACAAGTCTAATATATCAACAGGCCGTGTCTAATCTCATCCACAGAACACAATATCAAAAAGACTGAAAGAAAATGCTGGAAAATAAAATACAAGAGTCTGAATATCCATAATACATCTGAGATAGTCTGAATGGGGACAAACCCACTAAAATACAGAAATGGAAATAACAGTGCAGAAAGAGTAAGATAACTAGTCTAGAGTATCAACTAGCTAGATATGAAAAACTCTAGACCGATGTAGCTGTGTACTCAGATAATGGGAACTCTCCTGGAAATGCCTCGTAGTCCTCAATCAGGAATCCTGTCTCTACTCCTGCTCCGTAGATGGTAGGGTACAAGTGCTCGTCTGGATCTGGAAGAGAACCAGGTCCTCAGAGGGACGTAACAAGTATACAGAAATGCATGCCATAAAGTAAATACTGTGTAAACTCAAGGGGTAATCTAACCAGCTAAGTGAAATGCACTTTGAAGACAATCTTGGTACGTATGGGTAGGTGAAAGGTATAAAGCATAGCGTCGAGCCAGAGGCTAAGTACCTGGCATTAGCTGTAAACTGGACGCTAGGAATATATGCTGACTACATCACCGATCATGATAGCGCGCAGCTAGTAACCACTGCTGGATGTATCGACAAACATATATGCCCATGACAGGGAACCTGAGCCCATAACCGGGTAACACATGGCCCATAACCGGGTAACACTGAGGCTCACGGCCCCGCAGTTTTCTCTGAAACTACGGCGACCAATGTCTGTCCCATACGCCTACTAATTGTCTTTCCCGTCCAATGTCAATGTACAAGTCGCAAATGCGACATGGACACCTCATACTATGGTACAAGTCGCTACAAAAATAAACAACTAAGCTAAATGCCGTCACACGTACTGCTCATGCTGATGGCCAGTCGATCATGAAGCACACGTCCCTACATGAACTCACTCTGTGACGTGTTTAAGATACGTGTCAAGGCCTGGGAAGTCATACTGATAACTCCTCAACTGTAGGTGGGTCCACTAGACACTAAGTCAGACACAAGTCCTAACGTCAACGTCTTCGTTGACTGCACTCGAGTCTTCTCGGACGCGCACAGTTTAATATTGAAACAATAAAATATGCAACTAATTAATATTTGAATTTAGACAGCATCAACAAGGCAAGGTATACTTGCTTGGAACTCTGGTGTGCACAAACAATGCTCCTGAACCAGCAGTCAAGGTAGCACCGTCTCGATTGCCTACGAACAGATAACAATAAATATAAATCACTAATTTACACCATGCTTAATTATCTATGTTAACATGGAGCAAGTATACATATCTAACACATATACACATGTATACTATAGATAATTTTAGCAACCTATATACTTATATATACAACTGCATTTAGACATATGTACATATATACATTATACCTATATATATAAGTACCAACTCATCAATATGTAATACACATTAATTAAGTAAAAATACATAAATATAAATACCACTATACTCTAACACGTACATAAATATATATATACATATATACACTTATACATAACTACATATATATATGCTTATACATTTATAATTATATATACACATATATATATACATAAATACATATACAAATATATACTTGTTCACACATATATATATATATGCATTATACACTATATACAGTATATATATACCATATATATACATTATACACAGTTCATACAAATACAATTATATATATATATATATATATATATATATATATATATATATATATATATATATATATATATATATATATATGTTATATATATCTAAATACATACAATACCTATATATACATAAATACAATTTTACACATATACTTGCTTAATACATATATGAAATAATACACACATATATATATATATATATATTATACCTATTTATATATAAATACCAGTATACATATATTCATACATATATATTATAATATATATTTATACACATACATACATATAGATTATATAATACATATATACACATAAAATATATATATACACATATAGGTTTATACGTTTATACACAATATATATAGAAATATATACTATATACATGTACAATTAAAATATTCTATTATATTTATATATAAACATTTATATATACATAAATACATATATTTTTACTTTAATATACAATTACATATATAATTACATATTCACATTAATACAATTAAACATATATACATACATAGATTATATAATACATTTATACATACATACCATAATACCCATATATATATAAACATATATATTCATACTTTATAATATACAATTATACATTTATGTAAATACATATACATTTAAATACATATGCAATATATATATAAATACATATACGTACATAATACATAATTATATACATAAAATTATTTGTACACTAATATACTAAATACATAGTATATATAGATTTATACATATATATACATATCTTTATATATATAAACCAATATATATATACTATCTATTATATACTAAATATACAAAATATAGTATATATATAGAAGTATATACGTAAGATACTAAAAACAGAATACTATATATATATATATATATATATATATATATGTGTGTGTGTGTGTGTGTGTGTGTGTGTACATATACATAATAGCTATTTAATATATGTAAAATATTAAATACAAATACAGTACATAATACATATACACATAGCTTTAACATATATTAAAATACACAAAATACAGTGTATTTATACAGAATACTACATTTATATAGAAAAATACATATATATATACTAACAGAATACTATATGTATATATTCATGTATATAAACATTGCAGTCTAAAATACACTACGTATTTATACTATACTCGTATACGTATACGTACAGGGGCGTAGGAGGGGTCGAGGGAGATCTGCCGGACCGGTCGTCGGCGGCTGAGGTGGCCGGACGGCGCTCCGGCGTCGCGCGGGGAGAGGTCGGCAGTAGCAGCGGCTCAGTACAGCTCCTCGCTGCGGGGGCGAGAACTCTCCGGTGGGGTGGCGGCGTCGGCTAAAATTTTACGGGGTGGTGGAGTACTGGCTGGGGGAGGGCTCAGCGGAGTTTGGTGGTCGGAGGTGCGGTAGTGGCGGAGCACAAAGCGGAGGGGCAGTCGGTTGTGCTGTGCGGGATGGGTGGCCCGAGTCAGTGTGGTTGGCTGGGGAGGTGGCTGTCGGCGGCGTAGGGGTGGTTGGCGGTGGTGGCAGGGGGGGAAATGGTCCGGCGAAGGTGTCGGGTTAGTGTGGTGGAGTCTGGTGGTGGTAGGTGGCCGGCGTCGAGCTCGGGGTGGCGAGTTGGGGTTGGGCTGGAAAGGGTGCTCGGTTGGGGAAGTTAGGGTTTTAGTTTTTCTTTTAATGTGTAGTAATGTATGTATATGTAGGAGAGAGAGTGGAGGGCTGCCTAGGGTTTAGGGCCGGCTGTAGGTGGGGTTTGGGGAGTTGGGAAAGCTTCCACAAGTTGAGGGGAGGGCTAGGATTTAGTCATTTGAAATGTAGGGCCATGATGTGCCCTACATAAAGTGATGTAGATACATAGGAAAGGGGGGGAAATCAAATGCATATGATTGGTCATGACCAATGCTTTTCTCCATGATGGTTTGGGCCAATGGGAGGGGGACACCTTATTGCGATTTTGCAATTAGGCCCCTGAACAATATGGTATTTGCACAATAATTAGAATTTGGGATTTAATGTAAACAAACACCATGTTTGGTGTTCCTCATTGGACCATGATGGTGTATAGTATTTTGTATGAGGCTTGTAGGTGTGGGTGTGGGTTTGGGTTGGAGTTGGGTTTCATTTAATTGAGGTTAGGTAGCCACATTAATTAATTCTTAATTAATGTAACGGTGTTTCTAATTTAATTTAATTAAAAACTGGGAGTCTAAATTTGGTTGGACAAGGGTCATTGGTGTAGTAGGCTCAGTGTACAATAATATCGTGATCTGGGTTGGTCAAAACTGGTTGAGGTTGGGTCTCAATTTAAATTGGAACGGGTAGCGAACGTAATTACGCAATTAATTGAATTTACGTACGGACGTTTGTAACGACTTTTGTGCGACTAAAATTAGGCACAAAAATCAGCATCCGGGGTTTGCTCAAGGTTCATTATGATAGGTTAGCTGGTCTAGGCCAAGTGTATTTAATTTGTTTCAGGGTAACAGCTAGTGTAGTGTCCTAAATATTGGGACAACGGTAAGGCGTCCTAAGTAATAAAAGTTAATGCACAATATTTAATACTATGTAGTAGAAATTAAATTAGGTCCAAAATAACCCTAATCTCTTTATCTAAATTAATAAAAATAAATTTTTGGTCGAGGGGGTTTACATTATCCCTTGTTTGCGTATCCTGAGATACGGTATCTTAGTATCCTAAGATGTAGCTTGTATGGCCTAGATTCATAGTGTGTGAGCCCAATATCTTTGAGTTAGACTCATGCAACCTAGAAATAGGTAGTTGACTATAATTTGACTATAGTTGACCATAGTTGACTTAAAGTTGACCTAGTTTGACTTTTGACTTAGAAATAGTTTTATGACCTAGAAATTGACTAGTTTAATTTATTTCTCTTCCTCAAAACTTGTATTAATGCAATATTTTATATATAGGTCTGTGACACCAGTTCGGACATTATTTTTCATTATTTGCTCTAGACCACAGGCGAGTACATTCTCTGATAGTTTCCATTATTTGATTACCACTATAATTCAAGTATTTAGAAATATTACTTATAATTCTTGACACGATGGTGCACGGATTGGTATTGTTATTGGATCGTCAGTCATGGGATGTTACCTTGATTATGGAGATGGTATCGGATATTGTCCTTGTTGGTAGTGGATAACATTGAATATTGTAAATTAAATATTGGATACATTGGCTAGTGACGTGTCATGATTCGATCCATTATATTAGTCGGGGCGGGGGAAATACCAATTAAATATGTAATCAAGAAACTATCGGCTAGTAGTGTAATCATTGGCTACTAACTAACCATGCAATTCACGTATGGTTGAGTTAGCTCCTTAGTGTAATCATTGAATCTCCCAGGCCGATCACATATTTAGTTAGTATCTCAAATCACATAGTTATTGTAGATTCTATTATTCAGTTCATTGATTACCTTGTTCTATTCTGACAATATAGTTCATTCCTTTATTCTTGTACGCATTGATTATATTCTGTTGTTAGTATTTCCCATTCTCTCATTGTTCTTGATTTTCAGTTATATCTTCATCATATATAGCATCTTCTATTCTACTGCTTTATAGTTTTGTCAATTAATTGGAACTGCTATTGGGTTGTACTTCGCTCCATTACTAACTGAAAAATATTTTTAGAGGATCCGGGAGATTGGTGGCCGACATACTACGGACCTCAGCCTATAGATGGTGCAGACTTGGACCCACTAGTTCTGGAGTGACTGTCGAGAGATTTAGCCGGATTCACTAGTTAGCATAGTTAGTTCTCTTTAGCATTTTGGTACCGGATTTTTTTTGGCATATATTTGTATTTGGATATTATTTCTATTTGTTGTTGTTATATTTTTAATTGCATAGTTATGTTAAACTTCTTTGATATCTTCTAGTGCCATAGTAATGTGATTGAGTATTGTGTTGAACTAAGTTGATTATACTCTCATCTTGGAGTTGAGATATTATTGGAGGTTTATGCTTTATAGTGAGATAATTAGATAGTATAGTTGACCAAGACAGCGTTCTACCATCGATGCTGCGGCGTAGGTTGGGCGTTGTTCTCGACTTGCATCCCTACACCGGGTGTGGGTCGTGACACAGTACCTTGACAAGTTCGTGGTGGTGTTCATCGACGATATTCTTGTGTATTCCAAGACCCCAGAGGAGCACAAAGAGCACCTGAGGTTGGCCTTAGAGACTCTCAGGAAGGAGGAGCTGTACGAGAAACTTTCAAAGTGCGAATTCTTTCTTGACAAGGTTGAATTTCTTTGGCATGTGGTGACGGGCGACGAAATCTTAGTTAACCCAAAGAAAATTGAGGCAGTGGAGTCGTGGGCTACCCCCAGTTCGGTAGCAGGATACTACAGGAGGTTTGTACAAGACTTCTCTAGGATTACAGTGCCAATGACCAGGTTGACCAGGAAAGATATAGATTTTGTCTGGACGGAGGATTGTCAGGCCGCATTTGATGAGCTGAAGAAGAGATTGACGATAGCTCCAGTTTTGACGTTGCCAGCGGGGACAGGTGGATTCACTATCTACAGTGATGCTTCAGGAAAGGGTTTGGTTGCATTCTTCAGCAGCAAGGGATGGTAATTGCCTATGCTTCCAGAAAATTATGCCCTCATGAAAAGAACTACCCCACCCACGATTTGGAGTTGGCAGCGGTTATCTTCGCTCTAAAGCTGTGGAAATATTACCTGTATGGAGAGCGTATGGAGATTCACATATCACAAGAGTTTGAAGTACATGTTTACACAGAAGGAGCTGAACATGAGACAGAGGAGGTGGTTGGAGTTGATAAAGGACTTCAATATCTCATTATAGTACCACCCAGGAAAGGCTAACGTAGTCGCCGATGTCTTGAGCAGGTATCCGATGGCTATGTACTTGACGACAGATAGACATTTGTTGGCTGATCTGGAAAGCTTGGAAATTGAGGTGCTAGTTCCCGGTGTTGATATTCAGATATGGGGATTGCAGATACAGTCCGAGCTGATGGACAGAATCAGAGCTGCGTAGTATGATGATGAGGCTCTGAGGAATATCAGGACACAAGTTCGGACAGGATTGTTAGACGACTTTACTATTGCGGATGATGGGTCTTTACGGCATGGCACGAGGATGTGGGTGCCGAGTAGGGAGCTGCGCGAGAAGGTTTTGCTGGAGGCACACCACTCTCAGTACTCGATGCATCCCAGTACTAACAAGATGTATCGAGACTTGAGGGAGCATGTATGGTGGTATGGTATAAAGCACGCGGTAGCATGCTTCGTATCCCGGTGTCTAGTGTGCCAGCAGGTAAAGGCGGATCGATAGAGGCCTGGTGGATTGCTTCAGCCTTTACCTATCCCAGAGTGGAAGTGGGAGCACGTGACTATGAATTTTGTTTCAGGGCTTCTGCGTTCTCCAGGAGGGAAGGACGCGATTTGGGTCATCGTGGATAGGTTGACCAAATTAGCCTACTTCTTACCCTTCAAGGTAGGCACATCGATAGAGAGGCTACCAGAGATGTACATGCGGTAGATTATCAGACTACATGGGGTTCCTATGATCATCGTCTCAGATCGGGATAGTTATTTCACTTCCCACTTCTGGAGGAGTCTGCAGGCTAGCTTGGGCACTCAACTCAAGTTTAGTACCGCATACCACCCCCAGACAAACGGGCAGTCTGAAAGGACTATTCAGACTCTCGAGGATATGCTACGCACTTGCGTTCTAGATCTCAGATGTTCTTGGAAGGATCATCTACATCTGGTAGAGTTTGCTTACAACAACAGCTACCAGGCCAGCATTGAGATGTCGCCATTCGAGGCTCTGTATGGACGAAGGTGTCGTACACTGTTATCTTGGGATAACGTCGGAGAGAGAGCCTTGTTAGGACCAAAAATGGTCGTGGATGCAGCAGAAAAAGTAAAACTCATCAGAGACAGACTGCGAGTGGCGCAGGACATACAGCGACATTGGGCCGACATCCACCGTAGACCCCTTGAGTTTCAGGTATAGGTTTGTTATTTTTTTAGCTTGTGATTGTTTTGTTTTAGACTGTGTGTTGAGACTATTTTGTTCTAGGTTGGCGATCTAGTGCTCCTACGAATTTCTCTGACAAGGGGCACGATTCGTTTTAGTGGAGGCGGGAAGCTTAGTCCACGCTACATCGGATCTTTCGGTATTCTTGCGAGAGTCGGTGCAGTGGCGTATAGACTAGACTTGCTACCTGCACTAGAGGGAGTGCATGATGTGTTCCACGTGTCATAGCTGAGGCGGTACGTGGCAGACCCTAGTCACGTACTAGATCACTCAAAGATCGAGGTTGGTCCGACTCTCAGCTACCCTGAGCAGCCCGTAGAGATCTTGGATCGCAGATAGAAGGTATTGCGGAACCAGACTATTCTTTTGGTTCATGTTGCATGGAGACATCACTCTCTAGGCGAGTCGACCTGGGAGAGAGAGGACGAAATGCGCGAGCAATACCCGTATCTCTTCGAGACTTGAGGTATAATTTCTTATCTGATTTTGTTCTTGTTCTAGTTTAATTCAATTTCGAGGACAAATTTTTATTTTAGGAGGGTAGACTTGTCACTACCAAATTTCTAGATTTGGGCATTATTATAAATTGCCATGTTTAATCTATTGTGTTAATATTATATATGATGAGTTTATTAAATAAATTGTAGGGTGTTCTTAATGCATAGGTTAATGGTCTTGACCTAAAAACCTATTAGGTTTAACCCTTGTGACCAAACCCTAATTAGTATTTTTAGTGTTTAGTTAAAACCCTAAATGAATGACTAAACCCTTTTTATTTTTAAGTTCTTTATGACAAATTATGAAGGGATAATTAGACACTTGGCATTAGAAGCCCTAACCCTAACCCTAGTCCTATTTAATGAGAGGGAGCCTCCCTCAAGCTTCTTCATTCATGAAGGAAACCCCTAAACCTAGCCTCCACTAAGAAAACCACTCCCTTCCTCAAAATTTTTGGAATTTATAGCCCTAGAAACCCTCTTCCTTCTCCATCAAGAGAGATCTAGGAGCTTGGACCAAAAAGGCTTGAAGAAGGAGGAGCTACATGAGGAGACCATCTCCCAATAGGTGAGAATCCAAATTAAAACCCTATTTAATTCTGTTTTTAATTGTTGTTTGGCCTTTAGGAGCCTACCATTTGAATTAGGAATGGCTCTTTGGGTTTTTTCATGAAGCCCTAGGTGATTCTAGGGTTTTCGTATTCCAACGATGGTTTTCCCCAAATTTCATGAGCCCTAATCATGAGGATATGCATCTACACATGATTACATCGTATACATATAGGTTGATCTCGATTTTAGTGTTTTGATTTGGGTATTCAGGAGTTCTTAGTGTAAAATCCATTTTCAGCACTTTATATGTTTGATGAAATGCTCCCTAGAGGGAAATACCTAATTTTAACCTAGTTTCTTATGAACCTTGATATGTACATGTACATATACATATACATATATATATATATATATATATATACATATATATATATATATATATATATATATATATACACACACACATACACATTTATATATATAAATGTGTAGATATATATATACCTACGTATGTGTGTATATATATATATATATATATATATATATATATATATACCTACGTATGTGTGTTATTGTATATGTATATCGATGGGGAGTTCACTGTATGGTCGGGTCCCTGGAGCAGTGCCTGAGCACTGTGCAGAGTCGGGTTCTTCAGGGTTCCTGTGTGTATCAGCAGTAAAAGTAGGGGGATACTGCTATCAGTGATTAGGGAGTAAGGGGAATCAGGTTCAGCACAGTGATCAATTTATGGGTGTTAGAATCAGTAACTATGCATTCATCAGTGGTATATGTGAGTGGTAGTTTGTTTCAGTGAGTATAGGGTGTTAAAGGTTGATGTGCATTATGGATTAGGGGTTTTAGTTAGGATATCCTGTGTTGAGCAGTTTTGTATCAACTTACTGTGTTCAGTGTCAGTTGTGAGTCGAGTATCAGCTGATTGAGTTCCCCTAGAGTATCAGTATCAGTGAGGTTAAGAATTATGTTTATTATGTCAGTGATTAGGGGTTATAAGAGGTCGGGTTCTGTGTCTTAGTTTTGAGTGTGTGTGTAATAGGGTTCTATGTATCAGTAGGTAAGGGAGATAGGTTAGCTAATGAGTTAGGTCCCTGTGTTCTACTGTTATAGTATTAGTAGTTCAGTCATTTAAGTGTGCACTGGTTTGAATTTAGGAAGTATCACAATATCAGTATTGAGTGTCAGTTCTTGAGTCTCAGTGATGTTCGTGTGTGTGTGTGCCTGTGCACTGAGTTCAGTGTCTCAGTGATGCAAAAGTGCATATGTGGGAGTTCAGTGTCAGTTGTTGAGTTATCTAGTGTATTAGTATCAGGGATTTTGTGAACTATGAGTACTTGGGTTCAATAAGTAATAGACTATGTGAGTTAAGATTTTCTCAGTGTGCAGGGGGAGGAAACTATGCAGTATGTATTTGTACACAGTCAGTTCAAAACTGAACTATGGCTATAGCTGCATTGTGTATCAGAGTTTAAGAAATGCCTGTGTAAGTTTGAACCAGTTCAGGGCCTTCAGGCTTACCTGTTCAAATGCCTGTGTAAGCCATATGCTTGTCTCGAGGATTGAGCCATGCATGTACCAGTGATTAAAGTCCAGATTTACCTGGGTGATCCTGCCAGTAGCCATAGGCTTGTCTCAAATGCCTGTGTAAGTTGAACAAGGTTCAGACCTACCTGTTAGGTGCCTCAGAGATTTAGCCATATATGTGTAAGTCTGAATAACTAGACACTGTAAAACTGTGCCTCAGTGAGGGAGAGGTGTCAGTGCACTGCAGGGCTTTGCAATAGGCATTGTGCAGTGCATTGCTAGCACCACACAGCAGATCCTATGTCCAGACCTGGAGGGTGCAGTGCACTCTTGTGTACTACAGGGTAATGTGTACAGAAATGTGTTCTATGGAGTATCAGGTATGGTCAAGTGCCTGATACTAGGTATCAGTGGTTTCCAGAGAAATAATGGGATACACTGATGACAGTGTATCAGTCTCCAAGAAATTAGTGGAGTTAGGTAGCCAGTTTGGGGGGGGGGTTGTGTAGTTCAAAATTGAATTGTGGCTACCTTGTTCAATATTGTACCTGTGTTGATCAGGGGATAGTATCAAGGTTTTGTAATTAGGACCTGTGTACTGCAGTAGGCATAAGAGAGTTGTTGTGATTTGAGGTACCAGGGTTAGCAGGGTCTTAGGGTTAGGTTTTTGAGTTTCACTAGTAATATTAGTAGTTGGGTAGAGACTTGTATATATATATATATATACATCTTCTAGTCCAGATAGTTAGTGGTGAATTAATGACTATACTAGCATATAGTTTAGCTGCATGTATATAGGTATATATATATATATATATATATATATATATATATATATATATATATATATATATATATATATATATATAAATGCATGTATTAAATTATAGTTAATTTATATATGGTATGGGTGTATATTATAGTGTTAATATCTATGACCTTGTGTGAACCACATCAGTAGAATGTCCTAGTAAAAACCTAGTACGACTAGTATCATCTTGGGGAAAACCTACCACATAAGAAATTATGAACTCTAAATCTTAGATTTGACCTACAGGCATCGTATTTAATTAGTTAAACATGCTTATTCCTTTAATTCAGTATTTTGACATTGATATTCCATAATTAGGTCATTTTGATCTCGCCTTGGACATTGATCCTCACACCTTCCCCGGGACCACAGGCGAGTACATTCTCTGACAGTTTTCATTTTTGTTGATTAATTCTATAATTCTAGTTTTATAGTATACTTGACTCTGACACTGTGGATACATGGGTTAGCATCCTCTATACCTGTCATGAGGAGTCATGATTGGAATCCATCGTGCTAGTTGGGGATGGGGAAATATTAGCAGATTATGTGATCATACCCCATATTACATGCATCATAGCTCATCCCACACATCATGTCGGGTGTAGCCTGACTATTTACATGTCTCATAGCCTGATATATATGATTAGCCTGACTATTGATCGCATCATAGCTAACCAGATGGTTAGCCTGACCTCACATGTATCATAGCCAATCATATATATCAAGCCTGATCTCGTCCCAAGCCGATCACATAATAAACTGATATTTCAAATACATAGCCAAATATTTATTCTTTATTTCAGATTACTTGTTCTAGTATTTACTTATATTTATATTCATTGCTAGATGTTCTATTGCTTATTACATATTCTCTAGTATTCCATATTTCTAGTATTTCTTCCATCTTGTATTTTTTTACACTATTTTTATAGTTTTGTCAATATAAATGAAACTGTTGTTTAGTGTCTGTGGTTCTCTCCAATCCTGACTGAATAACATTTTTCAGAGGACTTGGAGGACTTCTGTCCTACCCACTACGGCCCGGGAGCAGAGGGAGATTTTGTACCAAAAATTCCAAAGGAATTTTCCATCTTAGAGGAGATACCACCTGCAGGCAGTTAGATTGTCTTATTTATGTATCATTGCTCTAGAATTGTGATTTGGGTTGTATTATTGTTGTGACTTTTGGTGGACATCTAGACGCTAGACTTGTGATGTATTTATTTTGTGCTTGACTTATGTCAGTACTCTCTATCCTTATATCTCATTGTGCCATTTACTTTCCAATAGTCTTATGATTGAGTATATTATAAATTGTTGATCCTTATTATCTTTGTCCTCCCTATGGAGTTAAGACCATTGACAGGATGGGTTATGTTGTTAGTCTTGAGACCTAGACATCATTCTACCATCGATGTTGCGGCGTAGGCTGGACGTACTCACGGCTCATGCCCAATTTTCGGGTGCGGGTCGTGACATAGTGTATGCTTGATCCTGACACTGTGGATACATGGGCTACTTTACATGCTTTACATGCATCATAGCTAGCTGGGGACACTGTCAAGAGGAGTCATGATTGGAATCCATCATACTAGCTAGGGAAGGAGAAATATTAGTAAGATTATGTGATCATACCCTACTTTACATGCATCATAGCTCACCCCACATATTACGTAGGGTGTAGCCAGACCATTTACATGCCTCATAGCCTGTTATATATGATTAGACTGACTTTTGCTCGCATCATAGCTAACCAAATGGTTAACCTGACCTCACATGTATCATAGCTAATCATATATAACAAGTCTGATCTGATCGCATAATAAACTGATATTTCATAACACTTAGCTAAAATTTCTATTCTTTATTTCAGTTCACTCATTTCTAGCATTCTCATATATCTGTTCATTGTTAGTTAGATCCATATGCTAATTATATGTCTCTCCAGTATTTCTTATTTTTCAGTATTTCTTTCATCATGTACTTTCTTGCACTATTTTATAGTTTTGTTAATATAATTGAAACTGCTGTTTAGTGTTTGTGCTTCGCTCCAATCCTAACTGGATAACATTTTCAGAGGATCTTAAGGATTTCTGTCCTACCCACTATGGTCCAGGAGTAGATGAGACTACATTCTGGAGATTCTAGAGGAGCCCCTCTCCTTAGAGGAGACACCACCCGCAGTTGTTTAGATAGCTTCTTAGTCTAGTTATATATGTATTAAATTGTTCTAAACTTAAGATTTGGATTATTTTAGGTTAAGACTATTTATGTTGGGATAGCTAGACTCTAGATTATTATTGTATTTGGGTTGTGTGCTAGACTTATGTCAGAATTTTCTTATCTTTTCTATCTTATCGTGCCATTTACTTTCCTATAGTTATTGTGATTGAGTTTTTTATGAATTGATGATCAAATGCATTATTCATTGTCTTTCTTATGGAGTTGAGATCATTGACAGGTTATATTGTGAGTTATAATTCATAGATTTCTATTAATTTTTTTATTATTTTCGTATTCTTCGGTTCGGATCAAAAATAGAAGAAATAGGGCCTACTTGGAACGGGAAGGCCCCCGCCTATCACCGGTGGAATGGGAATGATCGATTGCATGGACGAAGTAGACTTGCTCGAGCTATTGAGACCTAGACAACGTTCTACCGTCGATGCTGCGGCGTAGGCTGGATGTACCCACGGCTCATGCCCAAATTTCGGGTGCGGGTCGTGATAAATCAGAAAAACTAAGGTATCAAAAAACAAAGGAACTAAAATAACCAGAAAAAGTAAGGTATCAAAAAAATCATAGCTCTAAGTTGCAGCACATGATATATAGAATAGCATTAAATATGATTTGTTTATATATCTATTCTTGATGGAAAATTTTGTACTGTTAGCAAACATAATGAATGATACATAACCATTCAAAACTGAGAATGTTCATGATAATGCACTCTTAGAATTTTGCTTGGTATTCAAACTATGAATCTGTAGCCATTTTAGAAAAGGAATAGGTAGGCCATACTATGACAGAAAATGCTTGACAATAGAAAAAGGAAAAAAACCACATACAATGTTCACAAATAAGTCAGATTACTTTCCAAAAATATCTAGAATATAAACCTGACAACGACATATGGATATGGATACGACACACTTCGGACACGCTCATGGACAATAGGAAAGTAGGATAGCTGAATAGGTCCTTAAAACTAAGGTATAATAGTAGGACATCTAATTATTCCTAAAAACTAAGGTATGGTATTAGAAGCCAAAGACATGGATATGGCAATCAAATTGAATCACAACTAGAAATCAGATTAAAATATTGACACCAAGGTTTATAAACCCGTTTTGTTTACCTGCTCAAGTCTTTTCCTAGAGTGTTAGCTTAGAATGTCTTGGGTTTTAGTATGATAGAGAACACAAACTCAATCGGCTATGTGTGGCTCATACCTGGGCTTATTTATTATAGCTACCAACCATTTGTTATCTGCCCTGCACCCAACCGGAATCTTAAATATACTCAATACTTACTAGTTGAATATTCTTATATCGGTAGAGCACTAAACATAATATGAGATGAGTTGCTTTTATCACCATAGCAGTCATTTGAGTAGTCTAAAACGGCATCGGAAGCCATAGGACATGGGCACCATAGCAGTCATTTGAGTAGTCTGAATATAATATATATATATATATATATATATATATATATATATATATATATATATATAGCCATTGGCTTATATTCCTACATGAGTCATGTACATGCATGTGGACCAATAAAAATTAAGTATACTAGTGCACATGGCATGTAAGAGTCCATTTCTATTGGTCCACATATGCATGGCTCGTGTAGGAATGTGAGCCAAACTATTGAGGTACAGAACTATCAATCGCCCAAACTCCTTCATAATCTCAGCAACCACTCCGAGCCTATAATTATCAATCAAATTAAAGTTTAAAAATCTGTTGTCTTCAGTAATGTATATTAGTAAGTGTACTGTATGTAAAATTCTGCAAGAAATTTTTTGGGGCTCTTCCTAAAGACCAATAACTGCTGTTGTAGAGAAATATAGAGGAAAAATCATTCGTGCCCACCAAACCAAGGGCGTTCACCAAGATAAATTTCCACCACAGAGCCAGATTGCCTTCTTCAGCCTTTAAAACTTCTCCCTTCATTCCCTTGGCAAAGTTGATGGAAAACATAGTATCAATTATAATGACCCAGATCGAAGACCCATAAAACTTTGATTGTGATAAAATAAGCCGAATTGGTCAGTCTATCCACATGACCCAGATCGCATAATTCCCCCGTTGAGTCTTCGGTAAGCCCACTATAAAATCTATAGAATTATCCTTCCACTTCAATTATGGAATATCGAGGTTCGGTAACTCTCCTCTGGGCCTCTGGTGTTCGTCTTTAATATGTTGACAAGCCAAACATTGTAATACAAACAATGCCACATCCATTTTCATGTCATGCTACCAAAATATTGTGCGCAAATCCTTGTATATCTTGGTACTTCTCGGATCCAATGAGTACTTAGCATAATCATCCTCAGTCAGTATTTTCTTTCTGAGTTCATCATCCTTAGTTACGCACAGTGTTTCTTTAGCCCACAATGTTCCGTCTTCATGTTTCGCGAAATCGGCTGCCTTCCCTGCTGAAATCAACTCACGTATCTTCTGCAAGAATAAGTCATCCTTTTGTGCGAACATAAATCTTTTCTTGTAAGCACAACTCTAGTTGCAATTGAGCCAGCTATGCTCCCTATGTACAAACTCTTTATTCGATACCCATCTCTTCCAATTTTTGATGTAGCCTACTCGATATAGTTAATGATCCGACAAATTTTTGACTCAATGTGTCATCCACAACATTCATTTTCTACGGTATATAAGCTATTGACAAGTCATAATCATTTATCAGTTCCAACCAACGTTGTTGTATCAAATTTAATTTCTTTTGGGTGAATATATACTTAAGGCTCTTTTCATCTTTAAAAATCTCGTAGGACACTACATAGAGATAGTTTCGCTACAATTTTAATGCGAACACAATTGCCACAAGTTCCAAGTCATACGTCGAATAATTTCTTTCATGCTGCTTAAGTTGTCTCAAGGCGAAAGCAATCACTTTTCCATGCTGCATAAGAACACATCTCAATCCAAGCCTTGATGCATCGTCGTATTTCTCGAATTCCTTAGGTTCATATGGAAGAGTAAGAATTGGTCCTGAGATGAGCCGTTGCTTTAGTTCTTGGAAATTGATCTCATAGTCGTCTGTCCATTTGAATACTACTCTCTTCTAGGTAAAGCGAGAGGCGATGCAAACTTTGCAAAGTTCTTTACAAATCTCCGATAGTAGCTAGCCAAGCCAAGGAAACTCTGGATCTCACCAGCCGATGTGGGTTGTTTCCAATCCACTACCGCCTCAATCTTCTTTGGGTCAACTGATACACCATCTGCTGAAATAACATATCCAATAAAAGACACGCTACTCATCCAAAACTCACACTTGCTTAACTTCGCATACAACTAATGTTCGCGAAGTATTTATAGTACGGTCTTTAAATGATCACTCTGGGTTTCCTTATCTCTCGAGTAAACCAGAATATCATCGATGAACATGACTATAAACTTGTCCAAGAAGGGTCAAAACACTATGTTCATCATATCCATGAAGATCGCTTGAGCATTGGTCAAACCAAAAGATATAACCAAAAACTCGTAGGGTCCGTATCTCATATTAAATGCTAACATTGGGACATCATCGGGCTTGATCTTTAGCTGATGATAACCGGAGCGAAGATCAATCTTTAAAAATACGGTCGCACCTTAAAGCTGGTCGAACATGTCATCTATTCCTGGCAAGGGATAGTTTCTTACTGTTACTTTATTCAGCTCTCGATAATTAAATCATAGTCGCATCGTCCCATTTTTCTTATTTACAAACAATACTGGAGCTCCCTAAGGTGAAATACTTGGACCAATATAGCAACAGTCTAATAACTCTTGCAATTGTGTTTTCAGTTCCTTCAGTTCTGCCAGAGCCATCCGGTACGGTGCTTTTGAGAATGGGCGAATATCCGAAAATGTGTCAATTGCGGACTCAATTTCTCGATCCAGAGGCATATCCAGGTATCTCTTCTGGAAATACATTAGGAAATTCTGCCACGACTTCGGTTTGACCAAAGTCTGCGCCCTTTATCCGAGTGTCCTGAACAGAAGCAAGGTGCCCTGCGCACCCCGAATATAACAATGCCTTACCATTACTACCGATACCACCATCTCTGCCTTTGATGCCGAGTTACACGAATAAGAGAACTCTGTCTTGCTAGGAATACGAAACACCACTCTCTTTTTTGCACAGTAGATTGTCGCATTGCAAGCCTCGAGCCAATCCATGCATAGGATAATGTTATAAATTTTGGTATGTAGAACTATTGCGTCAAAGATACATTTTCCCCCCAATTTAAATATAACCATCCATGCAAATCAAACTTGCAAGGAAGTCTACTCCAGACGGAGTGCTAACAAAAAGATTCATATCTAGCAGAGTCTTACAAAATTTATGTACATCAACAAATTCATATGATATGAAACTATAGGTAGCCCCCGAATCAAAAAGTACTCAAGCAGGTGTTCCTCTGTAAAGAAGTGTGCCTGTTATGACAGTGTCAGAGGTAAGCACTTTCTCTTGAGTTAGTGAATACACTCTATCCTGTGCTTAAAGTCGAAGATTTTAGGATTTCATAGATGCCGCCTGAGGTGCTCGTGGCGCTTGCTCACGATTCTGATTAAAATACTAATATCGGGGAAGATTATGATTTTTTTCCCCACTGTTGTACCACACAACCTTCTAATCTAGGCCACCATATTTAAAACATCTAGCACGACACTCCTCCTGACGATATCCAACCCGCTTGCACTTATTACAATAAGATCTCTAATAAGGTCCCCGGTTGTTATTAGTATTCTGATGCTTGGAAGCATCAGATTTGGTTGCAACCATGGGTCTTTTATAGTTCTTACCACGACCGTTTTGTGTTGCCCCTCGAGGATAATTTTTTTTATCTCGAGAGATGCTTCATAAGTCTCTCTATAGGTTGTACACTTCCGACTAAGTACATGATGCAACAAGCCTACATTTATGTCCTCAATAAACCATAGCCTTTTTACTTCATTGTTCAGTATCATATATCCAGTGAATTTGGCTTTCTTTAAGAACTTTGCCTCATAGTCATCAACCGACAGATTGCCCTATTCAAGCTTTACGATCTCTTACTCTTTTTCTAATGGATAGATGGTGGGATGAATTGGGTGAAAAAAGCTTGTTTGAATGTCTTCTAAGAGATTTTGTCTTCTTGGTTAGTATCGTAAAGTGCCTGTCACTTGGACTCCCACCAGTCCTCTGCCTTAAGATGAAGTTAAACAGTAGCACAATATACTCTTTTACTGTCTTAAATATCCAACATATGGAAGCATCCCTCAGAAAACTTATCACTTCCTTAGGTTTGCCATTGAATTCAGGCAGATTATAGCTCTTAAGTTCAGAAAACTTAAAAGCTGACTTCTTCTTTATAGGATATTCAGTTTCGTCCACCTCTGTCACCACTGTCACTTAAGTTGTAGCTACTGCAGTCACATTATATGTTTGTCAGGGTAGTGACCAACTGAGTTAAGTTATTAACTTCTTACTGTTGCACATCAATTTGTGCCTAAAATTGGGTCGTTAGTTGCGCTTTTAGTTCACGATGGTGTGCCTCTGTCATGCCCCAGTCAAAAAATACGTAGGACTAGGAATACGTAAGCATGCCAGCCGTATGTATATGGCAACTCCAATATATGGATACCATAATGCACGCGTACGCTGTAATATGAATAATAACTCACATGTGGTATATATATTGTCACAAGTCACAAGGCATAACTAAATCTCATCCACAGAATCAAATAGAAATAAATAACCAATCTACTATATAATTAAATCTCAATATGAAGTACCAGAGAATGATAGTCGGGTGGAAACAAATCCACTGCCAAACTAGAATATAAGGAAAACCACATAAGAACATCTAATGAACAATGTGACTAGAAAAGAAGACCTCCTCGAAAGGGATAAGTAGCAAGTCCTTATCCGTGCTCCTGCGAATAGTCAAGATCGTCTACACCTGAAAAGGGACCAAGTCCTCAGAGGGACATAAAAAGATACATAGAAGCATGCCAATTTGAATATAATAAACATGCATAATAGGTAGAAAATATATAAGTAAGCTATACAAGATAATCTATATGAATGCATAATGAGGACAACTTTTCAACGTATGGGCATGGGTAGTCTACCCTATCTAATCGCACAACTCACACACACGTATAGAACATCAGAAATTGATATACCACGATTGTAGTGACCAGCACGACTCCAGAAATTGACATATCGTGAGGGTAGCGACCAGCTCGACACACTACCGTAGTGCGTGCTAGATACTACGATTTACCAGAGTGGTTATAGCCCATACGCCTACTGATTGTCCTCTCCTCCCATGATGCTATGTGTCAAGTGTGTGTCAACATATATATAGTATATAATTATGACTGAAAAAAAATACACATGCAATGAATATATAAAAATATAATAAGCATGCAAAGTACTGTAAGCAATTTGGCAAGGTATCTTGTTGGCAAGAAAGCTGTAAAGTGTAAGCGTCCAGATGTCAGGCACAATAGATCAGAAACTATGGCATCAGAATGAACGTCTCCGGATGCTGAAATAAATATCACCAACCTTCTCAGAATAAGCAAGATAGCTAGAAAATACTATCCATTCATCTAATTTGGACACAGGGGCAAAACAGTAATTTAGGGTCAAAGCGGACTCCACATGTAGGCCACTTTGTACCAAAAAGCGTGCCAGAGGTAAAGGTCTCTAAATGGGATAAATTATAGATCAAACAAATTCTAAACGTCAATACGAACTCAACGGTATGTCCAATTTTGGATTCCGGTGAGCCGAACATAATTTTGCCCTAAAAGTCAACCGTGGAGCCCACAAATAGGCGGCTTGGTCAACTGTCTCGGAATCACATGAAACTTGGGTCACAGGACCGGAATGATACCACGAATCCAATGGCTTAAGTTTCGTCGTATTCCGATGAGCGTATACTAAATGATGCGGTATTTTACAAAAGTCACGATACGGGGACTTTTCACGGATACGGGTTGATTTCGATGTGCACACACGTCCAAATCAGTTTCTGCGAAAGCCTACATGTCAGGATATACCATACGTGCCTTTCAGTGCAATTGGTACACGATGAGGCGGTCTCGTTTGGCGGGGCGCACTCCGTATCATAATTTTTTAATGTTTTAAAAATAAGTTTTTTGGCAATTTGGGGGTTGAATAATTTTACACATTGAACGAATTAACAAAAACTAAAAGAACTAAAAAATTCTTTGTTATATGGAGAACAAAAACCCTTTTATTTGTTTTCGAAAATAATAAACAAGTTGATGGCAAATGGGGTGTGAACATGGGGTTTTGGATTCAAAATTCTAAAATGTTTTGGTCAGTTTTCCGGTCATTTTTAGGTCAATTTTTCGACCAATTCGGGACGCGAAAACTCATGCCGCTTGAATAAAAATCCTAGAGGGTTAGGTTGTGAACGTACACGAACAAACCGCTCGCAAAAATAATCAAAATTGAGGAAGATACATCACCTTGAAGTAGGGCTGTTGGAGGCGGTATTCTACATGCGTGTGCGCGGCCGGCGACGGCGGAGGCGGCTGCTGAGGCGGCGCTGGGGGGCGGGGGTCACCGTCGGTCGGTTGTCGGGGCGCAGGACTGGGGTAGGGTTAGGGGTTGTGTACGGTTTATATATATATGTATATATATGTATTAGAGAGGGAGAGAGAAAAAGATCTGGGAGGGGTTCCTGCGGGTGAGGGGTAGTTTTGTTAAAAGGGGGGTCAGCTGTGGAATAGTGGGAGGGTAAGTATTAAGGTTTTAATGATTAGATTTTTAGTTTTATATTCTTTTTATTTTTATTTTTATTTTGTTTTCTTTTTCTTTTTCTTTTTCTTTTTATTACTATTACTAGTAATATTAATCTTATTATTATTATTATTATTATCATTATTATTATTATTATTATTATTATTATTATTATTATTATTATTATTATTTCTATTACTAACATTATTATTATTATCAAATATATATTTATATATATATATATGAGGATAAAATCCCAATATAATATTTGCATACCGAATAAATTATACAAAATTATTTTATGAAGCTTTAACAAAATACTACACTCAAAATATTTTATAAAAATATTTTATAATTAATAATTAAATATTTATCTATTTATAATAAATCAAATAATTATATTATATAATTAACTAAGTAAATAACTAAATGGATATCCACCAAATATGAAAATTTAAATAATATGCACATCTATAAAGAGGGAATTTACCTAATTCGGTATAGAAAATTATAGGATGCTAGTTATAGGGAGTTGGAATTAAAAAATACCCATAATTAAATTATATAGATAAATTATCTAATTATTTAACACATAATCTACGGTCGTTACACCAATGTCATACTAATGCCAAGGGGTCAAATTTTTGTGCCACAAAAAGATCCTATAAGTAGTGTCTCCTGTGTAGGCTACTTCCTATGAAGGACGATACAGATTTTGGGGCCATCCTATATTATTAATGTCCGAACCATGGTGAAGTATCCTAATAAAATCATTCGGTTTTATTTGCTTTAAAAAATAATCTAAAACAAATATACGAAATACAAATACACACAAAATACCTATTTTGGGTGAGGGGGTTTACAGCCTCAATCATCTTATGATGTGTATCGCTCTTCTTCTTCTTCTTCTTCTGTGCCTCTAAAATTTTTATCATCTTTTCCATTAGGTCTGGTGACGATGTCGCCTTAGAGCTATCCTGCTTAGTCATCTGTAATAGAAATAACTTTCATTATCACTTATAAAATATTTATGGGCCTACTATATGGAACATTATTTCATGCAGCGCAATAAAAAAGCAATTCATCTGAGAAAATTGTTTTAAAAACTTCCAATTTAAAACCAATTTCAAAATCTGAGAAAACTTTAACCATGCTCTGATACCAACTTTTATGCCCTGGTTCCGTAGAACCGATCGTCCTCGCTGGGCATAATGCCGTACAAGTCTGGAATTGCCCTTGTACTAGGCAAGAATGTGCACTTGTGATAAATATTTTGAAAATAACTCAGCAATATAGCAGCAGAATATTGAATACACAATATAGGAAGAAAATAACACTTTATTCATTTTATTGTAAGGAACTACAACTTTCTCGGTACTGAAATAAAAATGCATGTACGACTTACATAGCTTTACGAAAAGTAAAACACTAATAGGCTGTCATGAAATAATGTTCCATTCCATATATTATGCCACTTTATTACAACTTGAACTAGGAAACAATAACTTGAAATACTTTGAAAATAAGAAGAAGTTTTAAAAAGATTACAGGAAAAGCTTTATCTCCCTTGAGCACCCGCGGAGTCTCGAACACCTGGGTTATCCACAGATACGTGGGTCAGTACTTAACATGTACTGGTGAGAAGAACTAGCTTACTCACCTAAACCAATACTTCTGAATTATATGACAAGCATTTTAAATAGGCAACAGTAAACAGTGAAACATGCAATCATTGACATATGTAATCTTACCACGGCCGATGGATGTTCCTGTATAATTTATAGGATAGTACTTACCACCCCTGTACAAGACATTTGTTAGCATAAAATCTTTCTCATTCGGTCATTTGTGGTGTAGCACCACGATGGACATGTTGTATAGGACTTTAATAGATGTGTGTAGCGCCATTAAAGCTGGTAGAAAGCCTCAATGAATGTTTTGCTTATACCTTGTGCTACCAAAGCGCTTACTATTTACCCCGTACCAAATGGTCCCCAGTGCCCTAGGTTTCGTTCAAGAAAATTTACTAAAACTTGTGCACAAGTTCTTTATGACCATATAATGCATCTATGACTATATAATAAGCATAAATTGTAGTAAGGTATTAAAGTAATTAGAGCAACATGTACAATCATTTATTCTCGTTTCAACATACTTATTCCGTGTCTCGATTGGTAGTCCGTGGACTCTAATTAACCACCATCTTGTGGCACCAAACCATGATATGATAATTGTATTCTTTCTTGTGTTATAAAAATATAACTCCTACAACATTCCTCTTATCAATGCAACTCATTGATTTATAATTGTTGTATTAACTTGTCGCATCATTGGCTTTATCGATCATTAGACTTATCAAGCTTAACAAGGGAACTTGATTATTTTTGGCAAGAAGGAGTAGGGAAGAAGGGACATATCTGCTCACCAATTAGAGAATGCCGAGAGAAGGGAACGCTTAAATGATCTGGCTCTGGTTATGCATCTACTTGCATTGGCACCAACATCGGATCAAAATTCCATCTTTATCTTCCTTTCTTTCAGAGTTCTCAAGAATGAATACAAGAGATCGATAAAAATGGGCAAGAAACTCAATCATGAAAAACTATCACAAAAATGCATTCATCAAAACCATGCAACGAAAATCCAACAAAAAATCCAATAAAAAATCTTAGACTCTTTCCAACAAAATCCGATCAATTAGTTGGAAAGGTTCATTGCAATCGTCCGTGATCAATTATGCTGAAAAGTTTCTCCAATACTCAATTCTGACTGAGTCAATCGAGCCACAAGCATCACTTAGTGAACCGCTAGGAACGGGGCACTACAACATTCTCCGTGCAAGAGATATTTTAGCTGAATATCATTTTGCATATAAGAATATTCTGGGACTAAGAACCATTCTACGCACAAGAGTCTTTCTTAGATGAGAACAAGATTATGTTCTTAAAATTCTCTAGATGAGCACTCTTCCATGCGCAAGACACTTTATGACTTAGAACCCTTATGTGCACAAGAATCTCTCATGGAGTTCACTCCATGTGGCTAGTCGCCATTAATATAGCCACAAAATTAGTAGCCGTCTGGCAGCACATTAATGAAGATCTTTAATATGGTGATAGAGGGAGCGGTCGCATGTCATTCAGGCATATGCGATGGTCTTCTGTGATTGTGCACTTTAATCGAGGGAAGTGCACCCAAAAATTCATGATATTCTCCTCGTCTACTATGTTGACAGCTTTATTTTTTTCACTAGTATCCACATTAAAGTTTTTGATGAAGTGGAAAGTTTCAACAAGGAAGGAAATTTTGGCAATATAGGAGATTTCGGCAAGGCCAAAAAATCTCTATAAAGAGGCCAGATTTGGTCTATTTTGCAAATAGGCACTTTATTTTTAAAGATGTCACTGGGCTTAATCTTTTTGGCAAATCTATATCATTTTAGTGAAGCTGGGTTTTTTGCACAGAGGCCAACTTTTCGCACATTTGTTTGCTTTTTGGCTCTTATGCCAAGTCTATTTTTTTGAGGTTCTATAATTATATTGTGTATCAATTTGCTTGCATATCATATCTTGTATGATACAGTAACTTTAGGATTTTACATCTATAGTTATAAATCCTTATAGTACAATTTAATTTTTTTGTATCTTAACAGGATCAAGTTCTAGAATTTTTATTCTTAATTATACATTATAATATAACTAAAAATAATCGATACCAACTATCAACCTATATATTGTATTAGATCAATACGTAATGCCTATGTTATTTGACTATCATGATTCAATATGAACTGCTTTGCTAATTGTTATAGTCTATTTGAATAAGTTCAACCGCTGGAAAGAAGAGGCAGTGGAAGGTTTAAGGGTGACAAAGGACGTGGCATGGATATTAAAATATATGAAGGAAGGTAAACCGGTTCCACAACTTTAAACCATTTATACTTTATGTGTGTGTCTAGTTAGTTTGTCACTTTTAGTTAAATACCGGGTACTTACCGGGTTGTGATACAGCTTACTCCAAATAGGTTGTACTATAAAGTATTCATAGTTTAAAATGAGAAGCAATAAATTTAGAATCTATGATGATACTGAGAGGAAATTAAATTGTATACCTACATTCTTTTGAATGTTGGAATGTTGTAAACAAAGTTCAAATAGAATGCCCTGTCCATAAAGTTTTTCCACCCATTAGCACGACCCGCACCCGAAAATTGGGCATGAGTCATGGGTACGTCCAGCCTACGCCGCAGCATCGGCGGTAGAACGCTGTCTAGGTCACAAACATAGTATATCCTGCCAATAGTCTCAACTCCGTACGGAGGACAATGATAAATAATCCACAGTTCTATAATATACTCAATCACAAGCTAATAGAAATTATAGCACGATGAGAATAGAAAAGAGTTCTAATAAAAACCAACCACCAAAATCCAACTCAAATCCTGGGTCTAAATGACCTCACAAAGTCACAAATAAAAATAATACATCTCAGTCTCAGTCTAGAACAATAATGTAGAAAAGTAATCTAAGAACAGGCTGGTAAGTTCTCCTCTAGGATAGGCACCTCCTCTGGGATTTTTGGAGTGAAATCCTCCTCTATTCCTGGACCGTAATGAGTAGGGCAAAAGTTCTCCAGGTCCTCTGAAAAATGTTTACCCAGTCAGGATTGGAGCGAAGCACAAGCACTAACAGCAGTTTCATTAAATTGACAAAATCTATAAACAGTGTAAGAGATACAAGATGGAAATAAAAGCTGAACATGTGAAGTACAGAGGAAATGGAATAGACAGTAGAGCATCTAGCAATGAACAATAAATAGTGAATGCTAGAACAAGTAATCTGAATAAAGATAAAACATCTAGCTATGTGTTTGAAATATTAGTTTATTATGTGATCGGCTTGGGACTGGATCAGGCTGGTTATATATGATTAGCTATAATTCTTTTAGGTCAGGCTAACCGCATGGTTAGCTATGGTGCATATAATGGTCAGGCTAATCATATATAACAGCTATGGAGCATATAAGTGGTCAGGCTGCACCCGACGTGAGAAGTGGGGTGAGCTATGGTACATATAATATTTGGATATGATCACACAATCTACTAATAGTTCCCCATCCCCCAGCTAGCACGATGGATTCCAATCACGACTCCTCATGATGGGGATCTAGGGTGCTAACCCGTGTATCCATAGTGTCGAAATCAAGTATGTAATATACTACAATTTATAGAAGTAATCAACCATGAAAACTGTCAGAGAATGTACTCGCCTGTGGTCCTGAGCAAAATGTGAGGATCGAGGTCCAAGGTGGGATCACAATGACCTATATATAAGATAACAATGTTAAAATGGTGTTTGGAATAATAAAAGTGTTTAGCTAAGTTGAAATGAGGTGTTAGGCCATTTCTAGGTCTAAACTAGGTGTTACTAAGTCAACTCTAGGTTTTGGTCAAAACTAGTCAATACCTTGCTTCTAGGTTCATACTAGCTAACACTAGCTATTCTAGGTATTTACCTAAGATCCTAAGTGATACTAGCTATTATATAACTAACATACTTCATTGGTACCTAAGTACCTCTCAATCCCACACACCTACAGTCAACTGCACACAGTTGGAGAGGCCTACTTGTTCTACCCATTTCCCTCACTGAACACACCATCCTTAGCCTAGTGTATCTTGCTTATACTAGTGTACCTGCATCCATTTCAGATACTTATACACATTTATGCAAGCTACCTCCCATCTCCTTGATATACTTTTACCATACCAATCTAAATCCCACACTACACAAGGCTGATACACTTCCCTACTCTAATACTCAACTCAACACACATCTAGCTACTACACACAGGTACCTAATCTGACTGAGTCCCAGGTGAACACACTAGTGATCTGGGTACACATTAACTGGGACACATAGGACTGAAATCTGATACACACTGATACATAAACACATCTACACACACTGAAATCTGGACACATACATAGGCACTCATCTCACACAGTCTACATATTGATACATGGGTCCTGAAAATCAATACTGGCATCTATATAATAACTAGACACTGCTGAACACACCTACAGATATCCACTGAATACTTAGGTTCTGAGCACACACACACAGAAATTTCTCATACTCAGTCCACTCACAACTAGGTATGCCCCTAACCTCACTGCACTCTCTGATACACTGCTCTACCTACTGACACAGTGTTAACACACAGACACAAGTGACTGAACTGACACAGTACACACACACACATGTGCACACAGTACAGTTAGCTTACCCTCCCATCTCACTGATACTTCCCTTGGGTTTTAGTTCTCTCCCTCATAGACTACTCACTGCACATATTATCTACACACACTCTCACCTACAGAATTTAATACACACACACTTGTACACCTTGATTTGCCTACTGAACACACAGCTAGTACACATGTACACATACAGGTACTCTAGTGATATATTAGAAACTGCCCAACACATACTAACACAGTTCTCTGAAAACTGGCACTCAAAACCTACACACAGACACTGCTTATACCCTGATACTCTACTCTATCTCACTCTCACAGGCACACTGGCACCCTCAATTCACAGCCACCCTCACACACAAGGTAAACACAGGTATTCCCACTGCACAGCTAACTACTGACACATAACACAGGTTGAGTTCACTGCACAATACCAATTCTAACTGACACTCAACTAGACACTGCACATAGACACATAGGTTTAGAAATCTGGAATTAACTAGGATACACACACACACATGAATATCTGCACAGTTACACAGGTAATGCACAGGCCTACACTTCTCACACAGGTAATCACTCTCAATAACAGGGACACATAACACCTGAGCCACTCACTGCACAGAATCCCTCACTGAGAACACAGGTTTCCACACAGCTTCAATATACTGTAACCAATCTGCACCTCCCTCACACACTTAGACAAATTCAAAACCCCAAATACACAGCCACATATACTCACAACTCAAAAACTTCCCCCAATACACACCCGACTGAACAGTTAAAGAGAACCTTGATCCTACACAGTGCCATACACCACAGGAACTTCAAAATACTGATACACAATTCCTAAAATCACTCACTGAATCACTCACAAGCACACAACATACAGGTAACACTGATACATGCAGGGATTGAAACCCGACTCTGTACAGTGAATCATTCATAGTTTTCCCTCTTCTAAACACCCACACACATCTACAACATAGATAGAGATAGAACACACATCAATCTATAAACATATGTATAAACATATATATATATATACACATCATACATCAATTTAGATAGTAATAAAATAGGTTAGATAGGTAATTCCTCCTGTGAAGCATTTCACCAAACACATGATGTGCAAAACGAAAAACCACACCAAGAACTCCTGAAAACCCAAAGCAAAACCCTAAATCAATATCTAACCTACACGTAGGAGGGTGAAATCAGTCTATAAACAACCACCTAGGGTTAGGGTTCCTGATAATCGGGGAAAATCCCATATAGTCACCAAAACCTAATCGAAAACCCTAAAATTCGAATTACACAGCAAGGGGTTCCCTAATGGCCAATAATCGACAGAAAAAATAGAGATTACATATATAAAATGGGGTTTTACCTGCAGGGAAATGGTTCTCTATGAAAGTTCTTCCTTCCCAAGTTTCTTTGACCCAAGTTCCCTGATTTCCTTGCTTTGGAGGAGGAGAAAATGGAAACCCTAGGTTTAATCTCGAAAAATGGGGTGGAGAATTGGTTTTCTCTTGTGGAGGCTAGGGTTTCTCTCTCTATATGAAGAATGAGAGGGTTCCTTATATATATATAGGCCCAGTTAGGGTTTTTAGTGTATGGCCTAGGTTTAACCCCTAAATTAGGTCATGTAGAACCTAATTAGCTAAGGTTTAGCCAGTCTAGGGTTTGAGGGTTCACCCTAAAAATTGAATTCTAGGGTTTCACTAGAACTGGGTTTACAATTTGGGTTTAGTCATTAGGGTTTGACCTAATGGGTTCTAGGGCTTGACCTAAAACAATCATCAAATAAATAGCTAAATTACACAAATGCCCTTATATGGAAAAGTGGTAGTGACAAGTCTACCCTCCTAAAAGAAATTTCGTCCTCGAAATTGGACTGAACTACAACATGAATGAAATCAGAAAAGGAATATACCTCAAGTCTAGAAGAGATACGGGTATTGCTCGCGCATTTCGTTCTCTCTCTCCCAGGTCGACTCCCCTGGAGAGTGATGTCTCCATGCAACACGAACCAAAGGGATAGTTTGGTTCCGCAACACCTTCTCTCTGCGGTCCAAGATCTCTACGGGCTGCTCGGGGTAGCTGAGCGTCGGACCAACCTCAATCTCCGAGTGATCAAGTACGTGACTAGGGTCGGCCACGTACCGTCTCAGCTGCGACACGTGGAACACATCATGCACTCCCTCTAATGCAGGCGGCAAGTCTAATCTATACGCCACTGCACCTACCCTTGCAAGAATACCGAAAGGTCCGATGTAGCGTGGGCTAAGCTTTCCGCTTCTACCAAAGCGAATCGTTCCACGCGTCGGAGAAATCCGTAGGAATACTAGGTCGCCAACCTAAAACAGAACAATCTCAGCACGCAGTCTAAACAAACAACAAACACAACCAAAAAATTAATAATCTATACCTGAAACTCAAGGGGTCTACGGTGGCTGTCGGCCCAATGCCGCTGTCTGTCCTGCGCCACTCGCAGTCTGTCTCTGATGAGTTTTACCTTTTCTGCTGCATCCACGACCATTTCTGGTCCTAGCAAGGCTCTCTCTCCAACGTCGTCCCAAGATAACGGTGTACGACACCTCCGTCCATAAAGAGCCTCAAATGGTGACATCTCGATGCTGGCCTGGTAGCTGTTGTTGTAAGCGAATTCTACCAGGTGCAGATGATCCTCCCAAGAACCTCCGAGATCTAAAACGCAAGTGCGTAGCATATCCTCGAGAGTCTGAATAGTCCGTTCGGACTGCCCGTCTGTCTGGGGGTGGTATGCGGTACTGAACTTAAGCTGGGTGCCCAAGCTAGCCTGCAGACTCCTCCAGAAGTGGGAAGTAAAACGGCTATCCTGATCCGAGACGATGCTCACAGGAACTCCATGAAGTCTAACAATCTGTCGCACGTACATCTCTGCTAGCCTCTCTGTCGACGTGCCCACTTTGAAAGGTAAGAAATGGGCTGATTTGGTCAACCTGTCCACGATGACCCAAATCGCGTCCTTTCCTCCTGGAGAACGTGGAAGCCCTGAAACGAAATCCATGGTCACATGCTCCCACTTCCATTCTGGAATCGGTAAAGGTTGAAGCAAACCTCCTGGCCTCTGCCGGTCTGCCTTTACCTGCTGGCACACTAGACACCGAGATACGAAGCGTGCTACCTCGCGCTTCATTCCATACCACCATACGTGCTCCCTTAAATCTCGATACATCTTGTTGGCACCGGGATGCATCAAGTATTGAGAGCGGTGTGCCTCCTGCAAAACCTCCTCGCGCAGCTCCCCGCTAGGCACACATATCCTCGTACCGTGCCGTAAGGAACCATCCTCTGCGATAGTAAAGTCGTCTGACAATCCCATCTGAACCTGTGCTCTGATACTCCTCAGAGTCTCATCATCGTACTGCGCAGCTCTGATCCTGTCCATCAGCTCGGACTGTATCTGCAATCCCTACATTTGAATCTCAGCACCGGGAACTAACACTTCAATCTCCAAGCTCTCCAAATCAGCCAACAAATGCCTATCTGTCGTCAAGTACATAGCCATCGGATACCTGCTCAAGGCATCGGCGACTACGTTGGCCTTCCCTGGATGGTACTGCAATAAGATGTCGAAGTCCTTCATCAACTCCAACCACCTTCTCTGCCTCATGTTCAGCTTCTTCTGTGTGAATACGTACTTCAAGCTTTTGTGGTCTGTGAAAATCTCCACACGCTCTCCGTACAAGTAATGTTTCCACAGCTTTAGAGCAAAGATAACTGCTGCCAACTCTAAATCGTGGGTGGGGTAGTTCTTTTCATGAGGGCGTAACTGCCTGGAAGCATAGGCAATTACCTTCCCGTGCTGCTGAAGAACGCATCCCAGACCCTTCCCTGAAGCATCACTGTAGATGGTAAAACCACCTGTCCCTGCTGGCAACGTCAAAATTGGAGCTGTCGTCAACCTCTTCTTCAGCTCATCAAATGCAGCCTGGCACTCCTCCGTCCACACAAAATCCACATCTTTCCTAGTCAATCTGGTCATCGGCGCTGCAATCTTGGAGAAGTCTTGTAAAAACCTCCTGTAGTATCCTGCTAGCCCGAGAAAACTCCTGATCTCAGCTACCGAACTGGGGGTAGCCCACGACTCCACTGCCTCGATCTTCTTTGGGTTTACCGAGATTCTGTCACCCGATACCACATGTCCAAAAAATTCGACCTTGTCAAGGAAGAATTCACACTTAGAGAGTTTTCCGTACAGCTTCTCCCTCCTGAGAGTCTCTAAGACCAACCTCAGATGCTCTTCGTGCTCCTCCGGGGTCTTGGAATACACAAGAATATCATCGATGAACACCACCACGAACTTGTCAAGGTACTGGTGGAACACCTTGTTCATCAAGTTCATGAATACTGCTGGTACATTGGTTAAACCAAATAGCATTACCATGAACTCAAACTGGCCGTATCTGGTCCGAAAAGCTGTCTTCGGCGTGTCTTCTTTCTTCACCTTCACCTGGTGATAGCCTGACCTCAAATCAATCTTCGAAAACACCCTCGCCCCGCTCAACTGGTCGAAAAGATCATCTATCCTCGGCAGCGGGTACTTGTTTTTGATAGTGATATTGTTCAAAGCTCTATAGTCAATGCACATGCGCACCGTGCCGTCCTTCTTCGGTACGAACAATACTGGAGCTCCCCATGGTAATGAACTGGATTTGATGAAGCCTTTGTCCTGCAGCTCCTCAACTTGCTTCTTCAGTTCTGCCAGCTCGCTGTTGTTGACTCTATAGACATGTTGAGAAATGGGCTCCACTCCTGGAACCAAGTCTATAGAGAATTCAACATCTCTGTCTGGCGGCAAGCATGGCAACTCTTCTGGAAATACATCCAGGAACTCCGCTATCAAAGGATGTGGCAACTCCTCTTCTTCTGCCCTGGCTCAACAAAATGTGCCCCTGCTCTGTTCCGCTGCTTCTCTGACGACCTCAAATTCCGGCTCTCCTGGTGGTCTAAACAATACTCTGCCTCTATAACAATCTATAGTAGCATGATGTCTACTCAACCAGTCCATTCCGAGCACAATATCGTACCCCGGAAGTGGCATGACGAGTAAACTCACGCTCAAGTCTCGGCCTCCTACTGACACTCTCCGGTCCTTGCAGTGATCATGAACTAGGATAATACCTCCACCAGTCATGATCTTGCAAGTCCTAGCTAATGGTTCTGTGTCTAAATGATGTCGAAGTGCATATGATACGGACACAAAACTATGGGAAGTGCCAGAATCGAATAAGGTAAATGCAGGAATACAATCGAGAAGAACCGAACCTGTGATCAAGTCTCCTGCTGGCTCGATCTCCTCGACTGCCATGGCGTATGCTCGCCCCTGGGGTGCACCTCTCTGCTGCTGATGCTGGGCGAACTTCTGATTTTGTGGTGGAAGTGTTCCCCTCTGTTGTTGGCCTCCTGGTGCGGTAGGCACCCTGCCTGGTCTTCTCTGGGCGGCTGCTCCACCCTGGCCTGGACGAGTCCGAATGGTAGGGCAATCCCTCAGCTGATGTGTCATCGATCCGCAGGACAAACATGATCCCAATCTATGCCTGCAGATCTCTCTAGTATGTCCCATCTTCCCGCAGTACGCACACTGGATGGCGGGCTGAGTCTGCCTCTGATGCTGTTGCTGAACCTGCCCTCGGGCTGGTGCCTGGTGCTGCTGCTGAAAGGGTCTCTGCTGCTGCTGAAAGTGTGGACGCTTGCCTGGTCCCACACTACTGTTTGCTCCTCCGGAAACATCGCGTCCCCTCTTGGGCCTGAGGTCCAAGTCATCCTCGGCTACTTGGGCATCCATCAATATGCCCTCGTAGGTAGCTGTTCGACGTCCCGACGTGCGAGACTTGATCTCTCTTGTCAGCCCCTTTCTGAATTTCCGGGCCCTGTCCCCCAGATCTCTAATCATCGATGGCGCGAAGCGGCTTAGGCGGGAAAACTCTGCGGCATACTCGTCGACGGACGAGCTCCCCTGGGCTAAGTCATGGAACTGACTCTCCAAAGCTCCCAGGGCGACATCAGGAAAGAACTTTTCTTTGAAGAGCTCCTTGAAAGCTTCCCAAGTGAGTCCCCTGCGCAAGAGTCTCGGCTCCGTGCGAAACCATGTCAGGGCAATGTCGAACATCTGGCTGCCAGCGGCCTCGATCTGGAGCGCCTCTGGAATCTGCACCAAACGCAAGTTCCTCTCGATGTCCTCTAGCCAATCATCGGCGTAGAGTATCCCTTCTGTCCCCTTGAACTCCCGAGGCATCATCCTCTTGAAGTCCACAATGGTGCCCGGCCTCTGTTGTTGCTGACCAGGTTGTTGCTGCTGCTGAGTGACTCTCTCCACAGCTTGGAGAGCCACTTGGTGAGCATTCTCCATGTTCACCCTCATCATTTCTGTCTGGGCCTGATGTGCCTCAGCCTGCACTCTCTGGGCCTCTGCCGACGTCCTCTGGGCATCGACCATGCCCTGAATCAAAGCGAACATCTGTGCTCCATCGATGGGCACACCTCCTGGATGCTGAACTGGTGGTGGTGGTGCCGTCGTGGCTGCTGGGACCCTCTGAACAGGTGGTGGAGGACCCCCGAATGCTGCAGACACTCCCACATGTACTGGAGATGTAGGAGGTGCTGCTGATGTCTGTCCGGCAGCACGAGAGGTGGCAGACCTCTCTGAATCTGCTGCTTCGAGTCTCTGGGACCTTCTTGGCGGCATCCTGAAGACAGATCGAAAGATTCAATTAAGGTAACAAACACGATATCATCAAGGAAGGACAGTAAAAATTTCTAAAGGGATTAATCATTAAGAGTAGTATTATAAGAATCAGAAATTTCCTAATTGTGATTGAGCACATCCTTGGCCTACTTCCTATTACTACAATATCGCTCTAATGTGAATCTAATACTACTGACTAGACCTGCATGGGCCACCACTAAAAACGTGTCACGACCCGCACCCGGAAATTGGGCATGAGTCGTGGGTACGTCCAGCCTACGCCGCAGCATCGGCGGTAGAACGCTGTCTAGGTCACAAATATAGTATATCCTGCCAATAGTCTCAACTCCGTACGGAGGACAATGATAAATAATCTACAGTTCTATAATATACTCAATCACTAGCTAATAGAAATCATAGCACGATGAGAATAGAAAAGAGTTCTAATAAAAACCAACCACCAAAATCCAACTCAAATCCTGGGTCTAAATGACCTCACAAAGTCACAAATAAAAATAATACATCTCAGTCTCAGTCTAGAACAATAATGCAGAAAAGTAATCTAAGAACAGGCTGGTAAGTTCTCCTCTAGGATAGGCACCTCCTCTGGGATTTCTGGAGTGAAATCCTCCTCTATTCCTGGACCGTAATGAGTAGGGCAAAAGTTCTCCAGGTCCTCTGAAAAATGTTTACCCAGTCAGGATTGGAGCGAAGCACAAGCACTAACAGCAGTTTTATTAAATTGACAAAATCTATAAACAGTGTAAGAGATACAAGATGGAAATAAAAGCTGAACATGTGAAGTACAGAGAAAATGGAATAGACAGTAGAGCATCTAGCAATGAACAATAAATAGTGAATGCTAGAACAAGTAATCTGAATAAAGATAAAACATCTAGCTATGTGTTTGAAATATTAGTTTATTATGTGATCGGCTTGGGACTGGATCAGGCTGGTTATATATGATTAGCTATGATTCTTTTAGGTCAGGCTAACCGCATGGTTAGCTATGGTGCATATAATGGTCAGGCTAATCATATATAATAGCTATGGAGCATATAAGTGGTCAGGCTGCACCCGACGTGAGAAGTGGGGTGAGCTATGGTACATATAATATTTGGATATGATCACACAATCTACTAATAGTTCCCCATCCCCCAGCTAGCACGATGGATTCCAATCACGACTCCTCATGATGGGGATCTAGGGTGCTAACCCGTGTATCCATAGTGTCGAAATCAAGTGTCACGACCCGCACCCGGTTTAGGGGCACGAGAGCGTGGGTACGTCCAGCCTACGCCGCAGCATCGGCGGTAGAACGCTGTCTAGGTCAAGTACTATCTAACAATCTCACGCTAGTATCCAACTCCATAAGGAGACACGGATAACACTAAAATAAATCTAGAAATACTCAATCACAACTACAGCACGATAGGAAATGAAGAAATAAAAGAATACAGCACAAGTCTAATGATAACATACATACCTGCAATCCTTAACTTCCAATCCCCAAGTGTCAGAAACCAGTCTACTAATGTCACAGTCTGGAAAAATATTTTCCAGTCAGGAAGGAGCAAAGTACATCTCTAAATAGCAGTTCTATATAAATGACATAAACTATGTAGCAGTTCTAGATGGAAACATACCAGATGCATGTATAAGTACGAGGAATGTACAATGAGAGAAGTACTGGAAATACTGTAAGTAAATGCAGGAAAAGAAACAATATGTCCATGAGTAAGAATTCTATGACTAAGTGTGTGAGTACTAGCTTTAATATGTGATCGGCTTGGGAACTTGATCAGGCTGGTTACATGTGATTAGCTATGGTTCATATAAAGTCAGACTAACCGTTGGTTAGCTATGGTTCATATAAAGTCAGGCTAACCGTTGGTTAGCTATGGTGCATGTAGAGATCAGGCTAATCACACGTAACAGCTATGGTTCATATAAGTGGTCAGGCCGCACCCGACGTGAGATGTGGGGTGAGCTATGGTGCATATAAAGTTGGGTATGATCACATATCTACACTAAAGTACTCCCCAAACCCCCGACTGGTATAGTAGATCCAATCATGGTACGCTATGGCACAGGATTCCCTAGGAAGGTAGCAAATCTCCCCGGGAATTAGTGTCTGTACATGCACAAGATATCAAGGAAACAAGTCTCGTACAAGCTACACCATAATAAGGAATAACATCTCATGACGAGATCCGTGTATACCAATCCGTGTAACCATCGTGTCAAGATCATGGATATTTACACTAGATACAGTGAACATAGGAGATATCATAAATTAGAAACTAATCAGAGAATGTACTCGCCTTGGGTCCTTAGCTGGTAAAACCAATGTCCTGTTCCAGAGTATCCCCTGGGTAAACCAACAGTCCTATAAACATAACACAAGCAAACCACATTCGCATCAGATGCTACACTAACACAGTCAAAAAAATACTGGTCTCAGGGCCATGTCAGGCGGGGCACTAGTCAACTAGGGTCATCTAGTAGGGACACGTATATAATATACATTACACTTATTATACTTACAATATTTATACATGCACCAATTTAAATGTATTTACAATATATATATATATATATCTTTTAAATACATATTTGATTTATACTAGTTGAACATTATATATGTATACTCATACATATGCAAAATACCTTTTTAAAATATATATATATAAATACTAAATTGATTACATATACTAGAAATACGTATTTACGTATATGAATCATTTCGAACTTATTTTGAACAATAATTTCAAATAAAAGTTTTATTTATAAAAACTAGAATTTATGTAAAAGCCATCATATATTTTTATATCCATGGAAAATTGGTCACCAATCCAATAACTAATTTTTGAACTCATTTTATTATTGAAACTATATTTTTAATAATAATATAAAACCCAAGATTTATTATATTTAACATAATTAAAAACCTTTTAATTTAATACGTAAAAATGAACTAATTATATGAAATCACTAAACTAATCATATGAAAATACTAACTAATTAATTAATAGTTACTAACTAATCAATAATTAATTACTGGTTAATAAATTATTAAAACTTAATTACTGAATAATTATAACTAATATAATTAAACTAATTGATTAATTATAACTAATTAAGAATAACCACCCTAATTACATGAAATGTTTATACTAATTACAGACTACTAATTTATTAAGAATTTACTAACTGGTTATTAATTAACAATTTAGATTAACTAAACCGAACTATGTTAATTTACTACTGATTAAGAATTAATTACTAATTAAGAAAATAATTAACTGATAAAATAATTAACCGATTAATACTAAACTAAGCTAATACATGAAATTACTAACTAATTACATTAATTTACTAGACTAATACATTAATTAAACTAATTATTAATTAATTAAACTAATTATTAATCAATTAAACTAATTATTAATCAACTAATTAACTAAATAATTAATTAACTAATTAACTTAATTAACTGATTAACTTAATTACTAATTAACTTAACCTATTACATATATTACTTAACTACTTAAAATCAGAGAAAGGAAAGGGGAAGAAGAGGCTCACTGCGGGGGGTTTTCCGGCGAGGTCGGCCGGCCAGGGTGTCGGCGTCGGCGGAGGAGAAGCTCGCCGGGGCGGTCGGCGTTCGTCTCGGCGCAGCGGCAACTTCGAACTTGGCAGCGGCGGGATCTTGAGGGCAGCGGCGTTCGAGGAGCGGCGGCGACAGCGGATCTGCTCGACGCGGCGGCTGCCGATCATCTCCAGCGGCGTGGAGCTCCGAGCTTGACGCGGCGGAAGGAGCTCGACGACGAGGTGCTCGAGGTGGTGGTTTGCAGGCGGCGGCTTCAACAGATCTGAGGCGGCGGCGGATCTTCTGCGGAGGCGACGGCGGCTCCGGGCGGCTTCGAGGCGGGGCTCGGCTTCAACGGCGGCGCTCAGCGCTCGAGGACGGCTGCGCTTGGATCGAGGGGCGGGCTCGGCGCTCGAGGAGACGGCTCGGCGCTCGAGGACGGCTGCGCTTGGATCGAGGGCGGTTGCAGGCGGCCACCGGCGATCGTCGGAGTTAGGTTAGGGTCTGGGCGTGTCAGGGGGTCGTCGGACACGGGGATGGTGCTCTGAGGAGGACGTGTCCGGGGCAGGACACAGGAATCCGATGTACTGTGGGCGTGGGGGTTGTGTCCGGGTGTGTCGGACATGGAAATCTGATTGTAAACTGTAAATCTGGACACAGGAAAAGAAATGGATATGGTGGGACACCCGGGGTCGGACCCGAGGCCATCACGGCTGACACGGATGCTGGACACACGGACACGAGCACACAAAAATGGTGGTGGCTGTGGCCCTGTGGGGATTTGTGGAGGCTATCTAGAAATTTGGAGATTAGGGTTTCTTGGGAAATGTGAGAATGAGAACTTAAATAGGGAGAAGGGTGTGGGATAAAGGGTTGCGGGTTGGCCCAAAATGAATGGCCCAGAATTAAATATAAAAAAAAAAGTTTCTCATGTGGGAAAAATGAGAGTGTGGGCTAGTTAATAGGAAATGGAAATTTGAAAAAAATAAAAATAAAGATTATATTTTCAGAAATATTTTTTTTTTTAGGAAAGCTAGCAAATTTTCAATTTGCTACTAATTAATACATTTTGCAAAATCTTAGAAAGTATGACATTTATTTTATTTACTATCCCAAAAATTTATTTTACTTTATGAACTAGTCTTTTAAATAACTATTTAGTTAAAACAATAATTTTATGATTCAAGCCAATAAATATTTGAAACTAGAAATATATATATTATTATTTATGTACTTATTTTATAAGAAAGCGACATTTATGAAAAAATGATTTTTATACAAGATTTTTAAATTACCTTCTAAAATCAAACATCGTTCAAAATCAACTAAAAATTTCAAGGAGAGAATTTTTATAAAATTTGATATTTTAAAATAAATTAAAATCTAATTATTTTGGAAATTGGAAATCGGAGGTTACAAGTCTATCCACCTTAGAAAAATTTCGTCCTCGAAATTTTAGGGATGGCTAGAATAGAAAAATTTTGTTGTACATAATGATGAATATATTATTGAAGAAAATATTTCTATAAGGAAAATATTTACCAAACAGAAGGGAACATGAAGAAAAGAAAAATATGGTTTAAGATAGGAGTAACTTGAAGGAATTATGGCTCGGCCTTGAATCCTCTAGAAGGTTTAGGTTTGGGAAGTAGACACGATCACAAAACAGATAATTGGAATAATGCACGTTACCCTTTCAAAGTAACTAACCAAGGAAGACCCAGTATAATGAATGATATAGACATGAAAGTTATAGCTAATTCGAAAGATACGGTCGACAATTTGATTTAAGAAACTTAAATACATCCTTCCGAATGTAATCAAGAGACATCTAATTGCCTTCTTAATTTCTAGGAAAAAAAAGAGTCTTTACTACCATCTGAAAATAATCCTTCTTTTTATCCTCGTTCATTTTACTTTTCTCAATCTTGTGATTCATCATTAACTACTATTTATAAAAGTTCAAATTCCACAAGCTTTATTAGATCTTAGAATTTCTGAATCAAAAAGCCTTATCATCCAATTCGAGTTTGTTTATCTTAGCATCAACTATACCTCGATTATTTTCTTTGATTCAAATGTTACTGTCATGGTCAAGATTTTAATTCAAATCACAACCTCAATATACCATGATCTTACCTTACGACCTTCAATTATACGATCCCATAATTAATTATATTATAATCTTCTTTACCATGAGCTTCATTTCATTCCATATCTCTTTATCCGTATGTATAATGTTTCCGAATTTTGAACTAATATATATTTTTCATCCTCTGAATTTATTATCCCAATGTAAAATTTTTACTACTCAATCCCTCAATATTTTAATTGAATTCCAGTCGTATCATAATCTTCTCAAATTTTTGAGTAAATAACTAAATACAAAATTTACTATCCAATCCTTTTAATTGAAATTCAATCAATGCATCTTTTATAAAACTTAAAAATCTGCATCCCAAATTTAACTTTAAACACTCATCAATCATCTAACTCAAATTTAATTGGTGCTTATTCCAATCTAACTCCTCATCCCAAGAATTTAATTCGACACTATTCCCTTTTACGATTTTATTTTCTGATTTTTGTTTTCCTCAATATTCAACGATGCGGTGCTTCCAGAATCTTCAATGCAACATTTATAATATATAAAATTCCTATCTTCCAATCAAATAGATAAAATGATAATCTCTCAAATTTCTCAAATTTTTAATAATCAATCCAATCATATCAAGACCTCCTTAAAATTAATAAATCCTCAAATTTTTTTTTTTTTTTTTTTTTTTTTTTTTTTCTCTTGTGAATTTCTTAATTCTCCCTTTAAGTAAATGTTTGTCCTCGAATTTCAATCATACCTCGATTTTCATAAAATCAATGATCCATCAACTCCGTTATAACAACCCCTAAATTCTTTATTTAATTTTAATGCTCATCCACAAATTTAATCCTCTTGTCCCTTTTGTCGGTCATAACCTTGTCATAGATCCTTGCTATGGTCAAAATCCTAATGATCATGGTTTAAGAAAACTCTACCTACCGCCATGCAATTTAAGAAAATTATATAGGTCATGTGTCTTGTCATGGTATTTCAGTCTCTGTTAAGGTGTACTACTAGTTATATCCTAACAAGGAGATCATGAATACGAACTACAGTACTTAGGGAAATCAATCAATCAAGAGACGGGAACATTAGAAAAAACCTGCTAACATATTACTTGCAGTATCTACTATCTCTAACAAACACTTAACTCTAGCACATTCACTACTAATTCCTATTCATGTACACTGGTACCCATATCAACTAATCATATATTAATATTCATCTCTCTCATCTACAAAAAATTAATCCTCAAAATAATCGTCAAGGTTTAACTTCCCGATCAACTTAAAATAAAATGCATATACCTCCTCATAATTAGATACTTCACATCGAAATAAAATTTAATCACTTCTAAAATCTCTGTAGCCTTAACTATGTTTAGTGAATCAAATTTAAATCCTCAATATTTTAACAACATAAAATCTCAACTCCTTAAAAATTCTGAAAATTTAAAATTCATTTCCACCTTTTTAATTCATATCTCCTCAATATACATATCAGTGCTCGCGGTCTCTGATACTCGAGGTGCACTCAATACCTATATTGTCTAGAACTGTGTACTAAATTTGTACTGCCCGAATCACTTGCACTATTACCTCCAATGATCAAAGTTATCATCAACGGTGTTTTCTTTCATGATTTCAATTTATGTCAATTGGTATATCATCTAATTATCAACACACAGAGTGCTTACTGTTATTAACGTCATCCTTGACTAATCCTCGATATAGAATCATTAGCACTCTAGGGATTATATCACTAACTGCATTAATGGATTATCTCATCGAGCTCATTAGACTCATGATCACCTGTATCCTCTATAATACTCATGTTTCTTTACTCTCATGGGTATGTGTATGGTTCCTCATCTCGATGGTTGTATATGTTTTTCCTTCAATCCTTTAAAGCCTTTTAAACTAATCCGTGATACGCTTCACAACTTCCATTACTAATCCTGATATTTTACTTATGACATCTCATTAAACCCTTTATACATATACATTTCTTTACCTTTAACATTTCCGATATCAATCATCAATTTGGACATCATGCTCCATAAATCCTTAACACAATTCCCTGATACTTAATCGTTTACATAGATCACTCAATTACATAATCATGATTATCCAGGACGGGTAATTGGCTCTGATACTAACTCTGAGAACTGATACTCTATACTCTCCTTAGTCTCTAATGACACTACTCCTAGAATCATTTGTACAAGGTACTATACTAAGGGCTAACTCTAGATTAAAGCCTACTGCTCACATGCCCAACTAAGAAATACTGACAACTCACTAGCAACACAGTCAATACTAATACAAGACACAAACAAAATTACAAGCCACTAATTATCATACTTAACAAGAAATCCTCAAGGAATAGGAGCTCAAAGACTGAATTGAGGACAGAAGGTATCTTTACTGTTAGTAAAGAAAGAAGCGGTGGAACAAGGTCCTGGAATAACAGAAATAGATAAGTCTTGAGATGATATTTTAAGAACCAATTTAGGATACAACCTGATAATCATACACGTCTGTCTGAAATCATGACACTCAGAATCCTTGCCACGCCAGTAAGCATAGATGCGATAAACGATAGGTTTCGTAACTAAGGTATGCACTCTATAATCATGTCGTCTAGAATCTTCGCCACGCCAACCGGTATGGCTGCGAAAGACTCTAAGCTTCATAACTATAGTATGTACATCCAAGTCAGGTTCCTACGTTCTCGTCACCACAGCTAATATGGCTGCGATAAATTCTAGGTTCCATAACCAAAGTAGACGTTTTACCTTCCTCACTGTCCTCATCAATATATGTCATCAGATGATACCATAAATCCTAGTCCGTAAAAAATTCATCTTAATTTAAATCAACTCAATAACGATACCAGGAATTAAAGTCAACACTGGTTAACAAGAATCAAACTCAAAAATGATACCAAGAATTTAATTTAATAATTGCTCAACAAGAATCAAGTTTAGTAACAACAAGCGAGAGCGGACGGAAACAAGGAAAGATTTATATTGAAAATAAGATTCTCATGGGGTCATCCCAGGAAATCTTTCAAGAATTTGTGATTGAGTATCCTCTCTCATCCTAGTATCCTATGTCCTATATTCAATAGCAGGTACGCAGTAGTATAACAAGGATGCCACACTACTACGACGTCGCACAACTCGCGAAGTCAGACCTGCATGGGCCACCACTAAAACGTGTCACGACCTGCACCCGGTTTAGGGGCACGAGAGCGTGGGTACGTCCAGCCTACGCCGCAGCATCGGCGGTAGAACGCTGTCTAGGTCAAGTACTATCTAACAATCTCACGCTAGTATCCAACTCCATAAGGAGACACGGATAACACTAAAATAAATCTAGAAATACTCAATCACAACTACAGCACGATAGGAAATGAAGAAATAAAAGAATACAGCACAAGTCTAATGATAACATACATACCTGCAATCCTTAACTTCCAATCCCCAAGTGTCAGAAACCAGTCTACTAATGTCACAGTCTGGAAAAATATTTTCCAGTCAGGAAGGAGCAAAGTACATCTCTAAATAGCAGTTCTATATAAATGACATAAACTATGTAGCAGTTCTAGATGGAAACATACCAGATGCATGTATAAGTACGAGGAATGTACAATGAGAGAAGTACTGGAAATACTGTAAGTAAATGCAGGAAAAGAAACAATATGTCCATGAGTAAGAATTCTATGACTAAGTGTGTGAGTACTAGCTTTAATATGTGATCGGCTTGGGAACTTGATCAGGCTGGTTACATGTGATTAGCTATGGTTCATATAAAGTCAGACTAACCGTTGGTTAGCTATGGTTCATATAAAGTCAGGCTAACCGTTGGTTAGCTATGGTGCATGTAGAGATCAGGCTAATCACACGTAACAGCTATGGTTCATATAAGTGGTCAGGCCGCACCCGACGTGAGATGTGGGGTGAGCTATGGTGCATATAAAGTTGGGTATGATCACATATCTACACTAAAGTACTCCCCAAACCCCCGACTGGTATAGTAGATCCAATCATGGTACGCTATGGCACAGGATTCCCTAGGAAGGTAGCAAATCTCCCCGGGAATTAGTGTCTGTACATGCACAAGATATCAAGGAAACAAGTCTCGTACAAGCTACACCATAATAAGGAATAACATCTCATGACGAGATCCGTGTATACCAATCCGTGTAACCATCGTGTCAAGATCATGGATATTTACACTAGATACAGTGAACATAGGAGATATCATAAATTAGAAACTAATCAGAGAATGTACTCGCCTTGGGTCCTTAGCTGGTAAAACCAATGTCCTGTTCCAGAGTATCCCCTGGGTAAACCAACAGTCCTATAAACATAACACAAGCAAACCACATTCGCATCAGATGCTACACTAACACAGTCAAAAAAATACTGGTCTCAGGGCCATGTCAGGCGGGGCACTAGTCAACTAGGGTCATCTAGTAGGGACACGTATATAATATACATTACACTTATTATACTTACAATATTTATACATGCACCAATTTAAATGTATTTACAATATATATATATATATATATATCTTTTAAATACATATTTGATTTATACTAGTTGAACATTATATATGTATACTCATACATATGCAAAATACCTTTTTAAAATATATATATATAAATACTAAATTGATTACATATACTAGAAATACGTATTTACGTATATGAATTATTTCGAACTTATTTTGAACAATAATTTCAAATAAAAGTTTTATTTATAAAAACTAGAATTTATGTAAAAGCCATCATATATTTTTATATCCATGGAAAATTGGTCACCAATCCAATAACTAATTTTTGAACTCATTTTATTATTGAAACTATATTTTTAATAATAATATAAAACCCAAGATTTATTATATTTAACATAATTAAAAACCTTTTAATTTAATACGTAAAAATGAACTAATTATATGAAATCACTAAACTAATCATATGAAAATACTAACTAATTAATTAATAGTTACTAACTAATCAATAATTAATTACTGGTTAATAAATTATTAAAACTTAATTACTGAATAATTATAACTAATATAATTAAACTAATTGATTAATTATAACTAATTAAGAATAACCACCCTAATTACATGAAATGTTTATACTAATTACAGACTACTAATTTATTAAGAATTTACTAACTGGTTATTAATTAACAATTTAGATTAACTAAACCGAACTATGTTAATTTACTACTGATTAAGAATTAATAACTAATTAAGAAAATAATTAACTGATAAAATAATTAACCGATTAATACTAAACTAAGCTAATACATGAAATTACTAACTAATTACATTAATTTACTAGACTAATACATTAATTAAACTAATTATTAATTAATTAAACTAATTATTAATCAATTAAACTAATTATTAATCAACTAATTAACTAAATAATTAATTAACTAATTAACTTAATTAACTGATTAACTTAATTACTAATTAACTTAACCTATTACATATATTACTTAACTACTTAAAATCAGAGAAAGGAAAGGGGAAGAAGAGGCTCACTGCGGGGGGTTTTCCGGCGAGGTCGGCCGGCCAGGGTGTCGGCGTCGGCGGAGGAGAAGCTCGCCGGGGCGGTCGGCGTTCGTCTCGGCGCAGCGGCAACTTCGAACTTGGCAGCGGCGGGATCTTGAGGGCAGCGGCGTTCGAGGAGCGGCGGCGACAGCGGATCTGCTCGACGCGGCGGCTGCCGATCATCTCCAGCGGCGTGGAGCTCCGAGCTTGACGCGGCGGAAGGAGCTCGACGACGAGGTGCTCGAGGTGGTGGTTTGCAGGCGGCGGCTTCAACAGATCTGAGGCGGCGGCGGATCTTCTGCGGAGGCGACGGCGGCTCCGGGCGGCTTCGAGGCGGGGCTCGGCTTCAACGGCGGCGCTCAGCGCTCGAGGACGGCTGCGCTTGGATCGAGGGGCGGGCTCGGCGCTCGAGGAGACGGCTCGGCGCTCGAGGACGGCTGCGCTTGGATCGAGGGCGGTTGCAGGCGGCCACCGGCGATCGTCGGAGTTAGGTTAGGGTCTGGGCGTGTCAGGGGGTCGTCGGACACGGGGATGGTGCTCTGAGGAGGACGTGTCCGGGGCAGGACACAGGAATCCGATGTACTGTGGGCGTGGGGGTTGTGTCCGGGTGTGTCGGACACGGAAATCTGATTGTAAACTGTAAATCTGGACACAGGAAAAGAAATGGATATGGTGGGACACCCGGGGTCGGACCCGAGGCCATCACGGCTGACACGGATGCTGGACACACGGACACGAGCACACAAAAATGGTGGTGGCTGTGGCCCTGTGGGGATTTGTGGAGGCTATCTAGAAATTTGGAGATTAGGGTTTCTTGGGAAATGTGAGAATGAGAACTTAAATAGGGAGAAGGGTGTGGGATAAAGGGTTGCGGGTTGGCCCAAAATGAATGGCCCAGAATTAAATATAAAAAAAAAAAGTTTCTCATGTGGGAAAAATGAGAGTGTGGGCTAGTTAATAGGAAATGGAAATTTGAAAAAAATAAAAATAAAGATTATATTTTCAGAAATATTTTTTTTTTTAGGAAAGCTAGCAAATTTTCAATTTGCTACTAATTAATACATTTTGCAAAATCTTAGAAAGTATGACATTTATTTTATTTACTATCCCAAAAATTTATTTTACTTTATGAACTAGTCTTTTAAATAACTATTTAGTTAAAACAATAATTTTATGATTCAAGCCAATAAATATTTGAAACTAGAAATATATATATTATTATTTATGTACTTATTTTATAAGAAAGCGACATTTATGAAAAAATGATTTTTATACAAGATTTTTAAATTACCTTCTAAAATCAAACATCGTTCAAAATCAACTAAAAATTTCAAGGAGAGAATTTTTATAAAATTTGATATTTTAAAATAAATTAAAATCTAATTATTTTGGAAATTGGAAATCGGAGGTTACATCAAGTATGTAATATACTACAATTTATAGAAGTAATCAACCATGAAAACTGTCAGAGAATGTACTCGCCTGTGGTCCTGAGCAAAATATGAGGATCGAGGTCCAAGGTGGGATCACAATGACCTATATATAAGATAACAATGTTAAAATGGTGTTTGGAATAATAAAAGTGTTTAGCTAAGTTGAAATGAGGTGTTAGGCCATTTCTAGGTCTAAACTAGGTGTTACTAAGTCAACTCTAGGTTTTGGTCAAAACTAGTCAATACCTTGCTTCTAGGTTCATACTAGCTAACACTAGCTATTCTAGGTATTTACCTAAGATCCTAAGTGATACTAGCTATTATATAACTAACATACTTCATTGGTACCTAAGTACCTCTCAATCCCACACACCTACAGTCAACTGCACACAGTTGGAGAGGCCTACTTGTTCTACCCATTTCCCTCACTGAACACACCATCCTTAGCCTAGTGTATCTTGCTTATACTAGTGTACCTGCATCCATTTCAGATACTTATACACATTTATGCAAGCTACCTCCCATCTCCTTGATATACTTTTACCATACCAATCTAAATCCCACACTACACAAGGCTGATACACTTCCCTACTCTAATACTCAACTCAACACACATCTAGCTACTACACACAGGTACCTAATCTGACTGAGTCCCAGGTGAACACACTAGTGATCTGGGTACACATTAACTGGGACACATAGGACTAAAATCTGATACACACTGATACATAAACACATCTACACACACTGAAATCTGGACACATACATAGGCACTCATCTCACACAGTCTACATATTGATACATGGGTCCTGAAAATCAACACTGGCATCTAGCTAATAACTAGACACTGCTGAACACACCTACAGATATCCACTGAACACTTAGGTTCTGAGCACACACACACAGAAATTTCTCATACTCAGTCCACTCACAACTAGGTATGCCCCTAACCTCACTGCACTCTCTGATACACTGCTCTACCTACTGACACAGTGTTAACACACAGACACAAGTGACTGAACTGACACAGTACACACACACACATGTGCACACAGTACAATTAGCTTACCCTCCCATCTCACTGATACTTCCCTAGGGTTTTAGTTCTCTCCCTCATAGACTACTCACTGCACATATTATCTACACACACTCTCACCTACAGAATTTAATACACACACACTTGTACACCTTGATTTGCCTACTGAACACACAGCTAGTACACATGTACACATACAGGTACTCTAGTGATACATTAGAAACTGCCCAACACATACTAACATAATTCTCTGAAAACTGGCACTCAAAACCTACACACAGACACTGCTCATACCCTGATACTCTACTCTATCTCACTCTCACAGGCACACTGGCACCCTCAATTCACAGCCACCCTCACACACAAGGTAAACACAGGTATTCCCACTGCACAGCTAACTACTGACACATAACACAGGTTGAGTTCACTGCACAATACCAATTCTAACTGACACTCAACTAGATACTGCACATAGACACATAGGTTTAGAAATCTGGAATTAACTAGGATACACACACACACATGAATATCTGCACAGTTACACAGGTAATGCACAGGCCTACACTTCTCACACAGGTAATCACTCTCAATAACAGGGACACATAACACCTGAGCCACTCACTGCACAGAATCCCTCACTGAGAACACAGGTTTCCACACAGCTTCAACATACTGTAACCAATCTGCACCTTCCTCACACACTTAGACAAATTCAAAACCCCAAATACACAGCCACATATACTCACAACTCAGAAACTTCCCCCAATACACACCCGACTGAACAGTTAAAGAGAACCTTGATCCTATACAGTGCCATACACCACAGGAACTTCAAAATACTGATACACAATTCCTAAAATCACTCACTGAATCACTCACAAGCACACAACATACAGGTAACACTGATACATGCAGGGATTGAAACCCGACTCTGTACAGTGAATCATTCACAGTTTTCCCTTTTCTAAACACCCACACACATCTACAACATAGATAGAGATAGAACACACATCAATCTATAAATATATGTATAAACATATATATATATATATACACATCATACATCAATTTAGATAGTAATAAAATAGGTTAGATAGGTAATTCCTCCTGTGAAGCATTTCACCAAACACATGATGTGCAAAACGAAAAACCACACCAAGAACTCCTGAAAACCGAAAGCAAAACCCTAAATCAATATCTAACCTACACGTAGGAGGGTGAAATCAGTCTATAAACAACCACCTAGGGTTAGAGTTCCTGATAATCGGGGAAAATCCCATATAGTCACCAAAACCTAATCGAAAACCCTAAAATTCAAATTACACAGCAAGGGGTTCCCTAATGGCCAATAATTGACAGAAAAAACAGAGATTACATGTATAAAATGGGGTTTTACCTGCAGGGAAATGGTTCCCTATGAAAGTTCTTCCTTCCCAAGTTTCTTTGACCCAAGTTCCCTGATTTCCTTGCTTTGGAGGAGGAGAAAATGGAAGCCCTAGGTTTAATCTCAAAAAATGGGGTGGAGAATTGGTTTTCTCTTGTGGAGGCTAGGGTTTCTCTCTCTATATGAAGAATGAGAGGGTTCCTTATATATATATAGGCCCAGTTAGGGTTTCTAGTGTATGGCCTAGGTTTAACCCCTAAATTAGGTCATGTAGAACCTAATTAGCTAAGGTTTAGCCAGTCTAGGGTTTGAGGGTTCACCCTAAAAATTGAATTCTAGGGTTTCACTAGAACTGGGTTTACAATTTGGGTTTAGTCATTAGGGTTTGACCTAATGGGTTCTAGGGCTTGACCTAAAATAATCATCAAATAAATAGCTAAATTACACAAATGCCCTTATATGGAAAAGTGGTAGTGACACCCATCACAGCTTGTGCCCTAGTTCCCCTCGACTTTAGTATGATTACATAAAATTATCTATCATATTATATCGATTCTGTGATCGATGAGATATGAGTGACGAATTAGTGAGGTATATGAGTGACGAATCCGTGTATTAGAATGTCGTATCCTTTGTTCCCTTTTTTGAACATCAATTAATAGGATATGTGAGAGGCTCAATATCTGTGGGACAAAGCTTCACATGAAGCTCTAAAGGAGTATCAATGTATGACTATCCGATAGACCAATAGACAAAATAATCTCCGAAGTATATTTCTGCTGAGAAACTAGTATCCCTCTCTTGCCTTGTACAATCTCAAGTCCAAAAAAATATTAAAGATTGCCAAGGTCTTTTATCTGAAACTGCTGATGAAGGTACCTCTGAGTAGCTTCAATCTCTGCTAAATTATTGCTAGTCAAAATTATGTCATCCACATAGAGTAAATGAAGAACTCACCTCTGCGGTGACAACCTTACAAACAAAGAATGATCCTAAGAACAATGCTGAAAACCTGCCTCGCATATAGCACTCCAAAAATACTCAAACCAAGCTTAGGGACCTTTCTTGAGACCATAGATAGCACGATGAAGGCGACAAATATATCTTGGCGGAGTAGAAAGTCCTGGAGGGGGTTCCATATAGACAACCTCGGATAAAGAACCATGAAGAAAATAATTCTTCACATCCATCTGATATAGTGGCCACTGACGATCAGCAGCCAATAGCTAGTAATATACTAACTGTGGTCATCTGAGCAACAGGTGCAAATGTCTCATCATAGTTAATTCTATGCTCCTGTATAAAACCTTGGGCAATAAGGCAAGCCTTGTGTCGCTCAATGGATCCATCAGGTTGATACTTGACCTTGAAGACCCACTTGCAACTGACAGACTGGACCCTATAATATAGTGGAATAATATCCCAAGTACCTATATGCTAAAATGCTCAAAACTCCTCTAACATGGCCTTCTGCCACTTAGGGTACTAAATAACCTCTTGATAAGAAGTGGGCTCTCGTATAGTATGAATAGTAGTAAGAAAAAAATAAACTATGGATAATATGAGGCTAATGTAGCAAAATCAAACTTGTCTGGTGGACCGGAACAAACGGGAATAAAACGAGCAAGAGTTCGATGAGTACGTTGTGACTGGTGGAAAGATGGTGGTGGAGGCGTAGATGGTGGAATGATAGTGTAGTAGATGCTGATGGAATATGTAGAGGATCCTCGTGAGGCAACAATGGAGGTATTGTAGAAGGATCTGTACTAAGAGAGGAAAGCAAAGGAGTAGAACCAATGGTAACACTTGACGACGGATCTGGAGGGTATAAAAAATGGACATCCAATGGTGGGACAGTAAAATAAGGATAGTCCACTAGAAATGTCACATAGCAAGATATACGAAGATGATGGGCCAAGGGATCATAACAAAGGTATCCCTTATGCTCGAAACTAAAACTGAGTAAGACACACTTGGCTGATTGGGCTGTCAACTTTGTATGTTCTGTTTCAGAAAGAAGAACAAAACAAGTACACCCAAAAATTATGAAGCATACTGTAATCAGGAGAACATAAAGAAAGACTGTTATGAGATATTCGACTAGACAAAACAAAAGAAAGTGTAATATTGATAAGATTGATAGAGATAAGAATAGCCTCAGTCAAGAATATTTATGGAATAGAAGAAGATAATAAGAGAGCACAAGCAGTTTCAAGAATATGACAATGTTTGCTCTCGACTATCCCATTCTGTTCATGAGTGTAAGGGCAGAACTACTGAAAAACGGTATAGTAAGATTGCAAGATAGATCTCATGGTAGTGGAGAGATACTCACGAGCACAATCAGAACAAAAAGTTTTAATCCTAGCATTGATTTGAGTATGAATCATAGTAGTAAATGTCTTATAAATGGTAGAAAGATCCGAACGGTGACACATAAGATTGACCCAAGTATAATGAGTATAATCATCAATAAAGCTAACATAGTAGAGAAAACCTATTATAGATGGGATATGAGCAGGTCACCATATGTCAGAGTGGACTAATTCAAAAGTGTTAGTAGATTTTGATAAACTCTTAGGAAAAGTTAGGGCTATATGTTTTGCCAACTTACAGTCCGTACATACGAATAAAGGAGAGAAAGAACCACATTTAAGAGCTCCATTATGGAATAAAGTCTTTAGATGGGGCTCTGAAATATAACCTAAGCGTCTATGCCATAAGTCGACGGTAGACGTGATGATGACAACATGACTAGAACACAAAGGTTGAGTTGATAAAAGATAATGAAACTATAAGTGGTACAACCGCCCCTGCCTACGAGCACGACCAATCGTTTGGCCTGTATGAGGATCTTTTACAGAACATGTAAGGGAATTAAAAGAAATAATAAGTCTACTCTCATAAAGGCAACTAACTGATATAATGCGTCAAGTGAGACGAGGAACATATGAGATAAAAGGAAGACTCAATGTGTCAAAAATAATAGAGCCAGATTGAGTATTGACCAACTGAGAACCATCAGCCTTGTATAAAGAGGGAAAGTAAGATGGAAAAGATGTAATACTAGATAAAAGATTAAGGTTAGAAGTCATATGATGAGAATCACCAGAGTCTAATATCCAAGAAGTAGACATACCAGAAGAGATAGATGTAGAGGAGCCACCAAAGACAAGTTAGCGCTGGAGTCGAAGCTGGACCTGGAGCTTTAACTGAGTAAGGCGGTGCTGAGCCGATGCCTGTGTACTATCAACAATGTCAGCCTGAGGCACTAGAGAGCTAGTCGAGGAAGAATCTTTTCTCTTTATTCGCTTGAAAAATTGAGTCCTTAAATGTGGATGAAGCATAAAATAATTATCCACTGGATGACTGACCTTATGGCAGCGAGAACAAATCATACCAGACCATTGACAAGCATAGCAGGTGATAGCCTAATGATCATGCTTTCTACAATTGGTACATAGAGGACATATTTTTTTTGATTTTTTTTATTCAAGCTCTAAATAAGAATAAGAAGAAGAATTGTTCGTCATTACAACCGCCGGACTTGAACTGGGCCTTTTATTTTTAAATTAACTTTTTCAAGTCTCCTTGTGAACCAACAGCTAGATTTCCAACTTTACTTTTGTAGCAAAGTTGATAACTTTACTTTTGTAGCAAAGTTCGCATACCAAGTTTTTGCCCTTATAAGTCAAAAATTTAAAATCTAAAAGATAAGAAAAGTCAAAGTTGGCATACCAACAATTTTAATTTTACTTTTGTAGCAAAGTTAGCGGGGCGTGGATGGAGTAGAAGCATGTTCCTCAACTAGATGGAATAATACGCAGTAACGAGCAATCTTGAGACCGACATATTTTATGAATATTAGTGAAAGAGCGTCAAATTTCTAGAGAAGAGACGACAACAGAGGCACTTGCTCGACAAGCTACCTTCAATGATTCGACTATGATATTTTGGATGGTTCTAGGATAAAAAAAAAATCCTAGGCTCTGATACGATGAAATAAATTAACAATATTTATTTTATTATTGGATGATGTAAAAAGACTATACAACTATGAATGTATATAGAGAGAAAATGTATCCATATCCAGATAAAAGTAGGAGAAGAGAAATGTATCCGGATAGGAGTAGAAGAAGAGATATATATCCGGATAGAAGTAGAAGAAGGGATATGTATCCATATAGTAAAGAAATCTATTATTAAATCTAACTAATATCTAATCCTAATCCTAATTATTCATACTCCTGGAGCACCCTGTTTTTATTGCCCCCTCTTGCACAAATGAAAAGAAAGTCAATGGGAGAATCTTGCAAAAAGAATCTGTAAACATAGGATACAACATTAATACCCGTGAAGCGGATGTCGTCGAATGTCCCTTCTCCCCTTCCGTAGGCTAAGGAGTGGGCCTCACTACTCATGTCATCTTCGAGACAACGACTTTCTTTGTCCACATGAGGTCTGGCGAGCTTGTCCCTGTCGGGGCTCTCCACTTCAAAGGGGCAATATCCAGGTCCATTGACGGGTCTTCATCTTGGAAGGCCGCTGAGCGCTCCACAACCTCGTCGGCCCCAGAAGGAAGATATGCTTGAGCTTCATGATAACGTCATATGACATGTCCATATTGGTTCCGACAATAAAGCTCCGCTCCCGGTTATAGCCCAGGGACAAATTGTTGATCGAACAATAAAACTTGACAACATCATTAAAGATGTGCATTTTGGGTTCCCGCGTAGGTGTTCTGAAGCATGCTCGGGTGCATCTGTCATGCCCTAGTCCCAAAATATATGGGTCCAGACATGTGACAATGGCCAGCTGGTACGACTCCATAGGGCTCTCCCTTATGAGTTAAATAAGGGATTCACGATCTTCTCTAGAAAGACTCTTGCTAATGAAAATAGGCATGGGAGAGGATTCGTCGCCCAAGTCAATTTGTACTACTTATCTTCGGTGGGAAGTTCTCGTTGCTCGAAATACAGCTCCTACCGAGATTCTAACCGCTGAGCCCAAGGCTCTACTTCAAAGAATTCTAGTATTTGATTATCAACCTTAAATTGATCTACTGATGTCATGTTGATAGATAATGTTTGCTTGAATACTTCTCCGATGCTTATGTGGGAGTCCCAGGAAGAAGATTCTGAGGAATGAGAATGCATCTTGACCTCTGTTTCTAAGCCCTCGGGAGTTGTTGGAGGTGTAACGTATCCTAGACCATGACCGGTCCATTGGTAATACATTTCAGGCTTGCTGGGAGGGGGTGGGGGGCAAAGTGATATAGTAGAAAGGGTCACCCTTTTCCATAGTTAAGCCCCTTGTCACTTTTTAGGCCATACCCCATCTTCTTGATAATGTGCTTTATTTGGGAACTGTAGCAGTAAAGCTACATTCTATCGTTATCGAGTTCTGGTTCTTCTGTGCAAAAGTCTCGGTGACCTTTTATCCTCCCAAAGATGATGACTTTTTCACCCCTCTTCCTTGCTAGAATATGATGTAGGCATATTGATATTAGAGAATTTGGTTTACTGCGTAAGTGGTAGTCACTTGTATGTGAAGTTATAAACTAAGACCATACTCTAAGAAGTACATGGTACTTAAATATGCAATATCGGAGTAATTCAAAGATAGCCCTTTATTAGAAAATACGGTATTTCCTCATCCGAAATTACATCGTCAATTGACGGAGCGTCGGTGTGAGTAGCAACATAGTCTTCAAGCTCGTCTCCTAAAATATCCACTACTAGTGCTGGCAGTGCTTTTGGATCTTTTTTATGGAGCTTAACTACCAGGGGCTCAAAAGTACTCACAATAGCTTAATTCTTCCTTGACAGTCGGCCTAGTCTTCAAAGGTAAACTACCAGAGGTTCTGGCATCTTCTTGTGAAGTTTAACTATGAGGGGAGCAGTTATGTCAGGGTACGTCCTTTGAGGCGGACCCTTAGCGGTTCATTGGGTACTATATCAGTTTTAGCTTCGTCATCAGCGTCATTATTGGTTTCCACTTGATGGGTCAGTTTGTACATGATCAAGTCAGAGTAGTAAGCCTTGATCTCTTTGAAACGATCTACATCAATGAATTATGTCCAAACGACTCCTTCTTCGTCGATATATTTTAGGCATTGATGCAGACTTGACAAGTCTATCATGTATTCGTGTATCCAGGGATGCCCCAGTAGACGTTGCATGATATATCTACGTCAATAACATAGCAAGTCACCTCTATTCGCAGATCACCTATCTGAAACTTCAGGCAGATCTTGCCCAAAGGGTAGCTCCTTCCTGCATTGAAGCCGCTTATGGTTTTGTTGGTAGCAGCCAACTGATGCTTTAGAATTCCCAATATCTGGAGCAGGCTTCTTGGGATGATGTTGAGGGAAGATCCCGAGTCGATGTGCATCCGGCCTACCTTGATGGCCCCAATATACCCTGTATAGTACATGGGGTGACTGTGCTTGTTATTTTTTAAAAGTATATCTTGTTATGTGAACATGATATTTGGAATACTTTCCACAATGTTGTGGTAATGGGGACACGCGACAGGGTCCTCGACCGGCTTCTTTATATGGGACAAGTAGGAATCGGCGTGCTGTAATGCTTCACTGAGAGCATCTCAGGTCTCTTTGGAGAGACGAAGGAGCTCGAAGAGTATTGGCACGTTGTGCCAGTATGCCAAAGTTGTAGGGATTTTCTAGCCCTTGTGCTGAATCTTTTCTCAGAGACTTGTCAAAGCGAGTCTCTTTTTGCTTTTACTTGTCTGCCTTAATAGGTAGAGACGAACCTACTTCAGATACTACTAGAGCAGCCGGTATGGAGGTCGAGGGTGTAGCATCTTCCTTGGGAACCAATTCATAATTGCACAAGTAGGTCAGGTCTGGCAAGGCTTCATCGGTTGATGGAGAGACCATGTGATAGGATTTGTACCACCTCCCTTTAGACTTGGCAGTAGAAGATACTGCTGGTTGTGTCAGTTCTTGAGCGAGGTCTGGGTGAACCCACCTAACTTTACCATGTAGTATCGTGAGTGGCACCAGCCGATTTGCTTGGTCGTGAGCTGGCGGGAGGTTGACGACCTCCGTTGTTTCCCTAGGGATTATGACAATACCATATTGGGCTTCACTCACTGTGAAGTCACTGAACTGGAGGGATATCATATTTGTAGTAACTATATAGTCCTCAAAATCAAGGCTGAGAGCTTTAGCATCAATCAACTGCTGGATTCATCTTTTCAACACATAGCAGTCTCGTGTTGGATGGTGGATGTATCGATGGTAAAGGAAATACTTGGGTAATCAACTTTGCCTAACTCATCAGGGTATTTAATCTCAGGCAGTCTGAGTTTATCGCCTTTTATCAACACGTTGAAGATCTCAACGATATCATTGTCATCGAAGGAGTAGGTATCCATTGGCTTTGGTGCTTATATCGGCTTCTGAATAGATGTCAATAAGCCTTTGGACACGTTGACTATATGGGCTTGCTTCCCTTTACCGTCACAGCCGTTGTTGGTGTTGTTGAACGAATACTTTCCCCTATCATCAGCGCTGGGGATTTGTATACCCAACATGCGGGCTTTCTTTATATTCTTCTCAGCGGTGTCAGCGCTTTTGATGAACGTCTTCCACTCCTCAAACTGACCCGGTCCTATCCAGAGTTTTACTTTTGGTAGTAGGTTCTTTCTGCAGGTGTCTATCAGGATGGTCTCAGGAGTACCGGGAGGTAGCCTCACTGCTGCCTTTCGAAAGTGCTCTATATAGTCTCGTGTAGACTCATTTTCCCTTTGAGTGATGTCCATAAGGGAAGACATAGTCATGTCCATTCCTCCGTCATAGAACTGGAAGAGGAAAAGGTGTCAAAGATCACTGAAAGACAAGATACAGTTATCCGAGAGGCTACAAATCCATTTGTAAGAGACCCCGGTAAATGCTCTGACAAAGAGGTTGGTAAGTAGTGCGTCATCCCCCGTAAATATCTCGTCATATAATTTTATTAATTTATGTAGTGCTGGGGCAATATCTTCCCATCGAATGGGGTCATGGACTTTGGTTTATACTTGGGCGAATACACCACATTGTTCCATTTGGGAGGATAAGGTTGTCGTATGCCAAGCTTCTGGAACGTGTATTGATTGTTCATGGTATCAATGCGAGCACGCATTTCTCGGATCGCCTCTTGAGCATCGTCTGACAGGAGGAGTGGATGATCGTGGCAAGGAATGATTACCAACAGCTGGGTGAGCCAGGGTAGATTCATTATACTTCTCGTTGGTCCCGTCTTAGCCGCATGCAGAAGCCTTCATATGCTTTTCATCTAATATGACACGCTTCTTCTTTTGCGCATTCTGCTGTGGGTGCATGACCTGAGAGTAAGTGCAGTTCTTCTTAGAAGCGGTCACAGAGGCAAGATACGTATCAACATGCACGTCTTTAGCCACGGAGGCCGGAAGAGCATCACTCGCAGCCTTTAGATGTGGCACACTAGCCTTGGCGACCCATGTTCTTTGTTTTATATTAGGCTTTGCGAGCCTTGATACGGGGCTTGACCTGTCCCATGAGAGCACACTGGCCTTCGATCGACCCATACGATTATCAGATTTTATCTTTAATTGGTTCTTAACTTACCATCTCTATCATTTAAATCTTATTATTATTGAATTATGTTCCATCACCTGCTAGTTGAGGTTAGAGATACCCTTAATTATTTTTAGTTTAGTTCCCTATAGAGCTCCAACTTTATTTAGTTTCTAAGTCCGAACCCTTGGGTAGAAAGTATTTATATATGTTTATATTTATACTAAGGTACAAGTGGGTATCCTAGAGAATTAAGTACATGTGTCAATTATAGTTATGAGGTAGTGTCAGTTTACTAGAAATGTCTAGAGTGTGCAAGTGTCCAGAGTGTATTAAGATTAGGATATAAGCATCTTAGTAACTAGTGCAATTAGATATGGATGAGATACTTGAGTATCTTGGTAGAGGATATCACCTGAGTGTCATGTATGTAAGTTAGTGTCTTGTGTAGATAGTGTCAGGAATTGGATAGGTATCCTATAGATAGTATCCAAAAAGTGTTAGTATAGTATTCTAGTTAGTGTGTGACTGCGGGCTAAGTGTGCTCCTATCCTAGAGCTATAGTGTATCACTGATACTAGAGTTAGTAACCCATTATAATAAGTACCAAGCTTAGTGAACCCTGATGTTAGTATCGGATATAGGTAAGGAGTCCAGCTAGGCCACATGTGGCACAACAAATTGCCCAGCACCAGTAGAAGAAGACACCCCAGTAGGGCAGGACTTTTGCGATGACGGTCGAGGAGACTAATCCTACAGGTGATGGGTTAGCAGGTTCTATTCTGTTATTTTTTTCCTTTTCTTTCCATCTATTGATCTGCTTGATTCCTTAGTACCTTATAGTTTGCATAAGTGATTTTCATGTTAGAATATAATTAGTAGTAACCCTTGATAGAGACTTCAATATTATGACTAGTAGGAAAATAACCAGGCATGTTTGATGATAATGAATGATTCATTTTATAGAGTTTTATGCTATTTGATTTTTGATAGAACTTCTTTAGACCATGAGTGGATAGGAGTTGTGACCATAGAAAATATTGTGATGAATAGGTATGACTATCTAGGAGGGAGAAGACTAGATGTGTGAGCCATACCCTATCTTGAACAGTGAGATATCTTCTTCTTGATTATGCTTGTTCTATTTTGTGTAGTTTCTTTTAATTTATAGAACAAAATTATTTTAATGGGGATAAAATTGTAACTACATAATTCTGTGAGAGGGGTATTTTAGTTATTTCAATATTGTATGATATTTATTTAGTCATGATTGTATTAGTATTGTTACTATGCTAGCTACCTATAAATAATTAAGAGTTAGTTAGTTAGTGATAATTGGCAATGATTGGATCAGTCATGACTTAGTGACTAGAATTAATTTAATTTGGTTCATGAATAGAATATTTCCTTAATTAAGAAGATACCCTTCCACTCATTTAAAGATTCTATTCATGACAACTATAAAGAATGGAGAGGGGCATTTTGGATATTTTAAATCAACCCTAACCCTACTATAAGAGGCATGCTCTAATTAGGTTTAGGTCATCCATCCATTCATATCATTATCCTCCATCTATCCCAAAATCCAAAATCCAAAATCCCCAAATTCATTCAATTCCTACCAAATTTTCCCAATCAATTATACTCATTCCTTTTTATACCGATCCCCATGGAGATCTAGAAGCCTTGGAGAGAAAGAAGGACATTGGAGAATAGATTGGCTAGGAGAAGTTGTGTCCATATCTATTTTGTGTCAATTGGAGGAGTTTCATTGGAATTCCAAATCCCAATAGGTATAATAATTTTCCTATATCAATTTCTATATTAAATTGTCATATTAAACCTCTAGGATCCTACCCATAGCTAGAAATAGCCCTATAGAGGAAGAATTATATAGTATTGGCCTCTAATTTGATAGTTCTAGGTATTTTTGTGGCTAATTTAGGAGAAATCTGAGTTGTATCCATCAAGTGCTTGGTTTGTGTCCTAAATAGGACTATTGTTGTCTAAGTAGTGGTATGCTAAAGTATTTTGTGTCCATATATGGATACGTAGATGCCGTATTATGATACGCCATGATATGAGGGTATAGGTTTGTTATTTCCTTTGTATTATGTTCCAATAGGTCAATTTCTCTTATTTGCATTAGAATAGTTATTTTTAATAGTACTCATACTATATTTGGTATATTTGGTGTACTCTTGGTGTTCTACATAATTTTGGTATAGTTGGACGGGTGTATCATGTGTATTGGTGTGTACCATAGGGTGGCGCACACCAAGTGTTTGATTTGTGACTTTGTGTACTAGTTTGCTAATATTAGGAATCTGTGTGTTAGGGATCTCTTTGTGTAATTGGTTTCTTTGTGCCAATTATATTTAAGTGCTAGCTAGATCTATATGTATTAATTATTTGAGTATGAATATTGCTATATACATTTCATTGGAAAGAGTATAAATAGGATTGGTGCTTATCAAGTATTTTATATTATGTGTTGGCTCTTGATATATTGGTATAGTGATAATATTTGTTATAGTAGATATGGGTTTGTTTTAGGGTGGAGTGTGTTTGTTTGATATTGTATTGGTGTGTGTCATGGGGAATTTGTTCCATGTGGTATCTTGGAGTGGGGGTGTAACTGGGTGCATGAGTGATTGTATGTTGTAAGGTGTGATACTAAGTATCATGTGTGTGCACTTGTGTGTGTGCTAGTGATGTTGAGGGTAAAGATGGTGGAGTCTATATGTGAAGTGGTTCAATGGGTAGTAGAGAACCAAAGATCAGCTTGCAGGCAGAAAGAGGGGGCTCGGTTAGCAGACTTTAGCACTACAGCAAGGCCATTGCAGGCTTGAGGGAGGAATACAGGCAGTTAGAGAGAGGGGAGGGTGGTCTGTGTCTGTAGTAGGAGGTTGTGCAATGCTAGGTGCAGATCTGTAGTGTGTATATGGCAGCAAGATCGAGGGGGGTATATGCTAGAGTGGATTTGTGATACCAACTATCATGGGAGTTGATGGTGTGATGTGTGGGCGAGTGCTTGGTTTAGGCAGCTGGCAATTATAGTTTGGGTAGGTGTTGCAGGGGTGTAAGGATAGGTTCAGAAGTAGTAAGGGCTCGGGTATATGTGCGTGAGGCCTGCTTGTGGAGGGTCTATGTTAAGGCAATAAAAACAGATACATGGGTAAATTAGTGGTTATCTCCATATCAAGTGACCTGGTATCCAGGTATTAGTAAGAATGGATATGGGTGCCAAGAAGATCCAGTGTACTTTAGTGTCTGTGAGTGTGTATGCAAGTGTGATATTCATAGGTGATCTAAGAGTAAACTAATACTTGGATATATATATATATATATATATATATATATATATATATATATATATGCATCTTTGTGTGTGTAGGTACAGTAGTGTGTATTTTGTGTTTGTTACCTACAGATTGGGGTAATAAGAGGCTAATATAAGAATTAGGGTATTATAATACCCATTGATATGGGTGTATAACTAGGTATCTTTTTGGAGTGTGGCTGATCTGAGTAGACTTGTACATTAGAATTCCAGTATGCAATATTTGTGAGATCAGTGTTGGTAGTGTACCTGAGTGGTACATATATGGGATGTGTCTCAGGTGGAGGTATTGGGTATCATAGTTGTCATTGTGTAGGTAAGGGGTGAGTGGCAAGGTTGAGTGTAGGTAATACCTAGGATATGTGATACCTAGATACTAAGGGGTATCTAGTGATAAGTTGATTATTAGAATTATGGTTAAGGTATTGGGTTTATGGTTAAGTATATAGCTAGGTAATGAGTAATGGGCTAGGTAATGGAGGTTAGGCTAAGGAAGCTTATATATTGGTATTTATGAGTTATATATATATATATATATATATATATATATATATATATATATATATATATATATATATATGATACTTAGTGTATAATATTAGCTAGTATGGCCTAAAAATCTAGTATTAGCAAGGTATTGCCAACATAACAATATAGATTAGATAAATAGGTATTTTGAAACCAAAATTAGGTATTAATCTAGTTTGACCAAGTGGCCTAGATTTGACCTAGAAACCTAAAACAAGCCTAGTTAAGCTTATTGCTAATTCCAAATTACCTTTTTGACATATAAATTCATATATAGGTCTTTTAGGCACCGCTTCGCACACTGTTTGATATTCAACACAGGACCACAAACGAGTACATTCTTTAATATTTTTCTTTATTTGATATTTACTATAATTCATGTTTATAGTATTGTTTTAACTTAATTTTTGACATAATGGTTACACGGATTGGTGCTATATGGATTCACCTTCATGTGATACGTGCATTATATTTATTTGGCCTATATCATGACTCTTTTACTGGCATCACATCAGGAATCAATTAATGGCATCACTATATTTATCTGGTTGGTCTCGTACTTGATCTACTTGTCATGACTTGGATAAATTTGTACTATTCGGGCGGAGAAATACCTTAGTAGATATGTAAATATTTCCAAAATATGGAACCACCTCCTTTTGGTCTAATATGGAAAGATAGCAATCGCACACATCATGTGCGATGGGCCATATTACCCCTAGCCGTTTACATATTGAGTGTGATATTTCAACAACTAGATTAGGTGTAGTCTTATTGGGTTCACTCAATACTTGCTGGTTTCACTCTATACTTCTTGGATATATGTCGAACCTATTTCTGCTACTGCTTTCACTTATATACTTGTCTTTATTACCATACTCTCCTATTCACTCTATTTACTTTTTATTATTCTATATTTATCTGCTTACTCTATTTTTTGTGCACCATGATTCACTGCTTATCTTTTCATTATCTATTCGTTATTATTACTGTTTTATAGTCTTTATCGTTTAATTGGAACTGCTATTGGAGTTGTGCTCGTTGCATCATGACTGGATAAAAATTTTAGGGGGCTCTCTCTAGGAGTGGTATCCAACTTCCTATGGACCCCAGGAGGAAGTGAGATATGAGGTTGACCTTATTGCTCAGGAGGAGCCGAGCTTAGCAACGGGAGACATCATTCCAGAGACTCCTTAGTTATAGTTAGTGCTTTACCTTTAAGTACCGGATTTGTCTCCGGCAACTATTAACTTGGATGTTATTATATTGAGTTGTGATGATTGTCTAGATTTGGATTTGATTCTCTTTTATCTTATCGTGCCTTATCGTGCCTTTAGATTTGTGATCGAGTATTCCTATTATATAGATATTATTGTACTCTTTATGGAGTTGTTAGTCATATATATATGATTTAGACGGCGTTCTACCACCGATGTGGCAACGTAGGCTGGGCGTACTCACATACACATTTCTCGTTCATCCGGGTGTAGGTCGTGACAATAGAGTACTGCTAAATAGAAATTCTAAGTACAATTTGTCACTACCACATCCTAAAATAGGGTATTTTTGTCTTTTATTTATTAATAAGTACTGTGTATATTTATTTTTAAATAATTGCATAATATGTGTATATATATATTATATATATAGTATTCTTTAATGCATGAGTTAGTATACTAGACCTAGAAGCCCACTAGATGAACCCATGACCAAAATATAGGATTATGGATTTTAATTTGTATTATTCGGGATTAAATATTGAGGATTATAATATATTATTATGATTTTATTTAATTATTGTGCCTTACCGTTGCTTCGATATTTGGAGCGCTACCCTAGATTTTGCCTTCCAACAAATTTTACACCCTTGTCCTAGACGTACCCGTCTTCCATTCTAACCCTTGTGTAACTCATAAATATGCTCTCTTGTGCTTCATTTTAGTCGTACAACATTCGTTACGGACGTTTATTTTTAATTCTAAATAAATCCAACTTTGTATCCTTGTGCGTTCTAATCAAAATTTGAGACACAATCTTGACCCATCTTGTGCAACACAAATTATGATAATATTCTATTCTGAGTCCTCTACGTTCATGATACTTGTGTTCCACCTAATTTTAGCCCCATGTAATTCCAATTAATTTTAGAATACCGTTTACATTAATTTTAATTAAATTGGTGTAAGGAACCAACTTGACCCCAAAATTAGACCCAACACCAAACCAAACCCCCATTCACACCCTCAAGCTTCATACTAAACACCACACACCCTTTTTAGCCTTTATTTCACACCGAACATTGTATTTTCCTTCATTAAATCCCAAAATCCCACTTTTGTGCAATTTTCCAATTATTGGGGACTTTATTACAAAAATGCAATGAGGTGTCACCATCCTATTGGTCAAGGCACATGAACAAATCACCCCTCCCTCATTGACCGGTCCTCTCTCCTCCCTCTCTCTTCCTTTTTGTTGTGCATTTTCTCCATATTTAATCATGGCCCTCCATTTAAATGGAGCAACATCCTAACCACCCACACTTCCTATATATATCACATATTATAACCCTTTTCCCAAAGCAACCCCATCCCAAGGTATACTTGGGCGGCCCAAATCCCTAGGGCTACATCACCCTTTTCTTCCCATATATATATACAACTTTTTCTACATAAATTATCATCACCTCCACCTACATCAAACCCCACAACCGAACCCTAGCAGCCAACCTTCACCATCACCTCCTCCCTCCTTTTCCCCGTAGCCGGAGCCCCTGCCATCCCGACCTCCCGTCGGCCCGCCTGATCCCCTCCACAGCATGACCTCCTCCGCCGTTCATAGCCATCTCCACCACTCTCTCGACTTCCTCGCCTGAACCTACCGCTTCCCTCCATCTCCTCCGGTCATCTTTACCGCACTTTCATCGACCCCGACTGCACAACAGCCACCCGGCCATCTCCACCCCGCCATTGACAACAGCCTCTTCACCTCCGTCCCCGAGCAGCCGACTTGTTCCCTGCCTCCATCCCGCCAGACTACCGCGGCCTCGTCGGACCTCAACATCCTCCATAAACAAACCCATTCGTCCTTGACCTTCAACAGCGGCAGCCACCGCCATCACCTACAACACCATTAACATCATCACCCGTACCACCGTATCTTCCCGGCACTCCTTGACTGAGCACAGTCGACAAACCACCCGCCTTCACAGCAGCCTCCCCTGAGCACAACTGCTCACCACCACCACGTCTTTGCCTGAGCCTCCTCCGGTAGCATCGACCTGTTCATAATCATCATCATCACCTTCATCATCATCATAATCATCACCTTCAATCATCATCATTATCGTCGTCATCATCGTCGACCTCGTGCATGCACGCCAAGGTTCGACTTCCCTTCTTCGTAATTTTTTGTAGTGTAGGGTTAACATATTCCTTTATGACAGGTTTAGTTGGTTGATTTCAGACCCGTGTTGGTGAACCCAATGACTAGTGTGCTCGTACATGTGTGCGTATGCATATAATATTAGTTGATATATATCTATAAAGATATGGATATATATTTAAGTAATTAAATGCTACTACTAGTTATGACTATATATATATTTATGCGGTATTACCCTAGGTTTTAGCAGTGTATATCCCGTAGTTGCATGAGACCATGAGTGTTAATTATGGGTACCCTGTGTTGCATATGACCATGTGACCCTGAATATTAGTGAACTGCCTGCCTTGTGTATACTGACGTACTGGCTAGACGTGTTAGTGATTGACTGTCTGATTATGCACCGCATTGAAGACATGACACCCGTGCAGTTAGACGCACACTTGATTCTGCTAGAAGATAAGTATCACCCCTAGCGTACCCTCTGAGTTCAGTGTAATTGTGTTTGTGTGTGCTAGTATATTGGCTGATACAATATTATATTATATTATATGTATATAAGACCATTGGATCGTCCTACGAGACTTCAGGAGCAGGATATTAGTATTGCCAGCTAAGGACCCCAGGCGAGTAAATTCTCTGATAGTTTCTTGTTTATGATATCCTTTATGTTCATTATATTTAGTGTAGATATCCATATTTCTTGACACGATGGTTACACGGATTGGTATATACATATCTCGTTATTAGATGTTATTCCTTGTATATGGTGTATCGTGTGCAAGTCTTGTTTCATTGATTATCTTATGCATGTACAGACACTGATTCTCGGAGAGATTTGCTACCTTCCGAGAGAATCCCGTACCATAGCATACCATGGTTGGATCTACTACACCAGTCGGGGGTGGAGAGTATTTATTATAGATATATGATCATACCCTTCATGTACAAGTCTTGTTTTCATGTTAGTGTTGGTCATACACCGCACGTATGACTAATCAGGCTATTATTCATGTACATGTTCCCAAGCCGATCACATGTTAAAGCGAGTACTCACACACTTAGTCATTAGTGTCCTTGTTTATTGTCATATTATTTATTTCCAGTATTTTATTTATTGTGTATCTCTTGTAGATATATATGGATCTTGTATATTTATATATATTTACTGCTGCATAGTTTATATCATTTATTTAGAAATGCTATTAGAGATGTACTTCGTTCTATCCTGACTAAAAATATTTTTTTAGACTGCAACTTAGAGGACTTGTTTCCGGCATACTTGGAGATTTGGGATGTTATTGATTGCATGTTTGACTATTATTGTTGTTTAGACTTGTCTTATATTTTGTTTATTTTCTCCGATATCTTATCGTGCTTTAGTTTCTCTGATTGAGTATTTTCATATTATATTATGATATCTGTGTCTCCTTATGGAGTTGGATATTCGTTTGAGATTGATTAGATATTATTGTAACCTAGACAGCGTTCTACTGCCGATACTGCGGCCTAGGCTGGACGTATCCACGTAATCGTGCCCCAAATTCTGGGTGCGGGTCATGACACATTTTAGTGGTGGCCCATGCAGGTCAGGATTCGCAAGTAGTACGATATTGTGGTAGTGCGATAACTTAGTTGTACTACTGCGTGCCTGCGATAGAATCTAGGATATAATATACTAGGATGGGAGCGGATACTCAATCACAAATTTTTGAGAGATTCCTGGGATGACCCTTGAGAATCTTATTATAATTTCCAAATGTAAATCTTTTCCCTTGTTTTCGTCCGTTCTCACTTGTTGTTATTGAATTTGATTCTTGTTGATCAGTTGTTAAATTTGATTCTTGGTGTCATTGTTAAGTTTGATTTCTTCTCGAGATAAATTTTACGGACTAAAATTATGGTATCATCTGATAACTTATGTTGACGAGGACAGTGAGAAAGATTAACATTAGAGCTATTGGACTACAAGATATGGATTTCAATTTATAATTTGAAGATTGGAAATAAATTTTAAATTTTAAGAATTTTTGAGGAGTTGAGATTTTATGTTATTAAAAATTTTGAGGATTCAAATTTAATTCAATAAACATAGTCAAAGCTATAAAGATTTTTGGAAGTGATTCAAATTTTATTTCAATATTTGAATATTGGACTTTTGAGGAAAGTATATACATTTTATTTTAAATTGTTCAAGAAGTTAAATTTTGAGGATTTTATTTTGAGGATAGAATTTTATGGTGGGTAAGAAATGTATATCAGTATATGAGTGGGCGAAGTGCATGTGTAAGGATCTGTTGGCTTGAGCATGCTTGAGATGGCACTACAAACTGAATTAGGTATCCATCTAGGGTTGTATTAGAGAGAGAAGTACTTAGTGTGCTGTGTTGCACTTAGCGTGCACTTGAGTGATAAGAACAACTAGTATAAATAATTGCAGTATGTAAGAGAGCTAGCAGTGAGTGTGCTTGTAGTAGAAACAGTGGTACCAAAAGGATAGGGGTATCAAACTTTGGATGTATCATTAAACCTATGGTTGTGTTAGCCGGTTCTGTTCTTTTTCTTCTGTTCCTTTTTCGTCTGTTAGATTGATTGATTGATTTCTTAGTACCGTAGCTTGTATCAGTGATTTTCTTGCTAGAATGTAGTTAGTAGTACACCCTGGCAGAGACTGCAATACCATGACAAAATAGACCATACACTACCAGAAAAAGTCAAATTAGCGACGTCTAAAAATGTCGCTAAATAACCAAAATACGTCGCTAAGTTAGTTTAGCGACGTAATTAGCGACGTTTTAAAGAAGTCAGAAAAAGCAAGTCGCTAAAACAAAAAAATGTCGCTAAACGTCGCTATGCCGACGTTTTGTAGCGACTTTAATGTGTCGCTAAATTTAGCGACATTTAGTGACGCAGCATCACTAATTAACGACGTTAATAAAGTCGCTAAACGTCGCTAATTAGCGACTTATATAGCGACATTACACCGACGTCTTTAATGACTTTAATGACCTGGCAATACTGCCATATCAGCAGTTTACGACGTACAACGACGATTTTAGCAACTTTGTTAGCGACGTCTTTAGCGACATGTAATAGCATCGCTAATTAGCGACGTAGTTAGTGACATAAATGAACGTCGCTAAACGTCGCTAAAATGTCGCTAATTTTCAAAAAAATATTACTTAATTACATTTATGGGTTTACCAACCCCCTTGGGTTCATTATCAGGTATATGATAGTAGTAGAAATAATTGAATAAAGGACACAGTAGCAGCACTAAGGGGGAAAATTCTAGTACACTGGGTAAATACAGGCCAAGTATCAATCATCAGTTGTAAACCAAAATATATTAGGAACTGTATGAATATCAGTGAATTAAGACAGTACTATCTGTGTTGTGTGTTAGTCTTAATATGCTAAGAGATAGGAAGGGGGTGTGTATTATAATTCAGTGTGTTTGAGTTTGTACAGGGACTGTGTATTATATTACAACTTGTATCATTGAACTAGAAAATAATAGGGAAAAACAGGCACTGAACACTCAATAACGATAAAATAACATATTTAATATGAATAATATAATAAAATTTGAAGAAAAGAAAGCATCCAGCAAATCTCATCGTAAAGAATATGGCAAATTTATATCCATACAATCGCATCCTAAATAAAAAAATAATATAAATATCCAGTAACTAGCTATACTACTACGGATCTGCAGGAGGCTGACTACCGACGCGCTTGAAGGATTAGAACTGCTCATACTCGTCCCGTGGAATCGATACCGATATCGATGGAGAAGGCAGTGACGTCGGTGGAGTCTGTGTCGATGTTGGCGCACCAGGAGGCCGTGCCCGCTCCAAGTCTGCGAGTCGCTGGTTATAAGAATCTATGGTAGATAACAGCCTCGTACTGCTATAAACCATTGAATTATGCATCATCGTCAGCCTCTCGCCCATCGATAGTTGTGACGCCTGCAGCTCCATGATATTGCGGTCTGTCGAGGCTCTAATATCATTTGTCAAATCCCGAAGCTCCGTCATGCTGCGGTCGAGCATATCGAATCGTGCGATGAGCATCGGATCGCCCGCCTGCGGCTGGGACCAGGGATGCTCCTCTATCTTTCGTACCAACTCGTCACAGAGAGACGCAATCTGACGGTCAACGGCCTCCTGGACTCTGGTCGACGATTGCGAGGGCTGCGACTACGAGGGCTGTGTGGAATGCGCAGCTATCGTGGAGGCCCTAGATGACTGCGTCGTAACCAGGGCACACCGTAGTACGTACCCCTCTGGAGATCACTAGCTACTGTCACCCACAGGTCATCCGTCTAAGGAGCTGGAGCGGGCTACGGCAAAGTACCAGCCTCTCTAGGTGTAGGTGCACTAGCAGTCGCCCGCTCACGCAGCCTAAGATACTCGGCCTAGAAAGGTTTGGAAACTCGATAATTGCCTAAGTTATATTAAAATTAACACAAAGTAAAGTAATACTTACATAGGTCTGCGAGGCCCTCTCATCAATGAGATTTCCGTCCTTGCGATGGGTGGCCAAGAAGACGGTCACCATGTTTGCATCCTCACCCCTCTGTACTTGTTAAAAATATATTATTTATTACTAAACTTAAATATTTTTTCCAAGTACCATTTTATGGTACTTACATTAAAATAATATATTTTAAAATAAAAATATACCAAACGACGAAAATATTCCGTCATCGGAATCGCGCCACCACACCACTTGGCAGCATTTCGCCTAGCCGCCTTGGCCTTCTCAGACCTTTCCTTGTAGCTCGGATCATCGAATCTAGCCCTCATCGCAGTCCACTGCTGAGGCGTGATCCAACCTTGGATCGGTTTTCCAACACGATCATGAGCCTTCTGGTCATCCAGAGCATCTCGGATAAGCTTGGAGGCAACCGTAGGAAAGAGCCTCTCGATTAATTCGGCCCGGTGGGGAGGATAAAAATACGTTTGGTACAATAAATAATTTAGTAAGTTAGCATCACGGATAAGTTATATAATATGCATAAATTAGAGGATTTATTTAATATACTTTTACCTGGAAGTGCGTAAACCAGAATACCTTCCTTTCCTTCGGAGCCTCAGAGTAGTTGATCCATGGGCCACCGCAGTTGTTCCTCAGAAATTGGCCCAGGCGTCTCTGAACCAACGATGGACGATATCTATACAGAGATAATAATTTAGAATACAAAAAAAGTCAATATACGATGAATAAAGAAATATACGATATATATTATACTAAACCATCTAATTGACTTACTTTGTACCGTCGGTCTAAATCTCTGTCCTCATCTCTTCCGGAGGTGCGCATGGAGGATCTTGCTGAAGCTGGGATAACATGGGCACGACCTCTTCGACATGTTCATCTGTCCCCATGGTTCCTTCAGTAGCAGGAACGCTGGACGAGGGTGTACTATCACGCTTGGAACTACTCGTCCCAACAGTCGGAGATGTGAGTAATCAATATACTGGAGTACTCGGCGACGATGATCCGAAACCAACAGTAGGCAGTACCGGAGGAGCACTCTGTCTACCTTGGGACCTGTCGAATCCTTCGCATCATCCTGTCATATCTGATAACAACATATGATGAATATAGAGAAACACAAATATATAGTACATTCTACAGTCGAAATGTGATGCATATCTCAAAGCATTCTACAGTCAAAATATAATACATATATTCGTTAATGGGTATATCTACTTCGTCAATTTTCCAACCTTGATCTACATTCTACAGTCAAAATATAGTTATATTCTACATGTAATATATTTTATTTTCAATCATCTTCAGAAAATTCATCTTGTTCTCCTTCCTCGTCCTCCTCTTCCTCTTCCTCCTTATCGTCTTCACTTTTATTTACTTCGTCTTCCTCTTCGGATAATTCTATATCTTCTACATTATTACTCGTGTAATGAGTAACTTCTGTTGAGTCCATATCTATAATATTTGTTACAAGAGGTAGATCGTCCTCCTGATAAGCTATTTTGTCAATGTCAAAGGTATTTCTAGCTTTAGTCTTGCATACTGCCCACCAATCCGACCTCGTTATCCCCCGTCTAGGATAAGTTGTGAAGTATACGAGCTGAGCCTGACTTGATAGGACAAATGGTTCGTAGCCTTGATATCTACGCTTGTAGTTTCTATCTGCAAGACCATTCTTGTCAATTTTCTAACCTTGATCTTGAATCAGATTGAACCATTCATACCTGAATAGCACGATATTAGAAGATTCTGTGCCATAATTATATGTCAACTCCACAATCTCTCGTAAGATGCCAAAAAAATCATTGCCCGGATTGACGTGTTTGTAGTTCGAAGATTTGATACACAAACAACTATTTTTCGTGGAATCAAGATCTAGAAAGCTGTCTCTGATAGGAGCATTTGTTGACTTGAACCTGAACCCATTCACACAGAAACTTGGCCATATTTTTATGGCAGTAATTGGTCACTTTGCTAGAGTTCTAATAAATTCAGTCTCGGGTGTTATTAGATGATCGACCTAAATACCAAAGTAGCGATAGTAAGTTATTTGTTTTGCAAGTGTAGAAATAAAAGTAATTATCAAGCATCTTACATATGCACTCAACCAAGAAGGAAAATGGCATCTCATATCTTATTCTACTTCTTCGTCTGTTATGTAGGGTATAACCGACCTCAACTCATCATTATATGTGCTGAAAAACAATGAAGCAACTGCTGATTAGTAGCATAATAGTATCTTATACTATTATATTGAGATAATGTAAAAGTGGACGTATTAATTACTTACCCCTCTAGCTTCTCCACTTCATCCTCGTCGCAATTGAGTAATATATACAATTGAGCAGCCCTTAGCTCATTGTCATTCAAATATCTCTTCTTCATTTTCTCGAAGGCTTTTCGGACGCATTGAATACTTTGAGTATTGCATCATTAGATTCCTGATATGCGTCGTCGTTTCTCGGAGCTTTCCTCCTATTAGTAGCAACATGCGGTTTGAAATAATCGAGCAAAAGTTTGTAATCTCCTCGAGAACATAAGCTTCACAAATAGAGCCCTCAACCCGTGCCTTATTTTTCACCTTTCTCTTTAGGTGATTCAGATGCCGCTCGATGGGGTACATCCACCGATAACTGATAGGACCACCAACACGTGCCTCATAGGAAAGATGAATTGGCAAATGCTCCATAGAGTCAAAGAATCCAGGAGGAAACACCTTCTCGAGCTTACATAGTATTACCGCAATGTCCTTCTCTTGCTTTTCTAGACGATCGACGAGCAACTTAGTACAACAAAGATCTCTGAAGAATATTCTCAGCTCTTTCAATGGGTCCCAAACGACCTGCGGTAAGAATTCCTAAAATATAATCAGAATTAACCTCTTCATGAATACGTGACAATCATGGCTCTTCATACCCATCAGTTTGTTCTCCTTGAGGTCGACGCATCTTCTCAAGTTCGACACGTAACCGTCTGAAAACTTTAGACCCTGAATCCACCTACAAAGTCTACCTTTATCCTCTTTCTCCGGTGAGAAAACTGACTTAGGTTGTTTAACTTTCTATTCCCCTCCTCTATCAAATGCAATACAGGACGTCTACATATTTCTTTTAAGTCCAACCAGGCCTTCGAATTATCTTTCGTCTTCCCCTTTACCTCTATTACAGTATTAATTATGTTATCAAACACATTCTTCTCGATATGCATGACATCAAGGTTATGTGTGTTCAGATTGGTGCTCCAATATGGCAGATCCCAGAATATACTCCTCTTCGTCCAGTTATGGGTGCGACCAAATCTGTCACACTTGTACCCTTTAGCAGGCTCTTCGATAGCACTTGGTAAATCTTTTACCTCTTCCCATATCGTGTATCCGTGCCACCTTGGCGGTGGATTGGCCTTCACCATAACTCCCGTACGAAAAGCATTCCGGTTCCTCCAATACGAAGGATCCTTCGGCAAAAATTGTCGATGACAATCGAAGAAGCACGATTTGCCTCCGTATTTCAAACGGAAAGCCTGAGTACGGAACGACCATTGGTGCTCCATCCCGATAATATTCCATAGGCCAAAAAGTCGTTGATGGTCCACATAAGTCCTGCCCTCATCTAAAAATTCTGCTTTCTAGAAACATCGTACGTGTGGCACCTACTTCCCACAGCTGATACAACTCATCTATCAAAGGCTGTATATACACATCGATGTTCCTCTTCGGATTGTTCGGACCCGGGATAATAACGGTTAGGAACATATACGGAGTCTTCATGCACATCCAAGGCGGTAGATTATACGGAGTGATGATCATAGGCCAACTCGAATACTGGGAGCCTGAAAGTCCGAATGGGGTAAAACCGTCAGAGGAGAGCCCCAATCTGATATTACGCGCATCCTCGGCAAAATATGGATACTCTCGATCAAAGTGCTTCCATGCTTCTCTATCGGATGGATGATCCAATACTCCTTCGATCTGATTTCGCCTGTGCCAACTCATATTTTTTGCAGTCTCCTTAACCATAAACAACCGCTGCAACTGCGGCGTCAAAGGCAAGTAGTGCATCGAATCGGTAGGCTTCCTTGCACCGACAGACTTTTCTCTAATAGTGGCCTTGTAGCGATCAGCACCACAGAATCTGCATGCATCTTCATCCTTTTCGTCTTTGTAGTATAATATGCACCCGTTGTGACATGCATTAATTTTCTCGTATCCCATCCAAAGCGATCTCACCATCCTCTTAGATCGATAGAAGTCTTTAGGCAACTTTGCACCCTCGGGCAAGATCTCTATAATCAAATCGAGCAGTCGATTATAGCATTCTTGCGACATGTTAAAATCGGACTTGATGCTCAATAATCTTGTAACCACCTCCAACGGTGAATGATCCTCATAACCAGGATATAGTGGAGTCCTTGCATTCTCTAGCAACTCTATAAACTTTGCAGCATCGGCATTCGGTGCCTCCTCAGCTGCATCATAATTGTCCGGATTGAAACTTGGTCCCGCCACATCATAATTTTTCGGATTGAAACTAGACCCCGTCGCATCATAAACCATGTTCACCAACCCGTCGTCGTAAGCATCGTGGTCATTGATATCCATATACGGCTTCACATAGGGCTCCGACTCCGATGCTAGAGATACAAGTTCTCTGTGCGTGGTCTACTAATAGTAATTTGGTGTGAAGCCCTTCGAGTATAAATGATATGTAACTTCCACTTCTGGATGATATTTCCTGTTGTGACATCTCATACACGGACACTTAATTTTGGTACCATCCATGTATTGAGGGAACGCCTTGGCGAAATACAGGAACTGCTATACACCCTCAATGAATTCATCCAGCACACCGCACATGTCATCAGGATGACGGTTGTACATCCACGAATGAGACGCAGATAGTAATTCATATCCATTTCTAGATACTTCTACAAAAATGACAATATGTATTATATAAATTATTACATACAGTGGTTTATCACCTAACTTCATAACTTAACCGTACTATAAAAATCATAACTGATATAATACATACTTTCATTTATCAAAGTCTAAAATAATCAATATTCCAAACAATTGACCATTTATCAAAGTCTAAAATAAGCAATACTTTCATTTCATAACTGATATAATACATACATTCATTTATCAAAGTCCAAGAGCCCTAGATATGGAATATAAATGTTAATGAGTATTTTAAAATGATAAACAAGGTTAACTAGTTCATGGTGATGTTTCTAAGTCACTTCTAGATCCATACTAGTTTATACTAGTCAATACTAGGTTAATACCTTGCTACACTATGTCTTCTAGGTCGTACTAAGGAATTCTAGTTTATACTAGTTAATGCCTAGCTAATACTAGTTATTACTAAGTATACTAGTTAATATTAGATATACTAAATACTACTAGTATAACTTAACTAATATCCTACCTTACCCCAACTTACTTCTTAGCTCATAAATGTATGTCATAATAATACCTTGGTCCCAGTCACTTGTTACTCCCACTTGATACTGGACTACTAGGATATTCTGCTTTGAAATTAAGTACTCTACTATCCACACTGAGAGCCTCTTACCCTTGGCCTGGCACCTTGTACTTCATCCTTATACTTGCTCACTGGACTTTAACCCATAGCAGTCACTCCTCCCGTATACCACAGTATCAGTTCACTTCACAGCACTGTTGTGCTCTAATTGAACTGCACTACACTGATCACTCTTGCCAATTAAATCCCTGATACCACAGTATCAGTTAAGGGCTGTATTGGCATGCAACAAGTGACCTGTGAACATCTACCCGATACTTGTCTATACCTTAACCCAAATACATGCCTACAGACCCTAACTAAGTCTGCAAACTCTGATACTTTGCACTGCTGCTGCAGTGGCTAAATCTTCCCTTCACTTAGTTGTTTCCAACTGCCCTTAGCTACTGTCATGGCTCACAGCAGTGCTTGTTGCTGCCTTGCCATTGCTCAAGCATGCATGTGTTTGATGCTGCTCAAGTATGCACCAACACTCTCCCACTGCAGAAGATGACAGAAACTAATCCCCTCCTCACAGTGCCAACCCGATACCACTGCAACACATTGCCAGCTTGCCTAATGCACTAGCCAAACTGAATTGAGTTCAGTTCCTAAAGCCTCATAGTTCAGTAGTGACACCCACACACAACTCGACTCTTCTACCCTCTCCCACATCAATCACAACTAGAAGATACTATGAGCACCAACACAGATAACAGTAGCTATATACCTATCTATATATATATCGAGATACACCTATATATGCATACACTCTCTCATATGCAAATAGATAATACACCAATTTATATATACATATCATATGATACTCTAAGGCATAAATAGACACACACACACAACCACTAGTCCAATTCATAAACATTTGGTGTGCAATACCAAGATACTCTAGGATACATCCTCCATACACCACACCACCATGATACCAACCCTTAATTCACATGGACACATCCAATAGATCAAATATTATGTGTGTGTCAGTGTGTGTGTGTGTGTGTCGTGTCAGTGTCAATATCAGTGTCTGTGTGAGTGTGTGTGTGTGTTTGTGTATCTACGTCTGTGTGTGTGTGTCGTGTGTGTCTGTCAGTGTCTGTGTGCGTGTGTCGTGTCTATCAAGCATGTGTTGTGTCAGTGTCATATGTTTGAGAGGGAGAGAGAAAGAGAGTTAGGGTTTACCTAGAGCTCGAAGAGGAGGAGGGGGATGCCGGAGTAGCCGCAGCCTTGGAGAGCCGGTCGCCGGAGAGTGGTGGGTGGGGGAAATCAAAATATTTTGAAAACTTTCAAAATTTTCGACAGATGGGGAAAAAGAAAATTGAGCCCTAATTAACCAAAATTTAGCGACGTTTAGCGACGTTAAATAAAAACATCGCTAAATTAAAATATAGCGACGTCAAAGACGTCGCTAAACACGTTGCTAAATATTTTAATATATACGTCGCTAATTAGGACGCTAAATGTCGCTAAATTATATATATTGGCGACGTTTAGCGACCTTAATTGAACTTATAGCGACTAATCTTTTAAAATCTTAATAAAAGTCGCTAAACGTCACTAAATGTCGCCATTTAGCGATATTTTTGTTGGAGTCGCTAATTTAGCGACGTTTTTACATGGAGTCGCTAAAATGTCTCTAATTCCGCTTTTTCTTGTAGTGATAAACCACACATATTTTTTCTAAATTTTATGTTGTATTACTGTAGGTAAAATTTTTATAGACTTTGATTGTTGGTGGTTTGACTGTAGTGAAGATTAATGAAGAAGTTATGACTGGATAGAGAGAGACAAGGTACCTTAAATTTCAAGGATAAATATTAATTTAAATAAAGAGCTGAGAATTTAATATGACAGAATTGACGATTTTGTTAAATCATAGATTTTTATGAAGATTATGATATGATTGAATTTTTCATTAAATTTGGCAAAATTTAAGAAGATTATCATTATATTTATTTGACTGCAAGATATAAAAAAAATTATATTTTGAATATTGTATTTGAAGATTTCATAAGTATTACATTGTTTAAGTTTTGTGTGGAAAAGAAATCGAGGAATAAGATCACTAATGGATTAGAGTTTGAATTGAATTTTTGGGATAAGATTTCAAATTTTATATATATGCTTTGATTGGATTCAAAAATTGAGGATTGGATATTACATTCTTGTATTTAGTTATTAACTTAAAAACTTTAGAGGAGATTGTGATAAGAATGGAATTTGATTTAAATTTGAATATTTTCAGCAATATGATATTTATAGAATTTTGAAATTTTTTGTGAAATAATAATATGAATTTACTTCATGATTATATGGTTAATAAATTTAAATTTTGATGGTAAAAATAAATAAATAAATAAAATTATTGAGGATCTTAAATTTCGAGGACGAAAGTTTTCTAAGGAGGATAGACTTGTCACTACCACATCCTAAAATAGGGTATTTTTGTCTATTATTTATTAATAAGTACTGTGTATATTTATTTTTAAATAATTGCATGATATGTGTATATATATATATATATATATATATATATATATTAAATATATAGTGTTCTTTAATACATGAGTTAGTAGACTAGACCTAGAAGCCCACTAGATGAACCCATGACCGAAATATAGGATTATGGATTTTAATTAGTATTATTCTGGATTAAATATTGAGGATTATAATATATTATTGTGATTTTATTTAATTGTTGTGCCTTACCGTTGCTTCGATATTGGAGCGCTACCCTAGCTTTTGCCTTCCAACAAATTTTACACTCTTGTCCTAGACGTGCCCGTCTTCCATTCTGACTCTTGTGTAACTCATAAATATGCTCTCTTGTGCTTTATTTTAGTCGCACAACATTCGTTACGGACGTTTATTTTTAATTTCAAATAAATTTAACTTTGTATCCTTGTCCGTTCTAATCAAAATTGGAGACACAATCTTGACCCATCTTGTGCAACCCAAATCATGATAATATTTTATTCTGAGTCCTCTACGTCCATAAAACTTGTGTTCTACCTAATTTTAGCCCCATATACTTTCAATTAATTTTAGAACACCATTTACATTAATTTTAATTAAATTGGTGTAAGGACCCAACTTGACCCCAAAACTAGACCAAATATCAAACCAAACCTCCATTCACATCCTCAAGCTTCATACTAAATACCACCCACCCTTTTTAGCCATTACATCACACCAAACATGATGTTTTCCCTCATTAAATCCCCAAAACCCACTTTTGTGCAATTTTCCAATTGTTGGAGACTTTATTGCAAAAATGCAATGAGGTGTCACCATCCTATTGGTCAAGGCACATGAAGAAATCACCCCCTCCCTCATGGACCGGTCCTCTCTCCCTTTCTCTCTCTCTTCCTTTTTGTTTTGCATTTTCTCCATATTTAATCATGGCCCTCCATTTAAATGGAGCAACATCCTAACCACCCACACTTCCTATATATATCACACATCATAACCCTTTTCCCAAAGCAACCCCATCCCAAAGTATACTTGGGCGGCCCAAATCCCTAGGGCTACATCACCATTTTCTTCCCACATATATATATACAACTTTTTCTACATAAATTATCATCACCTCCACCTACATCAAATCGCATACCGGAACCCTAGCAACCAACCTTTACCATCACCTCCTTCCTCCTTTTCCCCGCTGCCGGAGCCCCGGCCATCCAGACCTCCCGCCAGCCCTCCTAATCCCCTCGATAGCACGGCCTCCTCCACCGTTCATAGCCATCTCCACCGCTCCCTCGACTTCCTCGCCTGAACCAACCGCCTTCCTCCATCTCTTCCGGTCATCTTCCCCGTACCCTCATCGAACCCTACTGCACAACAGCCACCCGGGCGTCTCCACCCCGCCATTGACAACAGCCTCTTCTCCTCCATCCCCGAGCAACCGACCTGTTCCCTGCCTCCATACCGCCATACTATCCCAGCTTTGTCGGACCTCGACATCCTCCGTCAACAACCCCGCTCGTCTCTGACCTTCAACCACGGCAGCCACCGCCATCATCTACACCACCATTAACATCTTCACCCGCACCACCGTGTCTCCCCAGCACTCCTCGACTGAGCACAGTCGACAAACAACACGCCTTCATAGCAGTCTCCCCTGGGCACAGCCGCTTACCACTACCACATCTTCGCCTAAGCCTCCTCCAGCAGCATCGACCTATTCACTATCATCATCATCATGACAATTATCATCACCTTCATCATCATGATCATCATCACCTTCAATCATCATCATCATCGTCGTCGTCATCATTGACCCCGTGAGTGCACACCAAGGTTCGACTGCCCACCTTCGTGATTTTATGTTGTGTAGGGTTAACATATTGCTTCATGACAGGTTTAGCTGGTTGATTTCAGACTCGTGTCGTTGAAGCCAATGACTAGTGTGCTCGTCAGTGTGTGTGCGTATGTATATAATATTAGTTGATATATATCTATAAAGATATGGATATATATTTAAGTAATTAAATGCTAATACTAGTTATGACTATATATATATTTATGTTGTATGACCCTAGGTTTTAACTGTGTATACCCCATAGTTGCATGAGACCATGAGTGTTAATTATGGATACCCTGTGTTGCATATGACCATGTGACCCTGAATATTAGTAAACTGCCTGCCTAGTGTACACTGACGTACTGGCTAGAAGTGTTAGTGATTGAGTGTCTGATTATGCACCGCATTGAAGATATGACACCTGCGCAGTTAGATGCACACTTGACCCTGCTAGAAGACAAGTATCACCTCTAGGATACTCTTTGAGTTTAGTGTAATTGTGTTTGTGTGTGCTAGTGTAATGGCTGATGTAATATTGTATTATATTATATGTATATAGGACCATTGGATCATCCTGCGAGACTTCAGGAGCAGGATATTAGTATTGCCAGCTAATGACCCAAGGCGAGTACATTCTCTGATAGTTTCTTGTTTATGATATCCTTTATGTTCATGGTATTTAGTGTAGATATCCATATTTTTTGACAAGATGGTTACACGGATTAGTATATCCGGATCTCGTCATGAGATGTTATTCCTTGTATTTGTTGTATCTTGTTTCATTGATTATCTTGTGCATGTACAGACACTGAATCTCGGGGAGTTTTGCTACCTTCCTAGAGAATCCCGTGCCATAGCATACCATAGTTGGATCTACTATACCAATCAGGGGTGGGGAGTATTTTAGTATAGATATGTGATCTTACCCTTCATGTACAAGTCTTGTTTTCATGTTAGTGTTGGTCATACACCACACGTATGACTAACCAAGCCATTATTCATATATAAGTTCCCAAGCCAATCACATGTTAAAGCTAGTACTCACATACTTAGTCATTAGTGTTTATTGTTCATTGTCATATTGTTTATTCTTGTATTTATTTCCAGTATTTCCTTTATTTTGTATCTCTTGTACATATATATGCATCTTGTATATTTACATCTATTTACTGCTATATACTTTATATTATTGATTTAGAACTGCTATTAGAGATGTACTTTGTTCCATCCTGACTGGAAATTTTTTTTAGACTGCAACTTAGAGGACTTATTTCCGGCATACTTGGAGATTTGGGATGTTATTGATTGCAGGTTAGCCTATTATTGTTGTTTAGACTTGTCTTGTATTTTTTTTATTTTCTTCGATATCTTATCGTGCTTTAGTTTCTGTGATTGAGTATTTTTATATTATATTATGATATCTGTGTCTCCTTATAGAGTTGGATATTCGCATGAGATTGATTAGATAGTATTGTGACCTAGACAGCGTTCTACCGCCGATGATGCGGCATAGGCTGAACGTACCCACATACTCGTGTCCCAAATTCTGGGTGCGGGTCATGACACAATTGAATTAATTCTGGGAAAGTGTGATGGTGGATATTGAGTACTGCAACTGACTTCTTTACTCCGTTGATGATTGACCGACGAAGGGGATTTATAAGTCATTGTCTCACTAGCATGAAAGACATCAACTGGGCTCTTGTATTTACTTTCTTCCCCTCCTTGCATGTCTCCATGAGGGAATAGGTCCCTGCTATTTATTGCCACCATCGAATGGCTATTAACGCGTATGTGATAAAGACAAATAACCATTTTTAGTCCCTAAGTGCATATTTTGCACTGTCGCATGGCTCTCTCAATAGAATGCAGCTGTCATTCGTGCACACATGTCACAGTGGGGCTGACATATGGCATTTGGTTAGGATTGACCATTGCTGAGATCTTTGGGTTGGTGGCACCAGTCATCAACATGATATGTGGCCTATGTTGGCTACTTGAAGATCTCAGTTGGTTATTGAGTTGTTGGCACTCGTCATCAATATGACACGTGGCCTATATTAGCTATTTGGGAACAGATCATGCCGTATAAAAATTTGTCGCATAAGGTAACTACATTCATGTGAACACTGCTACATGGAGATCAATCGCATGAGGTCACTACCACATAGGAAATTCATAGGAACATTGTCGCATGGTGATCCGTCGCATGAGGTCACTGCCGCATCAGGGATTCATGGGAACACTACCACATAGAGATCCACCCTATGAGGTCACTGTTGCATGGGGGATTCATGGAAACATTTTTGTATAAAAATACGAATGAGGTTATTGCCACATGGGGTGTTTATGGGAACATTGTCGCATGAAAATACCACTGCATGGGGGCCTTCATTATGCTGACATTTTGTCGTGTAGCCGATGTCTACATATACGATAAAGCATCCTATAAGAGTAATTATGGCTAATGATGTAATCGATAGTGGCTCAATTTTTATAAACCACTATTGAGCATTAAATGCTCTTTGTCCGTGGGCGTGCGGTTTAGGTGCCAGCCGCATAGTTGCTTTGCAGCATCAGGACGGTGCTGCTATTTTGCCGTATAGGGACTTTTGTTCCCCTTTGCCACATTTAGGATCCTACTGTCTTTGCAGCATGATTTTCCATGCTTCTACAAGCTCATGTTTTGGATGACATCTAGTCTACGGGCAAAACATGATTTGTACATTAGAATTATACTCTTGCTAGTTCTTTATTTTATACAACTAGCTTCATGATCATCTATGTATGCATAGTTTTGGACGCTTACTATTTTATGTATGATGATCATATATCTTATATCAAGTTGATTTTCTTGTGATTGAGAAACCAGGTATTGCCTGACCTAGTATTAACTGTTGGATTGTATAGTAAACTCTCATGTCTTATACAGTCGTGACAATATCTCAGGGTATTGATGTACTATGATATATGTAGCTGGCCTAACTTTGTCCCCGCACTCCAGGTCATGTTTTGGGGTATGATAAGAAGCCTTATTCTTGCTTAATATGCTCATGATTTGTTGACAATCCTCTTAAAAAAAGGAAATTGAATGCAGCCTCTATTTTGTTCATCATGAAAGCCACATGGTTCCCCTTTGAACATCCTTGTCCACCCTTTGCAGCAGATTTTCTTTTGTGACAGTAGTTATATGTGCGACCTTTCCAATTACAAAAGGTATACCTGAGGTGTGCATGACAATTCTTGGTGTTATGATTTGTTTTGTGGCATTTTTCATATTCGGTTTTATCTTCTTCGGGATCAAAATTATGAGTTGCTTTCTTCACAAAAAAACAACAACTTCTGGTTGAGCCATTGCCTTCCTACTTGAAACTTCTGCCTTCTTCTCTTGGTGAAGCACCGATGAGTACACTTTATTCACGTTTGGTAGTGGATCCAGCAAAAGCATATTGCTACGAACCGTTACATAAGAATCATTTAGACACTTTATTGTAGCATAAGAATCATTCAGACATTTTATTGTTTTCTGAGTTTCCATGTAAGCCTTGATTTCTTTGGCTGCCTCACAACTATAAGTAGCTATCCCACAAAGCACATCTCTCTCATCCCATAGATTATTGATTTTAGTAAAGAATGAAGTCACATATTTGTTACCTTGTTCGTAGTCATAAATCTCATTCTCTATATGAAACAGTTGAACAATATTCACTTGATAAAACCACTCTTGTAAATCAAACCACATACCTTGATCATGTTTGAAGTGAATCACACTACGTAAGATCTTTTTTGACATTGATCCCAATAACCATGTCATGCAAGTGTGTTGCAGCGATCCTATTGCTGATGTTCTTCAACCTTGTCGTTAGTTGTCTCTGAATGGATCGATCAACAAATTATTTCTTATTCCTGACCATTAAAGCCATGCTCATAGATTGAACCCATGTGTTATAGTTGTCTTCCACAAAGGATATGATACAAGGACTATCGAAACTTCCTACTTTATCAAAAACGTCCATGTGGCTACCAGTAAAAAATATGTAGTTGTCAACATAGTAAATGAGGAGTGACCATCAACTATGCCTGAATGACATGTGACCACTCCCTCGATTTTGGTAGAATAGGTGATGTCAAATTATTATGCGTATTATGAAATTTTACGCTGAAAAAAATGCAGCTGTCAAAGTATTATGCCTGAAAAAATAGAATTGTCGAAACTTCCCACTTCATTAAAAACTTCCTCTGAATGAATATCATGAAAATTTGGGTGCACTTCCCTTGATTAATGTGAAAAATTGCATAATACCATTACCTATTCCTGAATGACATGTGACCACTCCCTCTATCACCATATTAATGATCTTCATTAATGTGTTGCCACATGGCTACTATTTTTGAGGCTGCATTATTGGCGAGTAGCTACGTGGAGTGAAATCCTTAAGAGATTCTTGTGCACAGAAGGGTTCTCAGTCATAAAGTGTCTTGTACATGGAAGAGTGCTCATCCAGAGAGTTTTGCGTGCATAAGAGTGCTCATCTAGAGTATTTGGAGCACATAATCTTGTGCTCATCTAAGAAAGGCTCTTGTGCGCAGAATGGTTCCTATTCCCAGAATATTCTTATATACAGAATTATATTCAGCTAAAGCGTCTCTTGTACAAAGAATGTTGTAATATCCCGCTCCTAATGGTTCACTACGTGATGCTTGTGGCTCAATTGATTCGGTCAGAATTGAGTATTGGGAAAACCTTTCGGCATAATTGATTAAGGACGAATGCAATAAACCTTTCCATCTAATGGATTAGCTTCTGTTGGAATAAGTCCAAGAGTTTTCATTAGATTTTTGGTTGGATTTGGTTGCTTGGTTTTGATGAATGTATTTTCGTGATGGTTTTTGATGATTAAGTTTCTTGCACGTTTTCATCGATCTCTTGCATTCATTTTTGAGAACTCTAAGAAAAAAGAAGATAAAGATGAAATTATGATCCGATTTTGGTGCCACTATAGGTAGATGTATAGACGAAGCCAGATCGTTTAAGCGTTACCTTCTCTCGGCATTTTCTAATTGGTGAGCAGATTTGTCCCTTCTTTCCTACTCTTACATGCCAATAATAATCAAGTTCTCTTGTTAACCTTGCTAAATCTAATGATCGATAAAACCAATGATACCACAAGTTAATACCACTACTATAAATAAATGAGTTGCATTGATAAAAGGAATATTGAGGAGTTAGTGGTAAATTAGAGTCTATAAACTACCAATCGAGACACTGAATAAGTATTTTAAAACGAGAATAAATGATTGTACATGTTGCTCTAATTACTTCAATAACTTACTGCAGTTTATACTTATATAGAGTCATAGATGCATTGTATGGTCATGGATAACTTGTACACAAGCTTTAGTAAAAAAATTCGAACGAAACCTAGGACATTAGGGACCGTTTGGCCCGAGGAAAATAGTAAGTGCTTTGGTAGCAGGGTATAAGCAAAACATTCATTGAGGCTTGCTACCTGCTTGAATGATGCTTCACATGCCATCAAAGTCCTATACAACATGTCCATCGTTGTTCTACCCCATAAATGACAGAGAAAGATTTTATTCTAACAAATGTCTTTTGTAGGGTTGGTAAGCACTATCCTGTAAATTATACAGGAACGACCATCGGCAGTGGTAAGATTACATATATCAATTGAATTGCATGTTTCACTGTTTAATATTGCCTATTTAAAATGCTTGTCATATAATTCATAAGTTTTGGTTTTAGTAGTGGGCTAATTCTGCTCACCAGTATATGTTAAGTACCGACCCACATATCTATGGGCAACCCAGGTGTTCGAGACTCGGCGGGCTCTCAAGTGAGATAAAGATTTTGCTACGGTCTTTTTAAAACTTCTTCCTATTTCCAAAGTATTTTAAGATTTCAAGTTATTTTTTCCTAGGTCAAGTTGTAATAAAGGAGCATAATATATGGAATGGAATATTATTTTACGACAGACTATTAGTGTTTTACTTGTCGCAAATCTATGTAAGTCGTACATGCATTTTTTTCAGTTCCGAGAAAGTTGTAGTTCATTACAATAAAATCAATAGAGTATTATTTTCTTCCTATACTATGTATTCAATATTTTACTACTGTGTTGCGAATTTATTTTCAAAAGATTTATTATAAGTACTCGTTCTTGCCTAGTCTAAGTGCAACTCCGGACTTATACGACATCATGCCCAACAAGGACGATCGGTTCTACTGAACCAGGGCGTGACAAGTTGGTATTAGAGCACGATTAAAATTTTCTTGGATTTTGAAATTGGTTTAAAATTGGAAGTTTTCAAAATAATTTCTCAGATGAATTGCTTTTCGATAGCGCTGCATGAAATAATGTTCCATACAGTAAGCCCATAAATATTTTATAAGTTCTAATGGAAGTTATTTTTATTGCAGATGACTAAGGAGGGTAGCTCTAAGGCGACATCGTTGCCAGACCCAATGGAAAAGATGATGGAAATTTTAGAGGCGCAGAAGAAGCAGAGAGATACACATAACAAGATGATTGAGGCACATCATCATGAACTGCAAGCGCAACTAATGACCCAGTTTTAGGTACAAATTGATGTGCAAAAGTAACAGTTAATAATATGACTCAATTGGCCACTACTCTAACAAACAACCATAATGTAACTGTAGTGACTACCGCTCAAGTGACAGTGGTGACAGAGGTGGAGGAATATGAACAGTCTATAAAGAAGAATTTGACTTTCAAGTTTTCTGAATTTAAGAGCTACAATCTGCCTGAATTCAATGGCAGGGCAAATCCCGAGGAAGTGATAAGTTTTCTGATGGATGCTTCCATATGTTGGATATTTAGGGCAATAAGAGAGTAGACTATAATAATGTTCAACTTTATCTTCAGGCGGAGGACTGGTGGGAGTCCAAGTGACAAGCGCTTTACAGTACTAACCAAGAAGACAAAATCTCTTAGGAGACTTCAAACAAGCTTTTATCACCTAATTTATCCCACCAGCTATCCATCAGAAGAAAGATAAAGAGAAAGAGATCGTCGCTTGAATTGGGCAATATGTCGGTCGATGACTATAAGGCAGAGTTCTTAAAAAAAGCCAAATTTTGTTGGTTACATTATACTAAACAACGAAGTAAAATGGCTACGGTTTATTGATGGCCTGAATATACGCTTGCAGCGTGATATGCTCAGTCCGAAGTGTACAACCTACAGAGAGGCTTATAAAGGGGCTTTAAGAAAAAAAATTATCCTCGAGGGGTGACACAGAACGGTCTTGGTAACAACTATAAACGACCCATGGTTGCAGCCAAATCTGATGCTTCCAAGTGTTATAATACTAATGACAATCGAGGACCCTATCAGATACCTTATTGCAATAAATGCAAATGGGTTATACATCGTTAGGAGGAGTGTTGTGCAAGATGTTTTAAATGTGGTAGCCTAGATCACAAGGCTGCATGGTGCAATAGTGGGGGACAAAATCATAATCTTTCCCGATATTAATATTTAATCAGAATCGTAAGCAAGCGTCACGAGCACCTCAGGTGGCATCTATGAATGCCCAAAAACCTCGACCGGGAGCACAGGGTATAGTGTATGCACTAACTAAAGAGAAAGTGCTAACCTCTGACACTGTCATAACAGGTACACTGCTTTACAAAGAACACATGTCACTACCACATTTCAAAATAGGGGTATTTTTGTCTTTTTATTTATTTAATATAATATGTTAATATTTTATGATATTTGTTTATATATTTAATTGCTGTGATTTTATTTGATTGTTGTACCTTACCATTGCTTTGTTATTGGAGCGCTACACTAGCTTTTGTCTTCCAACAAATTTTACACCCTTGTCCTAGACGTGCCAGTCTTCTATTCTGACCTTTGTGTGACTCATAACTATGCCCATTTTTGCTTCATTTTAGTCGCACAATATTCGTCCCAGATATTTATTTTTAATTCCCACTTTTGTGCAATTTTCTTATTGTTGGGCACTTTTATGCAAAAGCGCATTGAGGTGTCCACACCCCATTGGACCAAACACATGAAGAAACCCCATTTTCCTTCATTGACCGGTCATGTGATTTTTCTCCATAATTTTTGGGGTGTGCAACACTCAACAACAACCCCTCAGCAAACCTTAGCAATCCATTTTTGAAACAATGCAAATCCTAGCCTTTTAAATTTCTACAAAAAGAAGCCAAACCCAATTCTAAGGAGTGTTGACCGACCCAACTACCTAGGTCAACCTCAAAACCCTATTTCCCACACATATATATATATATATATGTATATATATATAAATTTTCCTTACTTTTCATAACCCAATACCTAAACTCTTCCTAGCCGAACCCCTCCTCACCTCTCCTGTTCATCATCTCCCCCAGACCCGCCGACCGGACTAGCCGTGTCCGTCCACCGTAACGCGCCTGTCAGCCCTTCCTCCCTGCTCGCAGACCCGATCGACTGAACCCTGACCTCTCCATCATTGCCGGAACCCCGGTGAACTCGACTCCACGACAACACCGGATCCACCCTCATCCCTGTCCGCCTGACCACCTACCACCGATCGCCTGAGCACTTCCCGTCCATGACTGAACCGCTGACAGTGATCTTGCCGATAGCCTAAGCACTTCCCGTCCACGACTGGACCTCCAGACCCCGAAACATCCTGCCTACACCGAGCAACACCCTACCGATTTCCCTCGCTTGAGCCCGCTGTTCTCGACACCACCACTCCTCATTGACATCCCTTCTCGACTGAACGCCATGACAGCCGCTTGATCACCCGTCGGACCTCGCTGAACGACCCTATCACGACTGAAACTGACCCCGTCTTCCCTCACGACTCAATGTTGAATACCCCCACGTGCACGTGCACGCCGAGGCCAAGGTGTGAAGTGTTCTCTTTTGATTTTGTTCGTGTGTGAATGATGTTAGGATTTAGCGTGTTCAGTAGATATTGATTGCTAGACGTTATGCAAGTAAAACCAAACTCGTATGAGTATACGTACTCGTCTGAGTATTATAATCAAATTGATATATATATTTATATATATAAATATGGATGTATATATATATATAAGAAATTAACTACTAATAATAGTTATGAACATATTTGTAGATGTACTGTATGTCCTAGTGTTAATTATAGAGATCCCTGTTGACCATGTGACCCTGATAATCGGGAATTGACTGCGTTATGTACACTGACGTACTGGCGAGACATATGTTAGTGCGTGACTATCTGCTTATGCACCACATTTGAGGACGTGACACCCGTGCAGCTAGATGCACACTTGACCTTGTTAGATGATAAGTAGCACCCTTAGCGTATGTCACGCCCCAGTCCCAAAATACGTAGGACTAGAAATGCGTAACACGCCAGCCGTATGTATACGAAATACTAATGTGTTGGAAGATTGTAACACACACGTACGCTGTACATGAATATCAAATCCACAAGTGGTAATATACTGTCAACAAGTCACACGCAATCTATATCTCATCCACAGCAAAAGTAAATATATGGGATTAAATAACTTAATCTCAAATATGACGTCTCAAAGTATGATAGTCGAATGGAAATAAATTAACTGCAATTCGACTATACTAAATACTACTAAATGAGAGAAGAGACCAAACTCTAATATAAGATAAATGTCCACAAAGAAAATAGCAACTAGAATATCCATCAGCTGCGATGAATCAAAGGTACTCCGATGATAAGACCTCCTTAGTCTGGTATGAAGCGTCAGGTCCGGGTCTGTACTCCTGTGGATACTCCTGCAAGTCTATACCTGGAAAGGTACCAGGTCCTCAGAGGGACGAAACAAGATATATAGAAGTATGCCAATAAAGTACTGAAAATAAATATCAAATGGGTCACCTAACCATCTATGTGAATGGAGTTGAGAACAACTTTCCAACAAGTGGGCTCTCTGGCTAAAATGGGATTGGCATAATTCTCTCAGAGATTCAGGGGCCTACAAAGCATGTCATCTTTTGAACGCCAAAGGCCGCCTGATAATATATAATATATAGTGGTCATCATGATCGCGCATCTCCGGTGGAGCGTACGGGTTACACAAGGAGAGTGCAAAGGAGCCCAAATGCCTTACTTGTTGTTCTCCCCATGCCATTCTCTAAGCATGTCACATCCTTGACACGATGATACCTCTAAATAACTGCCAGGTCTTCTAGCTTGTAAATTTTTATCAATAGTTATCCCTATCCGTCGCACGACCTAAATGTACCAATGGCCAGCCGAGTATGCAAGTCCGTGTCCTACATGATACTTACACTCGTGTAACAACAGTGTCATGGCCAATAAAACATAAAATTGCCTCAACGATAATGTGGTGGTCTCATAACTAGGTCAACATTCATATATATAATAAAAAACAGAATACGACGCCACCGTCGTTGCACCCAAGTTATTCTTGGACGCACAGTTTATATAGAAGTTTAAAATATATTAACTAAATAGATAGAAATAAAATACATGCATCATATAGAATATAAATTATAGTACAATGGCAAGGTATACTTGCCTAGCAAGCAATCTGTATAGTGTAAGCGTCCAGATGTCAAGTACACAGGATCAAAAACTATCGCCTACGAATAAACGTCTCTGGATGCTGAAATAAATATCACCAATGTTCCCGGAATCAATGAGATAGCTAGAAAATACTACCCTTTCGTCCAATTTGGAAACAGGGTCAAAACGGTAATTTTGGGTCAAAGTGGGGTCCACGTTTGACCCACTTTGCACAGAAATATGTGCCAGGGGTAAAAGTTTCTAAATGGGACAAATTATAGGTCAAACAAATTCTAAACGTCAATACGAACTCAATGGTATGTCCAATTTTGGATTCCGGTGAGCCAAACACAAATTCGCCTAAAAAGTCAACCGTAGGGCCCATAAATCGGCGGCTTGGTCAACTATCTCGGAATCGCGTAAAACTTGCGTCACAGGACCAGCGTGATACCAAGAATCCAATGGCGTAAGTTTCATCATATTCCTACGAGCGTACACAAAATGGTGCGGTATTTTGCAAAAGTCGGGATACGGGGACTTTTCACGGCTACGGGTTGATTCCGACGCACACACACGTCCAAATCAGTTTCGATGAAAGCCCACATGTCAGGATATACCATACGTGCCTTTTGATGCAATTGGTACGCGATGGGGTAGTCCCGTTTGATGGGGCGCGCTCCGTATCGCAAATTTGAGAGTATCAAAATCAAGTTTTTAATAATTTTTAACCCAGTTTAATTATGCATATAACACAAAATAAAATAATCTAATTAACAGAAAATAATCCTGATTATATTGTCTTTACATAGAAAAAGGTACATTTAAGTTTGGATGTCTGTGGAGGAAAATATTAGTCCTTAAACATAGGAGGGTCGCCACAGTTTTCTGTAGTTAAAAGTCTTGGTTTTTCTCCAACTTGGCCTCGATTTCTACCTAGAGTTAAGCACTATTCGAAGGAAACTAAATAACACAGTTGGAAGGGGGATAGGTCGTGAATATACAGGTGAAGACGGAGTCAAAATTGATCGCAAGATGGAGCAAAAAACAACACGGGAAGTGGGGTACGTTGCTACCAGATTCTGCGCTGCGTTCTCGCGTGGGTGATGCGAACGTCGATGGCGATGCTGGACCAGGCGGTTGTGCGACTTCTCCGGGCGGTGGAGTTCGGCGGCGGGGGGTCGTAGGGGTGAGCGGCTAGGTGAGGGAGTAGTTTTAGGTTTAGGGTTTATAGGCTCGACATATATATACATATATAGAGAGGCGGGTTGAGGTCCTTGCCTAGCCGCGGGTATTGGGCTCAGCGATTTCTGCGGGTTTGGGGTATTTAGCTGCTATTTGAAATTGGGTTAGGCTTATAGGCGGGTTGGGTTGAGGATTATTAGACTTAAGGTTTAGGGTATTAAGGATTCTTCTTTTAATGTTTTTTTTTACTCTTCTTATTATTAATACTATTTATATATATATATATATATATATATATATATATATATATATATATATATATATATATATATATATATCTATACATTTATATATGGTACTAGAATTCCAGAAATTATATTAGCATATCCTAAAAATCTATCAACCTTCTACAAGACTTCCTAAAATAAACTAAAATAAAATAATAGTAGTTTTGCTCCATAAATTCATAGATGAATATCTACCTAGTAATTAAATTCAATAAATTCTATCTACTAATTAACTAGAAATTAATGCAATTAAATTCAATAATTAATTAAATAATTAATATTTAAAATTAGGGGGTTTACATTCTATCCAACTTATAAAAATTTTGTCCTCAAAATTAAAACTAAGCCACGATAGAAAAATCAATGATGGTATAAGGTAGAACTGAACAAGTAAATTCATACCTTGGTCTACGAATAGGTACGAAAAATATTTGCGCATGTCGTCCTCGCGCTCCCAAGTGGATTCTCTTGGCGCGTGATGCTTCCATGCCACGCAGACCAAGGGAATAGACTGATTCCTCAACACTTTCTCTCGACGATCAAGGATCCCCACGGGTTGCTCTTGGTATGACAAGCTCGGCCCAATGGTGATCTGCCATATATCGCCTAAGTTGTGACACGTGAAATACATCATGTACTCCCTCGAGTGAAGGTGGTAGCGCAAGTCGGTACGCTACTTCTCCCACTCTCTCTAGCACGTCAAATTGTCCAATATACCGTGGGCTCAACTTGCCACGCCCTCCAAATAGAATAGTGCCTCTAGTAGGTGATATCCTTAAGAAGACATGGTCGCCCTCTTTAAACTCCAAGGGACGACGATGAAGGTCTGTCCACTGCTTCTGTCTGTCTTACGCTGCTCGCAAGTGCCCTTGTATCTTCTTCACTGTATCTTCTTCACTGTCTCTATGGTATTGACTACCAACTCTGGTCCCAGAATCTGACGTTCTCCTACGTCACTCTAACACACGGGAGACCTATACTTTCTTCCATACAATGCTTCAAACGGAGCCATCTGGATGCTCGCTTGATAGCTATTGTTGTAAGAAAACTCCACGAGATGTAGGTGGTCCTCCCATGATCCTCCAAAGTCTAACATACAAGCCCTCAACATATCGTCCAGTGTCTGAATAGTACATTCAGACTGCCCATCCGTCTGTGGGTGATAAGATGTACTAAACTTCAGACGAGTCCCAAGACTCTCCTGCATGCTTCTCCAAAAGTGAGTTATAAAATACAAATCTCTGTCTGACACAATGTTGACCGGAATGCCGTACAACCTCACGATTTGCCTCATGTATAAGTCGGCCAAAGCTTCTGTAGATAGGCCAACTCTAAAAGGCAAGAAATGGGCAAACTTGGTGAGTCGATCTACTGTTACCCATACTGTATCTCTCCCACTTGGAATCTTGAGAAAACCCGTGACAAAGTCCATAGTGATGTGCTCCTACTTCCACTCATGAATTAGAAGTGGTTGCAGTAGCCCTACTGTTCTCTGATGCTCCGCCTTCATCTGCTGACATACTAGGCATTTGGCTACAAAGCGAGCTAGCTCTATTTTTATCCAATGGCACTAAAAGTGCTGTCACAAGTCACGATACATCTTGGTGCCTCCAGGATGAATAGAATATATCGAACTATGAGCTTCTGCCATCAGCTCCTGTCGAATCTCTCCATTGAGAACATATAGACGATCACCATATCATAATGTCTCATCATCATGAATGCTCAATCCTGTCTGCTCTCCGGACTCAGTCCTTTCTTTCAATCTCCTGAATTTGGCCTTTGAAGACAATGCTTCCTTGATCCACTCTACTAGTGATTACTGTACTTGTAAGTTGGCTAATGTCCCATCTTCTCTGGGTAATATCACTTCTATGCAAAGCGCTTGCAAGTCCTCCAATAATTCCCTCTGCGTCGTCAAGAAGTAAGCTGCTGGTTTCCGGCTTAACGCGTCTGCTACAAACATTAGCCTTGCCTGGGTTATAATGTAGCTCTATCTCAAAATCCTTCATCAACTAAAGCCATCGACGTTGTCTCATATTTAACTCCTTCTGCGTGAAGACATACTTGAGGCTTTTGTGTTCTGTAAAGATCTCTACTCATTCCCCATATAAGTAATGTCTCCATAGCTTTAGAGCAAAAACAACGGCTGCAAGTTCCAAGTCATGAGTTGGATAATTCTTCTCGTGTACTCGTAACTGTCTAGATGCGTATGCAATCAACTTGCTATGCTGCAACAACACGTATCCCAAGCCTTTCCCTGATGCGTCACTGTAGATCACATAACCTCCTGATCCTGATGGAATAGTCAGTACTAGCGCTGTGGTCAGTCGCTTCTTCAAATCCTCGAATGCGGCTTGACACTCGTCGGTCCATATGAACTCTTGATCCTTGTACGTCAACCGAGTCCTAGGTGCTGCTATCCTTGAGAAGTTCTCTATGAACCGTCAATAATATCCCGCAAGTCCAAGGAAACTCCACACCTCCGATGTTGATTTAGGAACGGGCCATGTCTCGACTGTCAAGATTTTCTCTGGATCAATAGAAATACCATCTCCCATAAGGACATGCTCAAGAAACGAGACTCTGTCCAAGAAAAACTCATATTTACTGAGCTTCACATATAACTGCTCTCTCCTCAAGGTCTCTAGGATAATCCGCAAGTGTTTCTCGTGCTCCTCGTGGCTCTACGAATAGATAAGTATGTCATCTATGAAGACGACCATGAACTGGTCCAAATACTGATGGAATACCCGATTGATTAAGTCCATAAAGATAGCTGGAGCATTGGTCAACCCAAATGGCATGACCAGAAACTTATAGTGTCCATATCTTGTCCTGAATGCGGTCTTCGGGATGTCCTGCTTCTATACTTTCACCTGGTGATATCCTAATCTCAAGTCTATCTTCGAGAACACCTTGGCTCTACTAAGCTGATCAAATAAGTCATCAATATGTGGCAATGGATATTTATTCTTCACGGTCACTGTATTTAAAGCTTTGTAGTCGATGCACATACGCACTAACCCATCCTTGTTTGGTACAAATAACACTAGTGCTGTCCAGGGTGATGTACTTGCCCGGATGAAACCTTTCTCCTCTAATTCTTTCAACTGTGCCTTCATCTCATCCATCTCCTTCTTCGTCAATCTGTAAACATGCGATGCTATGGTGCTGCTTTCCGTGTCAATTCAATCGAGAATTCTGCGTCTCTGTCCGGAGGTAATCCTGGCAATTCCTCTGGAAAGACGTCTTAAAAATCTGAAATGATGGGGTGATAAATAACATCGTCCATTACAATCTGCACACCATCCAGGGCTTCTGTGGATCCTCGTGCAAACTCAAATTCAGGCTTGCCTGGTACCTTAAAAAGAATATTTCCTCTAAAATAGTCAAAGAAAGCGTGGTACTTGCTTAGCCAGTCCATCCCAAGCACAATATCAAAATTTGTCATAGGAAGGACTAAGAGTCGGGCATTCATCTCTCTACCACGAATCATTACAGGACACGATCTACAAATTCGACTAATAGGTACAACTCCTCCTCCGGGAAGAATTCTAACACAACTAGGTAAAGGTGTAGTGGCAATAAAACTAGAAGATATGAACGAGTGGGTAGCTCTCATATCAAATAATGTCATAGCAAGAAATGTAAAAGCATGAGTAATACATGCTAGAACATCAATCTTCTGTTCCATGTCATCCACTTCTAGTACAAAAGCATATCCATTCCTCTTTGGTAGTCTATGACTAGCCCTCGTGTATTGATCCTCCAGAGTAGGTAGCGGTGGTCCTCACTGAAATCCTCTAGCTGCTGGGGGTGAAGGTGCTCCTGGTCTAGTCATCTGCTAAACTGGCTTCAGCTTTGGAAGTGCTAGCTTTTGTACTGGCGGTAGAAGCATCAATGTCTGCTGTATTGGGCAGTCTCTCCCCAAATGCTGTTCGGAACCATACCTTATATATTGTCCCAAACGAGTCCGACAGTCTCTCAAAATATGCCCACGTTTCCTACAATAATTGTAGTGGGGCTTCTCAAAAATCTGGTACGGTCCTGCTCTGTGCTGATGCTGTTGTTGTTGTGCCAAAGGACGTCTGATAGGTCCTCCTTATTGTGTCATTGCTGGTCCATGTTGTGCCTTCAGTTGATCTTCTTTTCCCTTGCTGATGGTCTCTTGTAGCCTAGCTTCTATCAATAGTTCGACATAAGAGATCCGGGACTGTGAGCTTGTGTAGTGATGGAGATCCTGAGTCAGTCTACGATGAAACCTCTTAGCCTTCTCCAAGTCATTCGGTATCAGTGCAGCGCCATATTTACTAAGGTGACTAAACTCTGCATCATACTCATCAACTGTCTTATTCTCCTACTCCAGATGAAGAAACTGATCGTACAACGTATCTCTTACAGTATCCGAGAAATACTTCCTCTCAAAGCACTCCAAGAATTTTTACCAAGTCTGATACGTACCCAACTGGCGTTCTATTGATTCCCAGCAGTGATGAGCATTACCATCTAGCTGCATCCTTACGCCTATTATCCATAGATCTGTAGGTAACTGTGATGCTTCTAATAACTTCTTGGTATGGGTAATCCAGTTTATAGTCTCCTCTGGGCTCTCAGTGCCTTTATACGGCTTGGGGCCCATATGTACAAAGTCCTTGACTGAACCAACTCTAGCTCGGGGTACTGGAACTAGTGCTTGGGCTGGTACAGTTACCTGTATAGCCATTTTCTCAAGTGCTGCCAGAAATTCTCGTCTCTGCTCTGCCGCTTATGGCTCTGCTCTACAACTAGTAAGACCGCATATTGTCTCTGTTCCTACATCATTATTTGGAAGAATTGGAACAACTATGTCTGGCCATCCTGCGATATCGATGAAGCTGGAAGAGTCCCATTAGGCGAAGCGGGAAGATCAGATGGAACTGGATTGTGAGTCTGTCCATCCGGCCCCGGAAGTCTAGGAGTCGTCGAGGTCTCCCCTCGAGTTTGGCTATTGACTCCTGAAGGTGTGTCGCATCCGGCGGCAGTACAGTCACTATACAAATCTATCTCTCTGCAAGAGGTGGATGAAATGATTAGAAGGAGTACAAGAATCAAACATGATGTAAGCATCTAAATAGGAAGTTAGGAGATAAGTTTTAGTCAAGCGTGGATGAGATCCTATACTCTATTCCTATATGCAGGCTTGTTCGGTACAGTAATATAATCGGGATTATATATTCGTTGACCTGCATGCGCCACCACTAAAAATATGTCACGCCCCAGTCCCAAAATATATAGGACTTGGAATACGTAACACCCAGCCATATGTATACAAAACTTCAATGTGTTGGAAGATCTTAACACACACGTATGTTGTACATGAATATCAAATCCATAAGTGGTAATATACTGTCAACAAGTCACACGTAATCTATATCTCATCCAGAAGAAAAGTAAATAAATAGGATTAAATGAACTGAATTAAAATATGACGTCTTAAAGTATGATAGTCAAATGGAAATAAATCTACTGCAAATCGACTATACTAAACACTACTAAATGAGAGAAGAGATCAAACTCCAATATAAGATAAATGTCCATAAAGAAAATAGCAACTAGAATATCCATCAGCTGCGATGAATCAAAGGTACTCCGAAGGTAAGACCTCCTCAGTCTGGTATAAAGCGTCAGGTCTGGGTCCGTACTCCTGTGGATACTCCTACAAGTCTATACCTGGAAAGGGACCAGGTCCTTAGAGAGACAAAAAAAGATATATAGAAGCATGCCAATAAAGTACTAAAAATAAATATTAAATGGGTCGCCTGACCATCTATGTGAATGCAGTTGAGAACAACTTTCCAATAAGTGGGCTATCTGGCTAAAATAGGATTAGCCTGATTCTGTCGAAGATTCAGGGGCCTATAAAGTATGTCGTCTTTTGAACGCCAGAGGCCGCCTGATAATATATAATATATAGTGGTCATCATGATCGAGCATCTCCGACGGAGCGTACGGGTTACACAAGGAAAGTGCAAAGGAGCCCAAACGCCTTACTTGTTATTCTTCCTACCCCATGCTCTAAGTATGTCACATCAATGATACGATGATACCTCTAAATAACTTCCAGGTCTTCTAGCATACAAAATTTCTATCAGCAGTTATCCCTATAGGTCGCACGACCTAAATATACCAGTGGCCAGCCGAGTACGCAAGTTTGTGTCCTACATGAGACTCATACTTATGTAACAACAAAGTCAAGGCCAATGAAACATAAAAATGCCTCAAATAATGGGGTGGTCTAATAACTAGGTCAACATGCATATATATAATAAAAACAGAATACGACGCCACCGTCATTGTACCCAAGTTATTCTTGGACGCGCAGTTTTATAGCAGTTTAAAATATATGAACTAAATAGGCAGAAATAAAATGTATGCATCATATAGAATATAAATCACAGTACAATGGCAAGGTAAACTTGCCTAATAAGCAATTTGTATAGTGTAAGCGTCCAGATGTCAAGTACACCGAATCAGAAACTATGGCCTCCGAATAAACGTCTCCGGATGCTGAAATAAACATTACCAACGTTCCCGGAATCAGCGAGATAGCTAGAAAACACTACCCTTTCGTCCAATTTGGACACAGGGGCAAAACAGTAATTTTGGGTCAAAGTGGGGTCCATATGTGGCCCACTTTGCACCGAAATATATGCCAAGGGTAAAAGTCTCTAAATGGGATAAATTATAGGTAAAACAAATTTTAAACATCAATACGAACTCAACGGTATGTCCAATTTTGGATTTTGGTGAGGCGAACAAAAATTTGCCCAAAAAGTCAACCATAGGGCCCACAAATAGCCGGCTTGGTCAACTGTTTCAAAATTACTTGAAACTTTGGTCACAGGACCAGCATGATTCCATGAATCCAATGGCGCAAGTTTTGTCGCATTCCGACGAGCATACACAAAATGGTGCGGTATTTTGTAAAAGTCGTGATATGGGGACTTTTCAGGATACGGGTTGATTTTGACGCGCACACACGTCCAAATCAGTTTTCATGAAAGCTCATACGTCAGGATATATCATACGTGCCTTTCGGTATAATTGGTACATGATGGGACGGTCCCATTTGGAGGGGCGCCCTCCGTATCGCAAATTTTAGAGTTTCGAAAATAAGTTTTTTATAATTTTTAACCCAGTTTATTTCTATATATAACACGAAATAAAATAATCTAATTAACTGGAAATGATCTCGGTTATATGGTCTTCTCATAGAAAAAGGTAGATCTAAGTTTGGATGTCTGTGGTGGAAGATATCAGTCCTTAAACATAGGGGGTCGCCATAGTTTTCTGTAGTTAAAAGTCGTAGTTTTCTCCAACTTGGCCTCGATTTCTACCTAGGGTTAAGCGCTGCTCGGTGGAAACTAAATAACTAAGTTGGAAGGGGGATATGTCATGAACATACCGGTGAAGACGGAGTCAAAATTGAAAGCAAGATGGAGCAAAAAACAGCGCGGGAAGTGGGGTATGTTGCTGCCAGATTCTGCGCGGCGTTCTCGCGCGATTGACGCGAACGTCGACGGAAGTGCTGGTCCAGGCGGCTGCGTCTCCGAGAGGTGGATTTTGGCAAAGCTGGGTCGTGGGGGTGAGCGGCTAGGTTAGGGATTAGTTTTAGGGTTAGGGTTTATAGGCTCGACATATATATACATATATATAGAGGCGGTTTGGGGTCGTTGCTTGGCCGCGGGTGTTGGGTTCAGTAGTTTCTGCAGGTTTGGGGAATTTAGCTGCTGTTTGAAATTGGGTTAGGCTTATAGGCGGGCTTGGTTGAGGATTATTAGACTTAAGGTTTAGGGTAATAAGGATTCTTCTTTTAATGTTTTTTTTTCTACTCTTCTTATTATTAATACTATTTATATATATATATATATATATATATATATATATATATATATGGTACTAGAATTCCAAAAATTATATTTGCACATCCTAAAAATCTATCATCCTTCTACAAGACTTCCTAAAATAAATTAAAATAAAATAATAGTAGTTTTGCTCCATAAATTCATAGATGAATATCAACCTAGTAATTAAATTCAATAAATTCTATCTACTAATTAACTAGGAATTAATGCAATTAAATTAAATAATTAATTAAATAATTAATATTTAAAATAGGGGGTTTACAGCGTAGTCTATGAGTTCAGTGTATTTATGATTGTGTGTATGCTAGTATAACGACTGATTCTGTAATATTATTGAATGATGTCTATAGGTCTGTTGGATTATTCAGACAAGACCTCGGAAATAGGACATTGGTATTGCCAACAGAGGACCATAGGCGAGTACATTCTCTGACAGTTTTTATTATGTTGATTATCTCTATGATTCTAGTTGTATATCGTACATGATTCTGATACTATGTATACACGAGTTGGCATCATCGAGACTGATCACAAGGAGTCGTGATTAGAATCCATCGTACTAGCTGGGGACGGGGAGATATTAGTAGATTATGTGATCATACCCATCTCTATATGCATCATAGCTCGCCTACACCTCACATCGGTGCAGCCTGACCATTACATGCCTCATAGCTTATTATGTATGATTAGCCTGACTATTGCTTGCATCATAGCTATCCAGATAGTTAGCCGGACCTTACATGAATCATAGCTAATTATACAAGCAAGCCTGATCAGTCCCAAGCCGATCACATGATATGCTAATATTTTACACACTTAGTTAGATATTCTCTACATGTATCTCTATTTATTTATTTAGCATTTCTCTATGTTCTAGTTACTGTTCTAGCATTCATTTATATTCCAATTCATTGTTCTAGCATGCACTTGTATTTTTGTTCATTGATAGATGTACCATTGATGATGACATATGCTCTAGTATTTCTATTTCTAATATTTCATTATTCTAGTATTTCTTATTGCCAGTATTTATATCCATCTTGTATTTCTTCACACAGTATTATAGTTTTGTCAATATACATAGAACTGCTGTTAGTGCTTATACTTCGCTCCAATCCTGACTGGATATATTTTTCTAGAGGATCTTGAGGATTTTTGTCCTACATAATATGGACTAGTTATAGTTGCAGACTACATACCAGAGATTTTAGAGGAGTCTCTTCCCTTAGAGGAGACACTACTTGCAGCTTCTTAGATATTATTTATTTTATGCATTTGAGACTTATTTGAGTTTATGTCGAGATTATGTTAAGTTTATTTTGAGACTTGTGGAGACTTTTTTTATGTTGGATAGCTAGACTGTGGTTTATCTCTATTTTGAGATATTGTGTTGACTATGTCATTCTTCTTATCGTTTATCGTGCCATTTATTCTTATAGTTATTGTGATTGAGTATACATTATGACATATTGAGAGATGTTTATTTATTGTACTCCTTGTGGAGTTGATATCATTGACAAGTTGTGAGTTATGTTTAGATTATTATTGAGACCTAGACAGTGTTCTACCACCGATGCTGTGGCGTAGGCTGGACGTACCCACGGCTCATGCCCAAATTTTGGGTGCGGGTTGTGGCACATTTTTAATGGTGGCCCATGCAGGTCAAAACTTCGCAAGTTGTGTGATGTCATGGTAGTACAACAACTTAGTTGTACTCCTGCGAGCCTGCGATAGGATATAGGAAATATTATTTAGGATGAGAGTATGCTCAATCAAAACTATAAAATTTCTGATCTTATAATATTATTCGGAATAATTGCTTTCTTTAGAATTTTACTGTCCTTCCTTGATAATATCGTATCTATTACATTCATTGATTCTTTTCGATCTGTCTTCATGATGCCGCCGAAGACTAGGTCTTCGAGATTGGGAGCAACAGCTTCAGAGAGGTCTGCCACCTCTCGACCGGACGAACAAACATCTGGAGTACCTCCTATATCTTCTATTCATGTGGGAGTATCTACAGCTATTGGGATTCCTCCTCCACCTGTTCAGAGGATTGCCCCAGCTGTGACGGACAATCTTCCATCTCCACCGACACTGATTCCCGAGGTGTGCCCACTAACGGGGCACAAATGTTTGCGCTTATCCAAGGCATATTAGATGCCCAGATAGTAATAGCAGAAGCTCAGCATGTTCAAGCTGAGGCTCAGAGGGTACAAGCAGAGGAGCACCAGGCACAGACAAATCTGATGAAAGAGAGCATGGAGAATGCTCATCAGGTGGCTCTCCAGGCTGTGGAGAGAGTAGCACAACACCAGCAGCATCCTGGCCAGCAGAACCAGAGGCCAGGTACTATAGTAGACTTTAAGAGGATGATGCCTCGAGAGTTCAAAGGCACCGAGGGGATACCCTACGCTTATGAATGGCTAGAGGATATATAGAGGAACTTGTGTTTGGCACAGATTCCAGAGATTCTTCAGATCGAGGCCGCTGGCAGTCATATGTTTGATATCGCGCTGATGTGGTATCATACGGAACCGAGACTCGCTGATGAAGGACTTACTTGGGAGAACTTTAAGGAGCTCTTCAAGGAGAAGTTCTTTCCTGACGTAGCTTTCGAAGCATTGAAAAGTCAGTTCCATGACTTAGTCCAAGAAAGCATATCAGTCGACAAATACGCCGCAGAGTTTTGCCGTTTGAGTTATTTTGCGCCATCGATGATTCGGGACCCAGGAGACAGAGCACAAAAATTCAGGAAGGGGTTGAATAGAGAGATCAAGTCTCGTACTTCGGGACGACACACTCCTACCTTTGAGGGTATTCTGATGGATGCCCAGATTGCTGAAGATGACTTGGATCTCAGGGCCAAGAGAGGACGCGACACTTCTGGAGGAACAAGTGGTAACACGGGACCGACCAAGCGCCCATACTTTCAGCAACAACAGAGGTCGTACCAACTGTAGCACCAGGCACCAGTTCGAGGACACATCCAGCAGCAGCAGCCACAGAGACAGAATTAGCCCATTGCCCAGTGTGCGTATTGCGGGAAGATGGGACATACCAGAGACATATGCAGGAAGAGGTTGGGTACATGCTTTTCTTGTGGATCATCAGCACACCAGCTTAGGGACTGTCTATCTATTCAGACTCCTCAGGGTGGAACAACCGCTCAAAGAGGATCAGCCAGAGTACCTACTGTACCAGGAGGCCAGCAGAGGGGACCTCGACTTCTACCATAGTAGTAGAGGTTTGCTCAGCACCAGCAGCAATAGAGAGGAGCACCACAGGGATGCACATACGCCATGACGATTGAGGTGGCCGAGCCAGCTGAAGACGTGATTTATGGTTCAGTTTCACTCGATTCTATTCCAGCACTTGTATTATTTGATTTTGGTGCTTCCCATAGTTTCGTATCTGTATCTTATGCTCATAAGAATCATTTGGAGATGGAACCGTTATATTGGACTTGCAAGATTACGACTGGAGGAGGCATTATCCTAGTCCGTGATTATTTCAAGGATCAGAGAGTATCATTGGGAGGTCAAGAGTTGAGCATGAGTTTACTCGTCATGCCACTTCCGGGATATGATATTGTACTCAGAATGGACTGGTTGAGTAGGCATCATGCTACTATAGATTATCACGGAGGCAAAGTAATATTTCGACCACCAGAAGAACCAGAGTTTGAGGTTGCCAGAGGAGTAGCAAAGCAGAGTAGAGGCACCTTTTGTGGAACCAGGAAAGAAGAAGAGGAGTTACCACATCCTCTGGTAGCCGAGTTCTTGGATGTATTTCCAGAGGCGTTGCCAGGATTGCTGCCAGACATAGATATTGAATTCTCTATAGACTTGGTACCAGGAGCGGAGCCCATTTTATAACACGTCTATAGAGTCAACAACAGCGAGCTGGTAGAACTGAAGAAGCAAGTTGAGGAACTATAGAACAAAGGTTTCGTCAGATCTAGTTCATCACCATGGCGAGCTCCGGTATTGTTCGTACCGAAGAAGGATGGCACGGTATGCATGTGTATCGATTATAGAGCTCTAAACAACCTCACTATTAAGAATAAATATCCGCTGCCAAGGATAGATGATCTTTTTGATCAATTGAGTGGAGCAATGGTATTTTCAAAGATAGACTTGAGGCCAGGCTGTCACCAGGTGAAGGTGAAGAAAGAAGACATATCGAAGACAACTTTTTGTACCAGATATGGCCAGTTTGAATTTACAGTAATGTCGTTTGGTTTAACCAATGCACCAGCAGTATTCATGAACTTGATGAACAAGGTATTCCATCAGTACCTTGACAAGTTTGTAGTGGTATTCATCGACGACATTCTTGTGTATTTGAAGACCCTAGAAAGACACGAAAAAAATCTAAGGATTGTCTTAGAGACTCTCAGGAAAGAGGAGTTGTACAGGAAGCTTTCAAAGTGTTAGTTCTTCCTTGAAAAGGTTAAATTTTTTGGACATATGTTAATGGGTGACAGAATTTTAGTTAACCCAAAGAAGATAGAGGCAGTGGAGTAATGGGCTACCCCCAGTTCGGTAGCTGAGATCGGGAGCTTTCTTGGACTAGCAGGATACTACAAAAGATTTGTACAAGACTTCTCCAAGATTGCAGAACCAATGACTAGGCTGACCAAGAAAGGTGTAGAATTTGTTTGGACAAAGGAATGTCAGGCCGCGTTTGATGAGCTGAAAAAGAGATTGACGACAACTCCAGTTTTGACGTTGTCGTCAGGGATAGGAGGTTTCACTATCTACAGTGATGCTTCAGGAAAAGGTTTGCGATGCGTTCTTCAGCAGCATGGGAAAGTAATTACCTATGCTTCAAGATAATTACGCCCTTATGAAAAGAACTACCCCACTCACGATTTAGAGTTAGCAGCAGTGATCTTCGCTCTAAAGCTGTGAAAATACTATTTATACGGAGAGCATGTGGAAATCTTTACGGATTACAAGAGCTTGAAGTACGTATTTACACAGAAGGAGCTGAACATGAGGCAGAGGAGATGGTTAGAGTTGATGAAAGACTTTGACATCTCATTACAGTACCACCCAGGAAAGGCCAACGTAGTCGTTGATGCCTTGAGCAGGTATCCGATGGCTATATACATGACTACAGATAGACATTTATTGGCCGATCTTGAGAGCTTGGGAATTAAAGTGCTAGTTCCACGTGTTGAGATTCAGATATGGGGATTGCAGATACAATAAGAGCTGATGGACAAAATTAGAGCTACACAGTATGATGATGAGACTCTAAGGAGTATCAGGGCACAAGTTCGGACAGGATTGACAGACGACTTCACTATTACGGATGATGGATCCTTACGGCATGGCACAAGGATGTGTGTGCCAAGTGGAGAACTGCATAAAGAGGTTTTACAGGAGGCACATTGCTCTCAGTACTCGATGCATTCCAGTGCCAACAAGATGTATCGAGATTTGGGGGAGCACGTATGGTGGTATGGTATGAAGGGCGAGGTATCACGCTTTGTATCCCGATGTTTAGTGTGTCAGCAGGTAAAAGTAGGTCGACAGAGGCCAGGTGGATTGCTTCAATATTTACCCATTCTAGAATGGAAGTGGGAGCACGTGACCATGGACTTCATTTCAGGGTTTCCACGTTCTCCAGGAGGAAAGGACGCAATTTGGGTCATCATAGATAGGTTGACCAAATCAGCCCACTTTTTACCATTTAAAGTGGGTACATCGATAGAGAGGCTTGCAGAGATGTACGTGCGGCAGATTGTCAGATTACATAGAGTTCCTGTGAGTATCATCTCAGATCAGGATAGTCATTTCACTTCCCATTTCTGGAGGAGTCTACATGCTAGCTTGGGTACTCAGCTCAAGTTCAGTACTGCATATCACCCCTAGACAGACAAGCAGTCTGAAAGGACTATTCAGACCCTTGAAGATATGCTACGCACTTGCGTTCTGGATCTCAGAGGTTCTTGGGAGGATCATCTATATCTAGTAGTGTTTGCTTACAACAACAGTTACCAGGCCAGCATTTAGATGTCATCATTCGAGGCTTTATATGGACTAAGGTGTCATAAGCCATTATCTTGGGATGATGTCAGAGAGAGAGCTTTATTAGGACCAGAAATGGTAGTGGATATAGCAAAAAATATAAAACTTATCAGAGACAGACTGCTAGTAGGGTAGGAAAGGCAACGACATTGGGCCGATAGCCACCGTAGACCCCTAGAGTTTCAGGTATAGGTTTTGTTATTTTGGTTTATGATTGTTTTGTTTTAGATTACGTGTTAAGACTGTTTGTTCTAGGTTGGCGATTTGGTGTTCCTACGGATTTCTCTGACTCGGGACAGGATTCGTTTTGGTAGAGGCGGAAAGCTTAGTCTACGATACATCGGACCTTTTGGTATTCTTGCGAGGGTCGATGTAGTGGCCTATAGACTAGACTTGCCGCATGTTCTAGATGGAGTATATGATGAGTTCTACGTGTCACAGCTGAGATGGTATATGGCAGATCCTAGTCACGTACTAGATCACTCGGAGATTGAGGTTGGACTGACTCTCAGTTATCCTGAATATCCCGTAGAGATCTTGGATCGTAGAGAGAAGGTTTTGCGAAACCAGACCATTCTCTTGGTTCGTGTTGCATGGAGACATCACTCTCCAGGCGAGTCAACCTGGGAAAGAGAGGATGAAATGCGCGAGCAGTATCCGTATCTCTTCAAGACTTGAGGTATAATTCTTTGTTTGATTGTTTGTTCTTGTGCTAGTTTATTAATTTCGAGGACAAAATTCTTTTAAGGAGGGTAGACTTGTCACTACCATATTTTAGAATAGGGTATTTTTGTCTTCTTATTTATTTAGTTTAATATGTTAATATTTTATGATATTTATTTATATTTAATTGCTGTGATTTTATTTGATTGTTGTACCTTACTATTGCTTCGTTATTGGAATGCTACACTAGCTTTTGTTTTCTAATAAATTTCACACCCTTGTCCTAGATGTGCCAGTCTTCTATTTTGACCTTTGTGTGACTCATAACTATGCCCATTTATGCTTTATTTTAGTCGCACAATATTCGTCCCAGACATTTATTTTTAATTCTCACTTTTGAGTAATTTTCTAATTGTTGGGCACTTTTAATAAAAAATGCATTGAGGTGTCCACACCCCATTGGACCAAACACATGAAGAAATCCATTTTCTTTTATTGACCGGTCATGTAATTTTTCTCCATAATTTTTGTGGTGTGCAACACTCAACATCAACCCCTCATCAAACCTTAGCCATCCATTTTTTAAATAATGCAAATCCTAGCCTTTTAAATTTCTACATGAAGAAGCCAAACCCAATTCCAAGGAGTGTTGACTGGCCCAACTACCTAGGTCAATCTCAAAACCCTATTTCCCCCCCCCCCCCACATATATATATATATATATATATAAATATATATATATATAAATATATAAATATATATATATTTATATATATATAACACTTTCTTACTTTTTATCACCCCAATACCTAAATTATTCCTAGCCGAACCCCTCCTCACCTCTCCTGTTCATCATCTCCCCCAGACCCGTCGACTGGAGCAGCCGTGTCCGTCCACCGCAACCCGCCTGTCAGCCCTTCCTCCCGGCTCGCAGACCCGACCGACTGAACCCCGACCTCGCTATTATCGCTGGAGCCCCTGTGAACTCGACTCCACGACAGCGCCATATCCACCCTCATCCCTGTCCGCCTGACCACCTACCGCCGATCGCCTGAGCACTTCCCATCCACAACTAAACCGCTGACTTTGATCCCGCCGATAGCCTGAGCACTTCCCGTCCACGACTGGACTGCCGGACCCCGGAATATCCTGCCTGCACCGAGCAACACCCCGCCGACTTCCCTCGCCTTAGCCCCGTGTTCTCGACACCACCACTCCTCGTCGACATCCCTCCTTGACTGAACGCCACGGCAGCCGCCTGATCACCCGCCGGACCTCGCTGAATGACCCCATCACGACTGAAACCTACCCCGTCTTCCCTCACGACTTAACGTCGAATACCCCCACTTGCATGTGCACGCCGAGGCCAAGGTATGAAGTGTTCTCTTGTGATTTTGTTCGTGTGTGAATGATGTTAGGATTTAGCGTATTCAGTAGTTAATAATTGCTAGACATTATGCAAGTAAAACCAAACTTGTATGCGTATACGTACGCGTATGAGTATTATAATCAAATTGATATATATATATATATATATATATAAATGTAGATGTATATATATAAGTAATTAACTACTAATACTAGTTATGAACATATTTGTAAATGTACTGTATACCCTAGTGTTAATTATGGAGATCCCATTTTTACATTGACCATGTGACCCTAATAATTGGGAATTGACTGCCTTATGTACACTAACGTACTTGTGAGACATATGTTAGTGATTGATTGTCTGCTTATGCACCGCATTTGAGGACGTAACACCGGTGCAGCTAGACGCACACTTGACCCTGTTAGATGACAAGTAGCACCCTTAGCGTACTCTCTGAGTTCAGTATATTTATGATTGTGTGTATGCTAGTGTAACGACTGATTCTGTAATATTATTAAATGATGTCTATAGGACTGTTGGATTATTAAGATAAGACCTCAGAAATAGGACATTGGTATTGCCAGCAGAGGACCACAGGCGAGTACATTCTCTGACCGTTTTTATTATGTTGATTATCTCTATGATTCTAGTTGTATAGCGTACATGATTTTGACACTATGTATACACGAGTTGGCATCATCGAGACCGATCACGAGGAGTCATGATTGGAATCCATCGTGCTAGCTGGGGATGGGGAGATATTAGTAGATTATGTGATCATACCCAACTCTACATGCATTATAGCTCACCCACACCTCACGTCGGTGCAGCCTGACCATTACATGCCTCATAGCCTGTTATGTAGGATTAGCCTGACTATTGCTCGCATCATAGCTAACGGGATGGTTAGCCAGACCTTTCATGAATCATAGCTAATCATACATAGCAAGCATGATCAGTCCTAAGCCGATCACATTATATGCTGATGTTTCACACACTTATTTAGATATTTATGTTTGATGATAAACAAAAAAATGAAACCAGATTTATACGAAACCCTTTCTTTGTTTACAAACAAGAAAAAGAGTAAAATTAATCCTATACGAGTATGTCAAGTACAATAAAAATAATTTTGGATATAGTAGTCTGATCTGCGGTCGATCACTTTGTCCCTTGGACCACACGATGATGAAGAAGTACTGTAGAAGAAGAAGAAGCTTCAAAGGTTGCAAGTAGAATTGATTTCTCATTGCCAAAGTTGTCAGTCAATACTCTCTGTCTGTTCTCTCTGTCTCTGATCTCTTGATTGTGCCCTGATCGGATTCTCCACTCTCGGGTGTTTGTTTGATCACCTCACTCTGATCTGATTCTTCACTCCTTCCCCTCTCCCTGTGACCAGGAGACTCTATTTATAAAGATCAGTCCAGTTGGCGTAGAAGCCAAACTGTGAAGAAAGTTGCATCTATTACGCGACGGTTATAATAATTGCTACCCACGTTTAAATAATCTTCTGAATCTGCGTATGACACATGTCCCGTTATAAGGTAATGCGTATAACTGCTACTCGAAGATCACGACAAGCAAGCCACGTAGGTAACTGCTCCTTGCGTAAAGATGGTTGGCTTAAAAGCCAAATAGCTGTCTTGTTGGCGTAAAAGCCAAATAGTTGTCTTGTTGGCGTAAAAGCCAAATAGCTGTCTTGTTGGCATAAAAGCCAAATAACTGTCTTGTTAGCGTAAAAAGCCAAATAGCTATCTTATTGGCATAAAAGCCAAATAGCTGTCTTGTTGGCATAAAAGCCAAATAGTTGTCTTGTTGGTGTAAGAGCCAAATAGCTATCTTGTTGGTGTAAAAGCCAAACTCTGCGTAAAACTTGAGGATTCATGGATAATAGACAAACAACATAAAATTGCCAATGGTCTGTCACGACTGAGGTCTTGAGCATATTCTAGGCTAAATAGCCTTATCATGTACTGTCACCCCCACTTTTTGGATTAGGAGTATTTTCGTCTTTTCGTAATTAATGTATAAATGATTTGCACGATATTAATTATATTTAAATAATTGATGATGATTATTTGATTGTTGCAATTTATTGTTGTTTCGATAATTAGGACGCTATACGAGCCTTGTCTTCCAACTGATGTCTCACCCTTGTCCTAGACGTGCTAAACTATTACTTCGATCCTTATGTGACTCATAACCACGTCTCGTTGTGTTTCAGTTTAGATGCGCAACATTTGTCACAACCCATTGTATCTAATCCTCAATAAATTCAATTTTGTGCAATTTTTCCCTATGGTTGGACACGACACGCGAATAAATCCATTTTCTCTTCATGTATATTTTTTCCATAATTTTGGGGACTGTGACATTGCAACATTAATCTTCTCGAAACTATAGCCTCAAAAACCTTAAAACTAATGCATCCTAGCCTACTATTTTAATTCTATTAAATCTTGGCCCTTGAAACATCTCTATAAGAGGCAAATTCCAAGAGAGTTGACCAGTCAACCCTTACATAATACTATATATATAAACCTATTTCCTCTTTTTCTTTTTCCTTCCCAACCACAGCCGACTGAGTACTACTCCATCCCTGTTCTCAAACACGACTGCCCCAACCTTCCCATTGATCCCTCGAGCACCCCGCCGAATCCCGACCACGTTCGCCTGCACGTTGCTTACGCCGTAGCCCTGCAACTCGACGATGACCAACCGAAGTTGGAGAGCCGCTGTACTTGAGCGGCTGAGATCCCGTCGGATACCTGCTCCCTGCCCTCGTCGACTGGAGCTGACCTCCAAAAGCACTGCCATCACTAACCGACCGAACGACTCGAGCCCTCCGCCGAGTCCTCATCCGTTTGAACGGAGGCCGCTGCCCGCGCAGACCGACTGCACCAAGCGCTGCCATCACCATCGACCGAGACACGCCTATACCCCACAGCGAAGTTCGACGACCGCTGCTGAACGCCTGGATACCCCGCGCTGACTGCCCGACGATGCCGCCGACCGAGAGTTCCCCCGCCTGTGCACTGCCGACCGACTGATCGACGACGCTGCCGATCGGAGAAGCCCGGAGTTCGACGATAGACCGTGCGCCCGACCGGCCTCCCCTGTTCGTGACCATCGCCTCATCGTTATCATCGTCATCGTCTCATTTTTGCACGCAGGTTTGAAGTAAACCTAATCTCGAATATGTATACCTACGTATATCGAGTGTTAGTATGTGTGGATATCGGTATATGCATGTATGTACGTAGTTGCATACGTATAGGTATATAGATATTATATGCTCTCAATAATATCTATACGTACATATATATATGTATTATATCATAGTATGGATATTAAATATTGTATACATGGTATAAGTTTTGATAGTATATATATATGTACAAAGTATAATTGATTAGTATGTAAACTCTATTAAGTAGCTAAATGCACATATCTATTAAAATTATAATTAGTAGTAGTGATGTTTAGGATACATAATAATAGGCATTATATGCCCGTGTACTAGGTGACCCTAACGAAATTATGGATACCCATAGCTATCTTGACCGGTGACCCTGTAGCATGATAAAAGACTGCCATATGTAGATCGATGTACTGCTAGACCATACCATTTACTGTCTGTTATGCACAGCAACGACAGACGTGACCATCCTAGCGTAGTCCCTAAGATCATAGTGTTATTTGTGTCTTAGTGTAATGTCTGATGCAGTATTATATTTATGATATATCTATAAGACTGTTGGATCATTCAGACGATACCTTAGAACCCGGACAATGGTATTGCCAGCTAAGGACCACAAGCGAGTACATTCTCTAACAGTTTCCATTATGTTGATTATCTCTATAATTCTTGATGTATAGCGTACATAACTCTGACACTGTTCTTTACACGAGTTGGCATCATTGAGACCTGTCACGAGGAGTCATGATTGGAATCCATCATGCTAGCTGGGGAAATGGGGAAGTATTAGTAGTTTATGTGATCATACCCAACTTACATGCAGTATTAGCTCACCCACATTTTACGTCGGTGCAGCCTTACCCTTACATGCCTCATCGCTGTTACATCTGGTTAGCCTGACCTGTTGGGGATGATCGCTAATCCATGTAATGAGTTATATAGTCCCAAGCCGATCACATGATATACTGATGTTTCACACACTTAGATAGATGATTTCTTGACATGTATCTTGATAGACTGATCCTGTATTTCTACATGTTCTAGTTGTTGTTCTTATACACACTTACATACCAGTTCTTTGTACTTGCGTATACTTACAGTTCTATTCCTTGTCAGATGCATATTGATGATGATGTTCCAGTACTTTATTCCAGTATTTCTTATTGTCAGTATTTTATTCTGTCTTATATTTCTTTACACTGTATTATAGTTTTTGTCAATATATGTGGAACTGCTGTTAGAGGTGTATTTTGTTCCAATCCTGACTGGATATTTTTTCCAGAGAACCTCGAGGATTTCTGTACCATGCACTACGGACCAGGTATAGATACAGACTATGTACCAGAGATCCTAGAGGAGACCATGCTTCTAGATGAGACATTGCCTACAGTTATCTAGATAGTATTTATTTATGCTTGAGACTTATGGAGGTTATTTCAGTTTATGTTTAGACTTATGTTAAGTTTAATTGGAGACTTGTGTTGGACAGCTAGACTGTGATTTATCTTTATGTTGGGACATGGTGTTTAACTATGTCATTTCCTTTTATCTTTTATCGTGCCTTATAGTTGTTGTGATTGAGTTTTATTATGAGATTATGGAGAAGTATATTATTGACAGGTGTTAGTTATTTAGTGTTATTGTGACCTAGACAGCGTTCTACCGCCAATGCTGCGGCGTAGGCTGGACGTACCCACGCTCTCGTGCCCCTATACTGGGTGCGGGTCGTGACATGTACCATTACAAATATGGTCGAGTTGGTATATTTCGAGGAGATAGCATATGGCGTACTCCTATAGTTGAAAATAGCCTGGTTGGCGTAAAATGCAAGGTTGGTGATGTGAGCGTATTAGTCACAGTTTTAGCTTTCCCAGTCATTTAAGACTAGAACAAAATCTCGTGCATTAAATACAGAAATCTGTCCCCATCTCGTGCATTAAATGTAGAGATATGCCTCGACCTCTGTACGAGAAATAACTTTTGACGTGGCGTCTGCTTTCGTCTCATCTTGAGCGTAAAGACTCATTTATGCCCATGTAGAATAGGCAGCGTATTCTTTGAATGCGTAAAAATGACTTGTATCAAGAATATATCACTAAACGACAGCCTTGGTCTTTGTACAAAATCATCATCACAGCCGTCCTCTCGATTATCGTGTAATACTTTTGTCAGGAGTCAGGTTCACTGTTTTGTTTGACAGATTCATCCGAGGAATATGAAGAGTTCCTCGTACAACTTTACGTTGCATTAAAAATAAACGTATTTTACGCCGAAGGGTATAGTAACTTTTTACGCCAAAACAGCCTTGAAGTGCTGCTTTTCGCGGGCCATTCTGAAGCTCTATTTTATGCCAAATAGCACTGAATCTCTGCTTTACGCCAATAGCACTGAAGTCATATTTTATGCCACATAGCGCTGAAGCCCTATTTTACGCTGACTTCATATATGTTGGAGGTTTTGAATGTATAATATGCATATAATTCCCCATCGTATTTCATGCTTCTACAAGACCCCCTTCAAAGTTTTCAAATTTCTTGTAATTTGAAATACTTTGAATAAAGCATGAAATGGTCAAATTTGACTCATTCTTCGAGGCTGATTTTTTGGCAATATTAAGGAGTTGTTGGGATTATGTGTGTTCTCTTCTGCCTATATAAGGACAAGCAAGTAAACTTGTTTTTCCATACTCCCTTCACCACAAAGATGGCTGCTGAGATTCATTGGACTTATCTGAGGAAGAAGAAGATTATGCTCTTTTAGCATATAAGGAGCCATAAAAAAGACGTCTTCGAGCAACTATTCTCTGCTACGATGGACCATGGAAGGATATCATAGCTTCTTTTGCTCGAGATAATCAGCGGTTTCATATGGCGATTCGTCAAAGGGAGAGAAAGGGTCGCATTAGACCACACAGCTTGCTAGCTGTATTTTCCCCTATTACGAAGCTGGACCCTGGTTGACAGCTTGGCCGTGTCTTCCCGTATTGTGTTGGGTTTGAATCCCTAACACAAATCTAAGCATGGCCGTCGATGACGTATGGAGGGTGGGCTTGAATAATTTAAACATGCCCAGTTCTGTATCCTCCCTTCATTAACCATTTTCTTGGCCTCCCGGCCGAAGATGTGTTATAGAAGAAGCAATGAAGATCTCCATCATACGAGAACCTAGTGTAATAGATTCCCATCATATGTAATCATTACCTTGAATATTAATAAAAGATCCTTTGTAAAATAGATTTCCATCATATGTAATCATGATTAATAAACTTGTCTTCTTTTACGCACTATTGATTTGCCATATTGCTGTGAGGAAGTCTGGTAATGTGCAGCTTCAACACGCTTGAGTAACTTTTATGCTGACTCTGACAAATATGCCTCCAGTCATGTCCCATCTTTTACGCGTAAAGGAAGATGCGTAAAAAGCTCTTTTGGCATTAAGTTGTCTTGAAGATCCAACTGTCATGCTAGTTTTTGACGAGGAGTCAAGTAGAATTCTAAACCATTATTTCTCCTAAATGTGGAGAACATCTGTTCAGAACATTACCTTCAAAAGAATGGTTTCTAGAAAGATTCTCGAGATGAGGCAAAAAATGTTCGTCGAACAGGCCATACTGGAATTAGATGTAAAGGATTCTGGCTAGACTTCGAATGAACTTTCAATGGCCAAGGAAGAAAAGTCATCTCCAGTGAAGACATGTGTTTTAGGGAACTCTTTGGCCCTTCATCTGATGAAGTCCTTTCGATTGAGGAAGAAGAGCATTTTCTGCGTAAACTCTTATAACAGGCTTTTTCGAGCGTAAAACCCAAATTATCAAGATATACGCGTATTCTGCTAACTGATCTGTCCTGCATAATTTGAGATACGCGAAAAGTAATAGATCCATAGTATCTGAGCATAAAATCATAGATCTGTAGCTCCTGGGCTTAAAATCGTAGATATGTAGCTTCTGAGCCTAAAATCGTAGATCTGTAGCTTCTGAGCGTAAAATCATAGATCTGTAGCTTCTAAGCGTAAAATCGTAGATCTGTATCTTCTGAGCATAAAATTGTAGATCTGTAGCTTCTGAGCGTAAAAGCTTCTGAGCGTAAAATCATAGATCTGTAGCTTCTGAGCGTAAAATCATAGATCTGTAGCTTCTGAGCGTAAAAACTTCTGAGCGTAAAATCATAGATCTGTAGCTCCTAAGCGTAAAATCGTAGATCTATAGCTTCTGAGCGTAAAATTATGGATCTGTAGCTTCTGAGCGTAAAATCATAGATCTGTAGCTTTTGAGTGTAAAATCTTCTGAGCGTAAAATTATAGATTTGTGCTCTGCGCGTAAAATCTGAGCATAAAATCATGGATCCGTTACGAAGCATGACTATCTGTCTTCCTTTACAAATGACCGGCTGACGTGTTCCCAAATTATAACCGACTATTAAAAATCAAATTTTGTTAAGGATTCAGAGAGTCACTTGAACTCTATAAATAGGCCTACGTCATGAGAGAGAAAAACCCTTCATCTGTCTCTGCAAAACCCTTCGTCTCTTTTTCAGAACTCTTCGTCTCTTTCTGAAAAAAAATAAAACTTCAGATTCGCCATGGCACCAAAACTGGTCTCCGTTGCTAAGGGAAAGAAAGTCGCTTCATCTTCTCGCTCCTCTGCCCAAGCACGAGCGACTCCTACTAGACCAAGTGAGCCTCATTCTGAACGAAGTGCTCTGCTTTCTAGCTGTGCACCGGGCATCACAGGTAAAGCTTCGAGAGAAATAGAGAACCCTCCGCACACGTTGTACGTGTATGCGCAAGTACACCCACATTCTTAATGTGTCAGCATTAAACTCCATATTTTTGCAGTCTGGCATAAAAGCTCAGACTGTCAAATTTTGGCGTATACTATAAACCTTGCGTTTTACGCACTGGATGTAAATTTCATCGTAAAACTAAATTTTTGCAGTCTGGCGTAAAAATTCAGACTGTTAGGTTTTGGCGTATACGGCAAACTTTGAGTTTTACACACTGGACGTAAATTCCAGCATAAAACTCAAATTTTTGCAGTCTGGCATAAAACTCAGACTTTCAAGTTTTGGCGTATACGACAAGTGTGTAGCACCTTACGTTTTACGCACTAAAAGAAAATTCTAGCGTAAAACTTAATTTTTCTCTTGCTTTTTGCATTGGACCAACAGATCCCCCCTATGGCTGAAGTGATGGGCTCTGCTGCTGGAATGCTGAATTCCAACTACTTGGAGGACTTGTCCCATGTGACTATCCCCATCTCTAGAAACGAGTATCCTCAAGAAAGGGGAACTCTGATCTCGGCTCAAGTAGAAAGAATGTTGTTGAGTATGATCAGTGGGGAACCCTTGACGTACATAGACAGCATTGAGTATAAGAAACCAGCTTTCTTATTTGGGGATGTTATTGACAAACAATCCCAGACAAAGCCCAAGAAGGAAGATTGGGTATTTTCTACTGATGGCACGGTCATGTATTTGCCAAATATGCCCAGAGATTACCCTATCTCTACATTCTTCCATGCCACACATCCCAGAAAGATGGTATGGACTCTGACTCCTGATCTTCATGGCCAGCCAAGGAAGATCTTTTATAAGAAAGGATTAAACCGAGGATCCTTTGTAAGTAGTCCCTCAGGCCGTGTCATGCCTTTCAGAGGATTACTGCCAAACAGCGTCCCGAATGAAGACTCTTCTTTGCTCCAGCCATTTCAAATGGCCACTTTATGCAATAAATTCATGGGGCAGGGAGGAGTATATCCCAAGGTTAACCCTCACACCAGTGGATGGCTTAACCCCCATAATCTTCGATGGGCCAATTTAACTGCATGGGCCCTGAAGCACTTTCAGATGGAGCTGAAAAGTATTAATTTATTTGAGGCTATGAGTGCTACTAATGTTGGGCTGCACATCAACCCCAATTTGTTCTTAGCTTTGATGGAGCGATATAACTCACCCACTGGGACTATCGCCACTCCGATAGGTGAGTTGATGGCAGATATCTCAAAGCTGCCAATGGGAGATATTCTTTATGAAGAATACGTCCCCACCAACAGAGAATTGAAGGATACCAACCCTCGGGTAATGGAAGTGTAGCTAGAGCTGATGAGCCACTATCTTGCATGCACCACTTTCTACAAAGAGCCCTCTAATTTAGCCCATATTAACAAATGGGTATCCTACCTCTTCTTCAATCAGGCTAAAGATGCCAAGCAGGACAAGGTTGTAGATAGCAACGACAAGCCTTTGAACCTTCTGAGCATGCTCAATGCCAACACAATCGATGATCTTATTAAAGATGTAGGGGCTTCAGATTGTGTTCTCAATGAAGAGATAGGGGGTTATCCTGCGGGAACCAAAGCCTACAGTTATATGAGGCATTGTCGAAAGCCTCTGTCAAGGGAAGCTCAACTGGCTGGCTTCCTTTTTATTTGGCTACGCCGATGGGTGGTGCCTGGCATCGCGTCTGCGGATGCATTCATTGCAACACCGTATGGCCTGCAGTGCATTTGGTATTTGGAGCAAGATTGGGCCTGCTCCCTGCCTTGGTATGCAGGATACAAGCTGGCCAGAGGGCTATTACTGATGGGCTGCTGGCCGATACTACGCAGCATGAAGGATATCTCAGAGTGGAATTGCCATTTTTATATCTAATGGAATGGTTAATCCTTCACAACACCAGAGTGATGTCTCCCAGATCTGCCAGTGGTTCGGGCAATAACTTTCTGTTGAATTACATCAATTCTTCTTGAAATGTGACTAGCGTCATAGATTATTGACTAGCACTTAATTTTGCCCATAGTTAGAAATTCTTCTGCACCGTCCCCCCGGTACATAGCAATCAACAGGAGACTAAACTTCAGGATGCAGGTCAGGGGAAGACTATTCTTTCTCCTGATGCCTTTTACTGGTTGGTCTGCATTAGACATTCCCACCTGCTGTACAAAAGTGTCACTACCACATTTCCAAATAAGGGCATTTGTGTAATTTCACTATTTTGAATAATTATGCATTTAATTAATCTGCTGAGTTATATAAACTATTTATATATTGCTAGTGATGTTTGGTTTTAGGTCAAACCCTAGAACTCATTAGGACAAACCCTAATAAGTAAACCCTAATTTGTAAACCTAATTCTAGAGAAACCCTAGAATTCAATTTTAGGTTTGGACCTCCAACCCTAGGATGACTAAACCTGAATTAATTGAGTTCTTCATGACCTAACAGGGGGGTTTCAATCTAAAACTATGCATATGAAGCCCTAACCTAGTTTAATATAAAAGGGAGCCACCCACAACTCTTTTCTCCTTCATGAAGAAAGAAACCCTAGCCTCCATCAAGAAAGCCATCTCCCCAACCCCAAATTCGGAATTAAAACCCTTGGATTCCATCTTCCTCCTCCAAAGTAAGAGAAGCAAGGGGTTGGGTCAAGAATACTTGGAGAAGGAGAACTTCCATTGAAGAAACCATCTCCCTAGGTAAAACCCTATTTTAATCCAATTATATTCTGTTTTCCTTGTTTTTGGCCATTAGGAAACCTACCTTGATGTTTAGGTTTTGATTTCTGAGACTCTACATGAAGACCTAGGTGAACTTGGGTTTTGGTGACCTACGGATGTTTCACCAAAATTCTGGAACCCAAACCCTAGGGATTTCGTGTAGTCTCGATTACCTCTCTTACGTGTAAGTATAGATTTCGTTTTAGGGGTTTAATTTGGGTTTTTCAGAAAGTTTTAGTAGGGATTCGTTTTCTGCACACCAAGTGTTTGGTGATATGCCCTTAAGGTTTTACCCATCTAATGTATTCTTATATCTGCATATTTTGACATACAACTATATTCATAATGTAATTCTGGAGTTGTCAGCTATGTGTTGGATTTTTCCCTGTACAGTTGATGGTTTGAGATGTGCAATACAGTCGGGTTTGGGACTGTTCTGTGGCTGTGCTGTGTGCACTGTGGGGGATCTTCCCTGTGCAGTCGGGCTGTGGGTTATGGATTCCTGTGTACAGTTGGGCTTTGGAGTAAACTGTGCACAGTCGGGTATCAGAGGGTGTGTGGCTGTGTGTTTGGGAGAAATTCATGTACATGTGTTTGTGTGTGTCTCAATATCAGTATCAGATTCACTGTGGGGGGGGAACTGTGTGTATCAGTGAACAAGTCAACTAGCTGGGTGTTCAAGAATCTGGGATATATGATGGAGCAGTGAGTTCCTATATGTCAGTGTGCCAAAACCTGTGTGAGTGTATGTGTATATAACTGTGTAGTGAGAAACCTGTGTCTTAGTCAGTTAGAAATTACCTGTGCACTGAGTGAACCTTTGTGTAAATGTTTACCTGTGTATAGGATTAAGATCAGTGAGTATTCTATATGAATTCTGTGTACGAGTGAGTGAATATATGTGTGTGTGAGGGTATTACCTAGGTGCTAGATACCTATGTCCCTATGTGTTCAGATATTAGGTGGGAGCCAATGTAAATCAGTATATGCTTGGGAGAATACTTGAGTGTGTGTGTGTGTGTGGAGTGAGTTCCCTAGTGTTCAGTACAGTAAAACTAGGTACCTGTGTGTTCTCAGTAAGGGGGATCAATGTGCAGTTGTACAAACTAATAAGAGTGTGTATCTGTGTAACTGTGTGTCAGTTCCCAATGTCTCAGCATGAGGTAGCAGTGGCTATTTACATCAGTACTAGTTAAGTGGCTGTGTGTTAAACTTCTGTGTGTATATGTTACAGTGTTTGAACCTAAGTGTCTCAGTGTATATCAATATGTGTCTAGGTATTAGCTAAGTGCCTGGGTGTAAAGGGTAGTTCAGATTTCAGTGTGTGTGTAGGTATATACAGTGTGCAGGTCATAGGGTGTGTGAGTATTCTTGTGTGTGTGAATAATGTGTATGTATGACTGTCTGAGAAGTAGAACCTGAGTGTGTCTGCAACTACCTGTGTGTGTCTAAATGAGTGTATCAGGCGTATAGGTCTAGTGTATCAGTAAACTGCCTGTGAACCAGAGTGGAATGTTAGGGTGAGTGAACCTGAAACCTATGAGTGAGACTGAGTGTTGGTGCAAAGTATTCCCAGGTGTTAATGTGTGGCTGTGTGTGTAGAATTTTGATATCAGTATAAATTAGTGTGGTGTGTCCCATAAATCCCCAGATCAGTATAACTAGTGTATTAATAACTAGTATTTCCCTATGTTTAACTGTGCAGTACACCCAGGTTTGGAGAAGGGAACTAGGTTCAGCACAGGGGACTGATAAGTAGTAAACCTAGAGTACACATGTGTACTAGAGTATTATGTCTGATACTCATAAGTATCAGTAACTCAGTTGATACAATGAGTCAATAAATATAGAAATTAGTATCAACTAGTGATTCCAGTATCAGTAGAGTGATTAATTGGTCAGTGTGTTATATATTTTGGTGTCAGTTAGTTAGTCAGCATGCCTCTATAGATCTATTAGTAAGTGTATATATAGTAACTGTGATAGTATAAGCTAAGTATTAATTAAAATGGTATAGATGTTAATTAAGTATACGATCATTAGTTTCAAACCTAAGTTAGTAATTAAGTTGTACTAGCTAGTGTAGGTGTTAGTGAAGTGTTACCTAGAAACCTAGGTAATAACCTAGTGTAGACTGAGCCATGACCTAGAAGCCTCATATTTTAATTAGCTAAACATGTTATTTCCTTTAATTCAGTATTTTGACATTGATATTCCATAACTAGGTCATTGTGATTTCATCTTGGGCATCGATCCTCGAGCTTTGCTCAGGACCACAGGCGAGTACATTCTCTGACAGTTTTCATTGTTGATTATTTCTATAATGCAGTTGTATTACATACTTGATTCCGGCAATATGGATACACGGGTTAGCACCCTAGATCCCCATCATGAGGAGTCATGATTGGAATCCATCGTGCTAGCTGGGGGATGGGGAACTATTAGTAGATTATGTGATCATCTCCAAACCTTTACATGCATCATAGTTCACCCCACTTCTCACGTCGGGTGCGACCTGACCATTTACATGCATCATAGCTGTTATATATGATTAACTTGACCACTACATGCATTATAGCTAACCATATGGTTAGCCTGACCTACAAGAATCATAGTTAATCATATATAACCAGCCTGATCAAGTCCCAAGCCGATCACATAAAAAACTGATAATTCAAACACTTAGCTAGATGTCTATTTTATTCAGATTCACTTGTTCTAGCATTCACTGTCTATTGTTCATTGCTAGATGCTTTATTGCCTATTTCCATTTTCTCCAGTACTTTACATTTCTAGCATTTATTTCCATCTTGTATTTCTTACACTGTTTATAGTCTTTGTCAATTTAATGAAACTGCTGTTAGTGCTTGTGCTTCGCTCCAATCCTGACTGGATAACATTTTTCAGAGGACCTGGAGGATCTTTGCCCACTCATTACGGCCCAGGATTAGAGGGAGATTTCACTCCAGAAACCCCAGAGGAGTTGCCTATCCTAGAGGAGACCTTACCTGCCAATTCTTAGATTATTTTTCTGCATTTATTGTTCTAGACTGAGACTGAGTTGTATTTATTATTCTGTGATTTTGTGAGGTCATCTAGACCCAAGATTTGAGTTGGACTTATTGTGGTTGGTTTATATTAGAACTCTTTTCTATTCTCATCGTGCCATTATTTTCTATTAGCTTGTGATTGAGTATATCATAGAACTGTGAATTATTTATCATTGTCCTCCGTGCGGAGTTGAGACTATTCACAGGATATATTATATGTTGAGACCTAGACAGCGTTCTACCGCCGATGCTGTGGCGTAGGCTGGACGTACCCACGACTCATGCCCAAATTCTGGGTGCGGGTCGTGACACGTTTTAGTGGTGGCCCATGCAGGTCCAGTCCTAGATTCGCATTAGAGCAATATCGTAGTGGTGCCCGCTTAGAGTATTACTACGAGCCTGTTTTAGAAAATAGGAATTTGGCCGAGAATATGCTCAATCACAATTAGGAAATTCTGATTCTGATTCTTATGACACTAGTCTTAATGATTTTTCCTTTAGAAATTACTGTCCTTCTTTGATGATATCGTGTCTATTACCTTGATTAAATTCTTCGATCTGCCTTCAGGATGCCGCCGAGAACCAGATCCCGGAGAACCGGAGCAGCAGAGTCAGAGAGGTCTGCCACCTCTCGCCTTGCCGGACCGACATCCGCAGCACCTCCTACATCTCCAGTATATGTGGGAGTGTCCGCAGCATTCGGGGGGTCCTCCACCACCTGTTCAGAGGGTCCCCATAGCTACGACGGCGCCTCCACCACCCCCATCACCAGTTCAGCATCCAAGAGGTGTGCCCGTCGATGGAGCACAGATATTCGCTTTGATTCAGGGCATGGTCGATGCCCAGAGGACGTCGGCAGAGGCCGAGAGGGTGCAGGCTGAGGCACACCAGGCCCAAACAGAGATGATGACGGTGAACATGGAGAATGCTCATCAAGTGCCTCTTCAGGCTGTGGAGAGAGTCACTCAGCAGCAGCAGCGTCCTGATCAGCACCACCAGAGGCCGGGCACCATTGTGGATTTCAAGAGGATGATGTCTCGGGAGTTCAAGGGGACAGAAGGGATACTCTACGCCGATGATTGGCTAGAGGACATTGAGAGGAACTTGCGCTTGGCGCAGCTTCCGGAGACTCTTCAGATCGAGGCCGCCGGCAGCCAGATGTTCGACATCGCCTTGACGTGGTTTCGCACAGAGCCGAGACTCCTTGAAAGGGGACTCCCTTGGGAAGCTTTCAAGGAGCTCTTCAAGGAGAAGTTCTTTCCTGATGTTGCCCTGGGAGCTTTGGAGAGTCAGTTCCATGACTTAGTCCAGGGGAGCTCATCCGTCGATGAGTATGCCGCGGAGTTTTGCCGCCTGAGTCGCTTCACGCCATCTATGATTAGAGATCCGTGGGACAGGGCCCGAAAGTTCAGAAAGGGGCTGGCAAGGGAGATCAAGTCTCGCACGTCGGGACGTCGCACAGCTACCTACGAGGGCATATTGATGGATGCCCAGATAGCCGAGGACGACTTGGGCCTCAGGCCCAAGAGGGGACGCGATGGTTCCGGAGGAGCAAACAGTAGTGCGGGACCGGGCAAGCGTCCACACTTTCAGCAGCAACAGCAGAGACCCTTTCAGCAGCAGCATCAGGCACCAGCCCGAGGGCAGGTCCAGCAGCAGCAACAGAGACAGACCAAAGATTTGAGTTGGACTTATTATGGTTGGTTTATATTAGAACTCTTTTCTATTCTCATCGTGCCATTATTTTCTATTAGCTTGTGATTGAGTATATCATAGAACTGTGGATTATTTATCATTGTCCTACGTGCGGAGTTGAGACTATTGACAGGATATATTATATGTTGAGACCTAGACAGCGTTCTACCGCCGATGCTGTGGCGTAGGCTGGACGTACCCACGACTCATGCCCAAATTCCGGGTGCGGGTCGTGACAAGAAGTGAGGACCACTACTACTTGGACCCTTATCTGCCTAGCCATTTTGCCAAGCAATTTGGATATGATCAGTTGCACGTGGGGAATCCCATCACCAGCTTCAAATTCAAAGGTAGGCTTATTGATGGAGCTAGAGGATGGCGGTATTTCATCATGGGTTGTACTGGAGCAACCTTTGCTGTGCCCGCGACTTCCCTCTCCACGGAGTTGCACATTCTTCATTCGTACCCGCAGTTTTTTGCGTCCATCAATACCTTCCATCATATTTTTATGGTCATGGAAGTTTTAGAATGCCCTCTCATAAGTCCACTAGAAGAGAGGAGATACCATATGTTTCCTCTGATAAAGGTGATGAAACCACCGGTGCAGATGATAATTTATTTATTTTACCGAGTGGCGTAATAGCTCCACCAGCAGAACCTCTCATAATCTCCAGTAAATGAAAGGCTTATACTCTAAAAGAGCCTTCTCCCCGCCAGAAGAAGAAACAGATTACCAGAGGTCCTAACAGAATTTCCACCAAGGGGGCCTCTTCCAGGAGTGAGCCTATTGTTTTCCCTGTTGGGGATGATTCTTTGATCAGGGGTCCATCGCCTTTTAGAGAGGGAACCTCCACAGTCCTAGCTAACATTGTTGGAGATTCTTTGCCTGCGATTGTTGCCGCTACAACCATTACTGGTGGTGTTTCTAGATCGCCTTAGAGGCCGAGGTTAATAAGAATCAATATACCTTTACCCAGATAAATAATGGGGATAGCCCCTCCTTCTTCTGTAAGTATCTCAAGCGAGATTCCACTCAATGAAGCTCGACTGGATCTGGGTGACGACTAGGATGACGAACCTCAAGCGTCAGTTGGTGTACCCTCGTCTCCAGGTATGATAGCTTGTTTAGCATCTTTAAGAAATGATTTAGCTATACAGGCTGCAGACGCCACATACATACCATCGGCCAGGGTAAATGTTGTCTTCACGCTTTTTTCAGGAAAATTAACATCAATTTGATATTAACTTTCTCTTATCTTATTTTCAGGCGAAGACATCTCGGGGGAGGGCGGAGCTGAAATAACCTCTGATTTTGTTGCGGATCCAACTAATGCAACGATGATGACCACCATCGAAGAAGCATATCTTGAAGCCGTTGATCTTTCATCCGCAACATTCTCAGACATAATCCCGCCAGTAGCAGTTCAAATAATATCAGAGGTGGATGAACCCACCATCTCGACTGTGTCTCCTTCATCGAGCATGTCGGCAACTTCAACTATTGTTGGTGTATCTTCTTTGTCGCGCCATATGTTGAAGCAACGACTGTGGAAATATCCTCTACAGTCATTCCAGAAAGGAGATTTACCGATATTGTGGCCACTCCCAGCGTACATTCGATCTTTGCTATGCTAGTTGAACAATACACTAGCATATTCTATCTCACTTTGACAGAATTGATATCCATGGTACTGGAAAAGAATCAAGGCTTTGATGCTCTGAAGACGTCCTCCAAGCTCATTATAGCGTCGATTAGAAATTTCAATGACGTTGAAAGAGCTGATGCGCTAGAGCAAATAGTTAATGGTTTAGAACAACCCATTAACGAATATTTACAACTATCCCGAGGAGGCATCAATGACTTGGTTCAGGCTGAGTACGACTCACAAACTGCGAAACTTTCTCAGTAGACAGAATCTTTAAACAAATCCATCCAGGAACAGCAACAAGAGATGCAGAAAGAGCAAGCAGTATTGGTGGATATTATTCCTCAGCTCCCTCAGTGCTGTAGAGAATATGAGGGATATTAAGTGAGGGTTCGAGAATTGGAAGCTGAACTTGCTCAAACAATGGAGAGGCTTCTCAAGGCATCGCGAGTTCGTGATGTATTGAAGGGCCAAGTGAATACAGCTCAGCGAAACTTAAAAAATGTGGGTGTCATCCACGCAAGCTTTGTTGATACTCTGTCCGAACTATCTCTCTTGAGCAATAATGAGGCAAGACTGGAACGGGTTCGCACTAACATTTTGAACTCTGGGAATGAGAGGATGGCTGCTTTGGCACGACAGATCAGGGATTTAACTGCTCCTCCCCAATGATGTACTTTTTTACTTCTCCTGTAATTTCTCAGAGATAATAAAGATACATTTTCCGACTTTGTAGACCCATCACTTTAGAATATAAATGATAGCTAAAATAAAAGTGATATCAGAGGTAATATGAACATGATTTACTTTCGGTAAGGTTTTGCTGAATATAAATCTATTCAGAAGTAATATGAACCTGAGAGAATATAATCTAACTAAATTTATATACAAAACACTATCAGAGGTAATATGAACATAATAGGTTTAAAAATTAGTTAAGCATATCTATTCAGAGGTCATATGAACCTGATAGAATATAATCCAGCTAACCTTTGTACGTGGTATTGTCAGAATAAAATCTTCATCATACTCCTTTAAGCAAAAGGAGATCAAGTATAATGCTTCTTCGGGAATTTGCAGTTGATAGGAGCCATTATCAAATCTTTATTAGGTTTGGCTAATCCGTAAGCGCCATTTGAGAATGTTGCTTCAATCACATAAAGGCCCTCCCGTTCTTTATGATTGTTTGTGTAAATTTCGGATATCGTACCAGAGGTAATATGGACGTGGCACAATACCGTATTTGTTGAGGACATCCCACTGGACGATCTTTGGTGGACCTATTATTTGTTGCACACGTTGAGTGCAAATAATAAGTTTGAAACAAGCCCTATCAGATGTGATAGGTTTTGTGGTTAATAAGGACATCCCGCTGGGGGATTTTTTGTGGACCCATTACTTTTTGCGCACGAGAGTACAAGTATTCGGTTTGAGACAAGTCCTGACAGAGGTAATAAGGATGCTGTAAAATATGACTCTGTGGGGATAGTGAAGAGACATATTTCAGATGTAATATGAATATGACATGACTTTTTCTTTGCTGGGGAAAATAAGGATAGTTCAGAGGTAATATGGACATGAATAATTCGTTTCCATTGCAGGCATCCCACAGGGGTTTTTGGTGGACTTATTACTTCTTATGCACAAGAGTGCAAGTAAAAAGTTTAAGACAAGCCCTACCAGAGGTAATATGGACGTGGCAGTTTTTGTGGACTTAACACCACTGGCGTACTTAGAGTTAAGTATGGGTGTTAAGTTTGAGACGACAACCGATATCAGAGGTAATATGGATATGATAATCGATAGCCGAACCCGGAATATTTGCTCAGAAGTAATACGAACATGACAAACTCAGCCTGAGAGAAATATTATGATAGCAGTTCAGAGGTAATATGAACGTAAACTAATGTCCGAAAAATTCATTGAGGAATGATTTATTGAGTATGGTCTATTCGAACATAAAGGTAGACCAAAGGATTATTCCGCTGGGAAGATTGATAGGACGATAGCCCAGAGGTAATATGAACATGGCTAGCGTCTAACGAGATTGGTTTGAATAGTCACTACGGGAGTGTGCGGAGTGTGCGAGTAGACCTAAGGATTTCTTCGCTGGAGAGATTTTGAGGATCCATCATACATTGCATATCCGGGACTCTTGGATACAGATGATGGCTCTTTATAGGAATTTGTAACGAAGGAGAAAATGTTGCACATAGGCACTTGCTAGGGATGCCAAATTGCTGAACATATCTATTCAGAGGTCATATGAACATGACAGAATATGATTCTCGATCTTCGACGATCGAGAAAATATTGCACATAGGCACTTGCTGAGGATGATGAACCAAGAGTCGATTTGTACATCTGGGTTGTGGACTTATTACCCATAGCGTACCTTATGTACAGATAATAAGCTAAAATGACTAGCACTACCAGGGGTTATGCGAACGTGATAGTAGAAAGTCAAAGAGTAGAACATGAAAAAGTTCTGAAAATATCTTACTCAGAGGTAATATGGACGTGGTAAGATATGACATTGTGGGGATAAAGATAAACAGGACAGAGGTAATATGGAAGTGACCATTTTTGTGGTGGTAGATTTACTCTGCCGGAGAAAGTGGACAGGCGTAGTTCAGAGTTAATATGGACGTGAACTGATCGATAGCAACAATCTGGGAGGTTTGCTCAGGGGTCACTTGGACATGGCAAACTCAGCAGGGGAAAAAATATTTGGACAATAGTTCAGAGGTAATATGGACGTGAACTAATGTCCAAAAAATTCCTTGGATAGTGATTTACTGAGTGAGGATAGACCTGAAGGTTGCTTCGCTGGGGAGAGTTTTAGGGACTCATCATCCGACACGTTTTGAAGGAGCAAATTTCTACGTGGGAGTGAGACCAATTTGCCATGACCTTCATCTTGTTTATAAATGCAAAGTGATGACTTTAGCGTCGATCAACACTTGGATTCTCCTTTTCAGTACATAGCATGCCTTTATGGGGTGATGAATGTACCGATGAAAGAGACAATATTCTGGGTCATCGACCTTGCTAGCCCTTTCAGGGTATCTGATGTTGGATAGCCGAAGTTTGTTTTCCTTTATCAATATATTGAATATTTCAATGATGTCATCCTCATTGAAGGAGAAAGTCCCATTTGGCTTTTGGGCTTTCGATATCTGAGTCATACGGTCCTCGGGGAAGATGGTCCTAGCTGCATCATCTTCAGACTCAGAGGGAATTCTACCCCCAACTTTGGATTTTGCTCTGTTTTGTCGAGGGAGACAACCCCCAGACATGTCGTTGTCTGGTTCTTCTTCTTCTTTTTGTTTGTTTTTGTCCACAGAGGTTGATTTAGAAGAACCTGCCTCTGGTATTACAGGATCAGACTCTGGTGTAGAAGCATGAAAAATACGCCGGATGACTATACGCGGCATATTGGTGCAGAGTAGCGTAAGCAGAAGCCTTCAGAGTCATCAAGCGTGCAACAGAGCTTTTTCCAATAAAACGCAGCATGAAATATGAAAGCTCAAAGGACCATCCGCGTAAGGCAGTACGTCCAAGCCGCTTCAGCGTAAATTGGGTGCTTCATCGCCTCCAGGGAGTAAAACTCATCCTCTTTTAGACGCAATATTGAGGTGTACAAGAGACGCTTCGTATTCTCCGAAGTGAATGTGTCAGACCCTGCAATGAAGATCCTGCAATGAACCTGTCGTCTGGACTTCTGACAAAGGAATACGGCTCGACTACCCAGACGACGGCTATAATGATGACACAATACTGCGACCCAGGCTGTCAAATACCGCCATCCCCTTTGCGTAAACTGCTTTTACAAGCACGAAGGGATACGCTGCCTTGTTTTACACAGGCAGACACAAGCTGTTTTATGTTCTGCAGTAGACAAACCGCCTGCCACATCAAAAGCTGCACTCTGTACGGGGTCGAGGCACGTCTTTACGTCTAATGCATAGAGCGGTGACAGTTTCTCAAGGCACGTCTCTGCGACTGATGCGCAGAAGGGGTTACAGACCTTCAAAGACACGCCTCCACATTTAATGCACAGGATGGTGGCAAATCTCGGCATTTAAAGCAAGAGATTTGATTATATCTTTAAAAGCCGTAATTCCGGCTAAGACGTCCCCATCAGCACTCTGGCACGTTATGCAGCGGCTTCTACGCCCGTTCAGCTTCTACGCCTGCTCGGCCTTAACGACCATTCGGCTTCTACGCCTGCTCGGTCTCTATGACCACTCGGCTTCTATGCCTGCTCGGTCTCTATGACCACTCGGCTTTTCGCCCATTCGGCTTCTATGCCTGTTCGGCTTCTACGTCTATTCGGCTTCTATGCCGGTTTGATAACTATTTGGCTTCTATGCCATGGTGATAGACATTTGGCTTCTATGCCAACCTCTTCTACACAATGGATACCTACCTGTGTGGCTTCTACGCCGTGATCTTGGTAGCGATTATACGCATTTTGTCCCTTAGTTGGACCCGCGTCACACGCTCATTCAAAGGATCATCTATACGTAGGCATTGGTTACTTTAACCGTTGTGTAAAAGGGTACTGTACCTTCCACTCCTCGGTTTCTATACCGACGGAGTGGTCACTGTCACTAAAACTCTATAAATAGAGACCTCTATCAATGAGAAAAAAGGTCAAAAAATTGGTCAAGAAACCAATATCAGGTCCAGGGAGAAAGGTCGAACCAGAGGTCAAGAGAGAGAGAGAGAGAGAATCCGGAGCTCAGGCAGAGAGCAGGGATCGACGACTTTGGCATCATGCATCCACCCTCTTTTGCAACCTTTGAAGCTACTTCCTGTCTTCTACGACACTTCTTCAACATCGTATGGTCCAAGGGCTAAAGTGATCGACTGCAGATCAGACACCTATAGCAATATTTACCCAGATTAAATAAATTGTACTCCCATATCCTCGTATAGGATCAAATTGTACAAGTTTGTTTGTAAACCAAAGAAGGCGGGTTTCGTATAAACCCCATCCTGAATATATTTTTCATTCTTTCGTTTAATACCACAAACAAGATGGTGACTCTGCTGGGGAGATCTTTCTCTTCTGATGAGGAAGAAATTGCTCAACACGATGCGGTATCTATAGGAACCGTGAAGAAGACACTGGTCGTCCAATTCGACCAGTCTGCCTACGAAGATATGCTTCGAACCGGGGGTAGCTCTCACCCTCTCTCCGTCCGAGACAACAGGAAGCTGTGCAAGGTCTGGATGCCCAAGACATCCTCTCCGATCTCTCCGACCTCTCCGACCAATGAGGTTGTAGCATTGCTCCCTCCGTGCCCTGCACGTAAAATTCAGTCTTCTGCTACGCACGATACAGACGAAACTTTGGGCAAAGCCTCATAGCTGACCCAGAAGTATCCACTGCGCTCTACGCGTAGGAACCAGTCTCCCGCTACGCGCGGTACAGACGAAACTTCGGGCAAAGCCTCAGCGCTAACCCAGAAGTATCCACTGTGCTCTACGCATAGGAACCAGTCTCCCGCTACGCGCGGTATAGACCAAACTTCTGATGATGCCTCAGCGCCAAATCGGAAGTAGAAATCACTCTCCATGTGCGAGGCAACATCTGACCTATACGGGAAACCAGATAAGCGCTGTGATTTCCGTAAGGGGAAGCAAGCGACAGAGTACTCAACTTCTCGGTCGTTACGCCAGCGAAGAAGCAATCTGCCTACTCTCCGAATTACGCGGGAAGCCGACGGCCGACTGAGGACCTCTTCAGCTTTACGCCAGTCTGAGCAAATCTCCAAATTACGCCAGGCGAAGTCCCACGATAAAGCAAGCTTAGGTTGCGGGAAGGCAAAGTCTATTATGCCCCCTAGCGAGCGATGTTGTAATAGTCATAAGATTGTGATTGACTGCTGCTGTTCTAAAGCAAAACGGTCAGTTTTCGACCGATTGAGCTACTCTCAGTCTTTCCAGGAAGAAGAGCCCGCACATGCATTCGTGAACATGGCTTCACACATACCTAGAGGAGGGTCGAGCTCAAAATGTTATCCTTCTAGGCCTCCGAGCCGAAGGAGATTCGAAGACCTCCTTAGGAACACTGAAGCTGGGGTATTCCAAAACACCCGTGCAAGGTCACAGCAACCAGCTTCGTACTCGTCTGATTCCGACACTGGGGGTCGCCAATCTCCCAGATCAGACGCTGAAAGTATAGAGTCGACTTCTGCAGCTACCTATACTAATCCTTCGATGACGCCTCAGGAAATGGGAGTTTACGCCATTGAAGATGAACGCGAGGAAGCTTCGCCGTCAGGAAACGCGGAGCAACGCATCACCATGCTGGAGACATCTCTGAAACAAATGTAATCCATGATGAAGAACATGCACCAAATGATGCTAACTTAACACGCAGCTGCCATGGCTCAAGCGTCGGTCCCGCCAACTCAGATACGTGTGGGGGTGGACTTACCACCATCCAACCCGAGCCAAGAGCCTGCTCTAGATCAAGAGTCAGCAGTTCCTCCGCTTCCTCACTCGGAGAATATATTACCTCCCGTTGGAGTCACGATGCAACCAACTCCGCGCTACACCGTAGTCCCGCTTCTAACTGAAAATCCGATGCAGGCAGTACGGGAGTTGAAAGCCCAGTTCGACGCCTTGAAGCACAAAGATCAGCTCAAGAAACTGGGAATTAACCATCCTTACCCAGCTATCTGGGAAGAAGTCCCTTTCACTCCGAGGTACAAACCTCAGACTATGGCTCTGTTCCAGGGAAAAACATCACCAAGTCAGTACATGAACCATTTCAGTATGATGCGGTGTTGCTACAAGGGAACGACGCCCTCCTCACTCGGATGTTCAAAGGCTGCCTCTCAGGAGTAGCCTATCAGTGGTACCATAGCTTGGCAGACAACTGCATTACTTCTTTCGAGGACTTCAAAGCTTTATTCTTCATATGATTCTACGAGGGTGGAATGGACATGTCTATGTCCTCTCTCATCGAAGTCAAGCAGAGGAAAAAGGAGGACGTTCGCACCTTCGTCGAACATTTTTGTCAGGCCACCTTATAGATGCCTCCAGGAGTTCCAGACTCTGCGTTAGTAGACATTTGCAGAAAGAACCTCCTTCCCGTAGTCTCAGTATTTACAGGACCATATTAGTTCCATGATTGGCCCTCGTTCATCATCTCGGCAGTGGCCGCCGAAGATAATAGCTGCAAGGCACATGACAATGGCATTATGATCTCCGCCTCTGATAGAGGTAAGAGGTCATCTCCCGACAGCGACCATCCTCGCAGCTCCAAGGGAATAGAAGCTCTGGCGGTCAATACGTCCAGACAAAGGACTGCGGCGACCACGCAGACGAGACCCGGGACCTCCAGGCCCGTCGAAGTCTACTCTTTCGACGACGACGATATCCCTAGTATATTCGAGTATCTCGTCAAAAGTGGCAAGATCACCCTTCCGGAGCTGAGGCGGCCCCAAGAAGTCGGTAGTACTGACGACCCCAAATACTGCATCTTCCACAGATACGTACACCACCCAACAAAGGCATGTTACATACTAAAAAGAAAGATCCAGGGGTTAATCGATGCTAAGGCCATCACTCTGTACAACACCGAGAATGCGGTCACGGCCAACATGATCTCTCTGCGGTTTGGCGATCTGCCTTCCTGTCACGACCCGCACCCGGAATTTGGGCATGAGTCGTGGGTACGTCCAGCCTACGCCGCAGCATCGGCGGTAGAACGCTGTCTAGGTCTCAACATATAATATATCCTGTCAATAGTCTCAACTCCGTACGGAGGACAATGATAATAATCTATAGTTCTATGATATACTCAATCACAAGCTAATAAAAATCATAGCACGATGAGAATAGAAAAGAGTTCTAATAAAAACCAACCACAATAATCCAACTCAAATCCTGGGTCTAAATGACCTCACAAAGTCACAAAATAATAAATACATCTCAGTCTCAGTCTAAAACAATAATGCAGAAAAAAGTAGTCTAAGAGCAGCCAGGTACGTTCTCCTCTAGGCTAGGCAACTCCTCTGGGGTTTCTGGAGTGAAATCACCCTCTAATCCTGGGCCGTAATGAGTGGGGCAAAGATCCTCCAGGTCCTCTGAAAAATGTTATCCAGTCAGGATTGGAGCGAAGCACAAGCACTAAGAGCAGTTTCATTAAATTGACAAAGTCTATAAACAGTGTAAGAAATACAAGATGGAAGTAAATGCTGGAAATGTAAAATACTGGAGAAAATAGAAATAGGAAATAGAGCATCTAGCAATGAACAATAAATAGTGAATGCTAGACAATAAATAGTAAATACTGGAACAGGTGAATCTGAATAAAGTAGACATCTAGCTAAGTGTTTGAATTATCAGTTTATTATGTGATCGGCTTGGGGCTTGATCAGGCTGGTTATATATGATTAACTATGATTTTTGTTGGTCAGGCTAACCATATGGTTAGCTATGATGCATGTAGTGGTCAGGTTAATCATATATAACAGCTATGATGCATGAAAGATGGTCAGGCCGCACCCAACGTGAGAAGTGGGGTGAGCTATGATGCATGTAAAAGATTTGGATATGATCACATAATCTACTAATAATTCTCCATCCCCCAGCTAGCACGATGGATTCCAATCACGACTCCTCATGATGGGGATCTAGGGTGCTAACCCGTGTATCCATAGTGTCGGAATCAAGTATGTAATACACTACAATTTATAGAAGTAATCAACAATGAAAACTGTCAGAGAATGTACTCGCCTGTGGTCCTGAGCAAGGTGTGAGGATCGATGTCCAAAGTGGGATCATAATGACCTATTTATGGAATATTAATGTCAGATGCTGAATTAAAGAAATAACATGTTTAACAAATTAAATACGAGGTTTCTAGGTCATCCTAAAAATCTACTGGTCAATACTAGGTCCACTAGTCAAATTATATATCATACTAGGGATACCTAACTTATACTAGTTAATAACTTAACTAGTAACTTAATACCTAATTCCTATTTGGTATCTAACCTCACCTACTATACATGATACCAATTTAACCAATGCCAAATACAAACGATTTATACACATAGGTACTCACTTAGTGATACATAATCTTAATCCTAACACACATATCAAACTGTTCAACAGGATCCCCTAATCCAACCCTAGTCCATCACTCACACACATACCTATACACATTAATACAAAATTACTGATACATATACCTTACACACAGGTATTTACATAGGAACACACATAAACTGTCTAATCTCACCTCTATAACTTAACACCCCACCCTAAACTTGTTGACTGTACATGAATTGATCAACTACCCAACAGATTTACACTAAAATATACTAACTGACACCTTAAGTTACTAACTGATACTCATATATCAGCTCCCTTACACCAAGCCCACACATAACACTGAAACTGATTCCTACACACAGTCACAGTCCTGACAAATCACTCACTGGCACTCTGTCTGCATACAGACACACTCTTCACACACTGTCATATATACACATGTTTGCCCATCTCAGGCTCACTGATACACTCAGCACAGGGTCATACACAAGTTCCTGAATACACAAACACTAAATTTATATTCCCTCATCACAACCATTCTAACAATACCCGAACCCCCTCCCAGTTTCTGACTTAAACTCTACACAACTGATTCTTCCCACCTGTGCACATACACTCGAGAATACCTCACTACCCTCACTGAAACCAATCACTATACCCAATACTGATACTGAACATAGGTATGGATCAAATCTACACATTTTACACTCAAGTTACTGACATAACACATAGGTAAAACTGGTCCCAACCTACTGACCTACAGCCACACACTAACACACTGGTGCTAACACATACACAAAACTTATATCCCCAAATACACAGCCACACACACTCTGTTATTATTCCTTGAGACACACAGGAACTATCTAACTAATACCTAACACTCTGTCCACTGAGATACCTCACTGCACAGTTCACACACAAGAAATCACACTAGAACACACACACAACACTGACATTCACAAAGAAAAACACACTGGTTACATACACACACACACACAGGTAAACACTGCTATTGAGACACAAGATACTAGGTTCTAGGATACACACTGCCCTACACTACACAGTATCAGTTAAAGACACTGATATTGTAGGTATACACTGAGATACTGTCACATGTATCCACACTGGTGTTTTAAACACAGGGACACCTATACCCTCACACAGTTAATACAACATCCTTCCCTACACTCATATACAATAACAATATATATATAGAACCTATCAATCATGAAATCGTATTATGCTAAAGGCTATTATAAGCATAAATGTTAATCTTGACCTCATCAAGACAGCTAATTGAATTAGCCTATTCTTCCTCTGTTAATTGTTGCAATCCTCAACCAATGCATCCCATACTGCCAATGCCTCGTGCATACATAGCTGTGTGCAGTGGTTCTACTCGAGCAACTCTCCTCACCCTCAAGCTGCTGCCCCTTAATACTGATACACTTAAGTATCAGTGCACATCAGTTAAGTGCACTGACCAAACCTCATATTTATTACCTATAACCAACAGATACATGATTCCCCTCAATGCCCGACTGCACTGAACAAACACCACCAGTCCCGACTGCACAAATCAGACCTAACACCCGACACCACAGTACATTTCCCAAATTACTGCACAGTGAATTCTCCTCAAACACAAACCCCATGAACCACCTATAACGAATGCACAATGGAACCCAAAACACAGTGATACCACCCAACACAATTACATTTATGAATATAGATAGGTATATTAAAATACAGAAATTTAAACACAGGGTTAGGCAAAAACCCTAATACACATTTCATCAAACACATAACGTGCTGAAATCGTATCCCACATTATTAATCATGAATACCCAAACCAAAGCCCTAAAAATTTGAGATCTAACTTACACGTATGTAATGAAATCAGTCTACAACAAATACCTAGGGTTAGGGTTCCTGATAATGGGGGAAATCCAAAAGTTGGTCACCAAAACCCAAATAAAACCCTAAATCGAAAGCTACACCGTAGGGTGGGTTCCTAATGGCCAATAATCGACAGAAAACAGAATTTAAAATGAATAAAAATAGAGTTTTACCTAGGGAGATGGCTTCTTCAATGGAGGTTCTTCTTCTCCAAGGCTTCCTGACCCACGTTCCTTGCTTTCCTTGCTTTGGAGGAGGAAGATGGAAGCCCTAGGGTTAAATCTCAAAAATTGGGTGGGGAGATGGTTTCTCTTGATGGATGCTAGGGTTTCTCCTTTCTACATGAAGGAAAAGAGGGTTCCCTTTTATATAAACAACTAGGTTAGGGTTTCCAAGCTTAATTTTAGGTTAAACCTTTATGTTAAGTCATGTAGAACCTAGTTAACTCAGGTTTAGGCCTTCTAGGGTTTGAGGTTCCACCCTAAAAATTAAATTCTAGGGTTTCACTAGAACGGGGTTTACAATTAGGGTTGACTCACTAGGGTCTGTCCTAATGAGTTCTAGGGTTTTTACCTTAAACCAAATATCACCAACAATAGGTAAATAGTTTAAAAAACTCAGCAGATTAATTAAATTCATAATTATTTAAAAATAGTGAAATTACACAATTGCCCTTATTTGGAAAAGTGGTAGTGACACTTCCCTAAAGGTCTAGGACGGCATCACGCCCATTTCCCGGACCACGATGAACATCGTCAATCTCCCTCCAGCTAGGGGTCAATATCATGACCTGGTACCCCTAACCACCCAGCAGGGCGAGATTATGTCGGTTCATCCGGATTTGGTGTCAGAGCTCGAGGAGGAGACTAAAGTTACTAAAGCTACATCTAGAAAAAGCTCCAAATGCAAACCATGCCATATGGTCGCAACTCCTTCGCCATCAGACGAAGATGAGGTATTTACTGCAACCCGTTCAGGGAAAGCCTACCTCAACGACTATGGAGCAAGTCAGGAAGATGCGCCGGCAGACGCTTCGGCTGCCAAACCTTCAGGACCAGGCCCCGTCGTACCAGACCTCATCCCCTATCACCAAACAACGGTCGAGATAGCTATGACATTCAAAGGGATCTTCCTAGAGCATGTACCTCGATCTCAGAATCTGGAAGCTGATGCCCTAGCCAGTCTAGCTGCGGATTTAGCCACTCCTATAAAAGGCAGGATTCGGTAATCCTTCTTAACAGAGATTTATTCTGCGTGAAGAACAACTTTTATATAGAACGCAGCTACGCTGTGAACACGGATCCCCCTAGAAGAGACTGGAGAAGTCCCTTCATAGATTTTGTCGTATACGGAATCTTGCTGAAGGACCCCAAAGAAGCAGTATCCGTCAAAAGACGATCATTACGCTTCTACTTCGACGTATCTTCACAATGCCTATATCGCCGGACCTACGATGGACTGCTATTAAGATGTCTCTCTGACGACGAAGCACAGCAGATTATCCGGGAAGCTCACGACGACGTATGCAGAGCGCATCAGCCTGGTCCTAAGCTACAGGATTATATCAGGAGAATGGGCTTTTATTGGCCCACTATGATCACAGACGCGATCAACTATGCAAGACAATGCAGAGCCTGTCAGGTTCATGCAGACTTCATACATCAACCATCTGAATATCTACATCCTACGATTGTATCCTGTTCTTTCGAAGCATGGGGTATGGATATCATTGGTCCTATTCACCCGTCTTCTTCCAGAGGTCACCGGTTCATACTGGCCATCACAGATTACTTCTCCAAATGGGCAGAGGCGATCCCTCTTGCTGAGGTAAAGGCGTCTGACATAATCTGCTTCATCAAGCATCACGTTATTTATTGCTTTGGAATTCCCTGAAGGATAATCCATGACAATGGGCCGCAGTTCATCAGCCAAGCGTTTTATCGATTTTGCGATAAAAATCGAATACATAATATTGCCTCTACGGCATATTATCCAACTGCTAATGGTTTGGCGGAAGCTTTCAACAAAACCATTATCAAACTCTTGAAGAAGTTCGTCTCTTCAAACAAAAAGGATTGCAATGAGAGGCTGGGCGAATGTCTCTGGGCATACCGCACAACGGTACAGACACCGACAGGTTGTACCCTATTTTCACTGGTCTACGGGAGCGAAGCAGTTCTTTCCATTAATATCCAGATCCCGTCGCTCAGGATAGCCGTGACTAATGAGCTGACCCAAGAAAAGAATGACCTGTTAAGGCTTCAAGAGCTAAAAGGATTAGACGAGAAATGCCTCCAAGCTCAACAGCGCATCGTTCTCTACCAAGCACGCATTTCCAGAGCTTTCAATCATAAAGTAAAGGAAAGAGTGTTCAAAGTCGGCGAGCTAGTTTTAGCCGTAAGAAGGCCGATGATTCTTACTCACAGGAGTAAAGGCAAATTCCAGCCCAAGTGGGAAGGCCCTTATATGATCAAGACAACGTTCTTGAATGGCGCTTACAGGTTAGCCCAGCCTAATAGAGACCTGTTAATGGCTCCTATCAACGATAAATTCCTGAAGAGGTACTATGCTTAACCTCCTCTGCTCAAGTGAAATATAGCGAAAATCTCAAAGTTTGACCAAACTACCTCCAAAACGAAACTAGTTAGGTCATATTCTATCATGTCAGTATGACCTCTGAATAGATATGTCCTGCTAAAAGTTTATCGAGAGTCTATCACATCCATACTACCTCTGATATCACTCTCGCCCAAACTTGTCATTTATATTCCGAAATGATGGGTCCACAAAGTCAGAAAAGATTCGCTTTATTTATTCCCGAAAAGAGCAGAATTACATTGGGGAAGCAAAAAGAAGAAAGGGCACATCATTGTGGGGGGGCGGTCAGATCACGAATCAGCTTCGCCAGTGCAGCCACCCTCTCGTCCCTGGAAACCAAGGCATCAGCGCGGGCCTGTTCCAGCCGTGCCTCGGGGTTGTTCGTAAAGGACAGTTCGGCCCTTGCCCGAAGAGAGCCAGCTCGGGCAGCTTCTGCACGCTCCAGGTCCCGTCGCGCTGTGCTCAGTCGACTAGTCGCTACGTCTAGACCTGCCAACGACTGAGAAGCCCACTCCTCTGCCTGAGCGAGTTTCTCCTTCAACTTGTGAGCCCTCGCTGCATTCCCTTCATGCTCGGATTGGCACTTCGCCTGAAGAGCAAGAGCCTCCTCTACGACAGCTTTTCTTTTATCCATCTCCAGCTTATGTGCTTTGATGGAGTTATCTAGGCTCTCCAGCTGTTTGGTAAGCCGCGCAGTCATGGAGTCGTATTTGGCCTGGACCTCAGCTTCAAAAGTGCCCCGAGTCAGCTGCAAATATTCGTTAATAGGTTGCTCCAACCCATTAACCACCGCCTTCAGGGCGTCAGCTACCCCAGAATCGCCAAACTCCCTAACCGCCCCAATCAAAAACTGGGAAGCCTTCTTCAGACGATCAAAATCCAGGTTCTTCGCCAACACCATTGATATCAGTGTGTTCAAAATGGTGTAAAAGAGGCTGGTATACAGCTCGGTCAGCGCAACCAGATCTGATTGGACGCCAGGAGTGGCCGCAATATTGGCTAGTTCTCCTCCAGGAATAATTGCAGACGAGGTGGTCATGACCGCCGCCTCGACAGGTGGTACGACCGAAGAAGGTGCGACAACGACGGTCGAAGTCATCGGCATACTCGCAAGAGGCGAGGTCACGATAACGGGTTCGTCCTCCTCTGGAGATGACGAAACTACTCTGGGCGAGCTGGCCCCCGAAGGTATTTTCTCCTCGAAGTCGAACGCCTTCGTATCATCGTCAGGAGCCCGAGCAGAGCCAGAAGACGCTTCAGCGCCATACTTCCAGTGGATGCCATCCCCTGAGAGGAGGACAAGAAAGTTGATATTAATATGATAGTAATCCTTCTAAAAGGAGACATAAAGATGACCTTTACCCGTAGCCAACAGTATATATGCCGCATCTGCAGCCGATGTAGCTATATCACGCCTTAATGACGCAATACGAACTGTCAAACCTGGAGAAAGAGGTGAGCCAACCGACATCGCCAGGAGCTCTGCCAAGCCTTCACCAAGACGCCGTCGGGGTTCGTCAGCTGGAACCTCGCTGGTCATGCTCACGGACGCGGCATAAGTTTCATCCGTTGCCGATCTAGGAAAAGATTCTCCTATTTGCCTCGGCCACGCAGGCGATTTCATTCCACTACCGGAGGCAGTGGCAACAACGGCAGCCTCAAACAGGAGTTCTCCGGCACCGCCAGCCGAAACTGCGGGTCCCTCTCTGAGAGGCGGGGAACCTCCAATCAAAGGGGCATCCCCAACAGGAAAGGAAGCAGGTTCCTCTCTAGGAGCCTCAATGCCAGGAATCCGGAGAGGGCGATCAACCGTCTTCTTCTTCCTCTTGCGAGGGGAAGTCTGCTTCGAAGCAAGAGCCCTTCGCTTCCTAGATACCGCTAAAGCCCCCGCAGGTGGAGGCACTTCACACCTCGGCACCGACACCAGAGGCTCATCCGGAGTGGCGGACTCCTCACCCTCGTCAGATAAAACCGAGGGGACTTTGATTCTTCCCCCAGGCTTGGGAGAAAGCACCCTAAAGCTTCCACGAATGTCAAAATTATGATGGAAGGTGTTGATCGACACGTAGAACTGAGCGTACGAATAGAGCATGCGCAGCTCCGTGGAGAGGGTGGCGACCGGCACGATAAAGATTTCTCTCGTGCAGCCCATGATGAAATACCGCCATCCCTTGGCTCCATCAATGAGTCCGCCCCTGGACCTGAAGCTGGTGATGGCATTGCCCACGTACAGCTGATCGTACCCAAACTGCCTGGCGAACTGACTAGGCAAGTAAGGCTCGAAGAAGCAATGATCTTCGCTTCTGTATAGCATATGGGAGGGTCTGATACAGACCAACCAATTAAAAGCTTTCAGAGAAAGATTGGTCTTTTCTTCACCTAAATCCTCAAGCCTAATCCCCGACTGATTGTGATATACAGAGGGGACACTGCAGAGGAGCTTCCAGCAGTGACCGAGGCTCAGCGGCAGCCGACAGTCTAAGACTGTATTCACATTCCAGAGGGAGTCCTTGTAGTTCAGCAAGAAACTACCCCCCGCGCTGCTACCTGGGCCGGGAGACATCACCCGGGGGTTGTGAAGAATTAACCATCCCATTAAGTACAGGTATGGTAACTCTACCCGAGGAAAGCTCTCACGTCGAGCTTTATCGATGAGCAGTCCGTCAGTCATGGTTCTCAGGCCAGCCTGTATACGGCACACTATGGCAGGGAGCAAGCCCAGTCTTGCCCCGAACACCAGACGTATGGCGGGCCACAGGATGTTCCAGTGGATGCGGTCTACGGACGCGATGTCGGGCACCACTACCCGACGCAGCCATAGGGAGAGAAAGCCAGCCAGCTTGGCTTCCTCAGACAAAGGCCTGCGACAGCGCCTTAAGTAACTATAGGCCTTCGTGCCTTCAGGGTACTTTCCTACCCCGTCATTGAAAAACTGATCTGGAGCTTTAGCTTCCTCCATAAGATCCTCGATGACCTGGGCACTGAGCATCCCCAAATAGTTCACGGGCTCATTCTTGCCCCCCAAGACTTTCTCCGACTTGACGGCCCTAGCCCGGTGAAAGAAGAGGTAGGACATCCACTTAGTGGTGTGAGCCAAATCAGAAGGCTCATTATAAAAAGTAGTGCACACAAAATAGTGGCACATCAGCTCCTGATACACCTCTACAACCCGAGGGTCCGAGTCCTCCAACTCCCGGTTGGTGGAAACATACTCTTCATACGGAGTATCCCCCATCGGCAGTCTCGAGATTGCTGCCATTTCGTGGAGGGCCAACCCCAACTCCCCCAGTGGAGTGGCGAAGGTCCCGGTGAGAGAAATGTATCGCTCCATCAATGCCAGAAACAGGTTAGGGTTGGGAGGCAACCCAACACTCATCGCGTTCACGGCAGCATACAGTCCTATGACCTCCAGCTCTCTCCGAAAATGCTTCAGAGCCCAGTCAACTAGGCAAGTCCATCGGAGGTTTGCTGGGGTGATCCACCCGTTGCACCGATGGTTCTCCTTGGGGTATACCCCCCCTCGCACCATGAAGTCATTACAGAAAGTCAACAATTGGACCGGCTGGATCACCGAACTATCTTCACTCGGGACACTGCCCGGGCACAGTCCCGTGAACAACGTCACGACGCCAGAAGGGCGGCTGACAAACGACCCCTGGTCAGCTCCTTTCAGGTGAAAGATCTTCCCTGACTTGCCCTGAAGATCGGGAGTCAGCGTCCATGACATCCTCCTGGGATGTGTAGCATGGAAGAAAGCCGAGATGGGATAATCTTTTGGCATCGTGGGCAGATACAAGACCACAATCTCGCTGGGGAAAACCCAGGGTTCTCTCTTGGGCTTCGCCTAGGACTATTTGTCTATCATGTCCCCAAAGAGAAAGGCCGGCTTGATGTACTAGTCCCCGTCTATGTAAGTCAGGGGCTCTCCGTTAATCATGTTCAGCAATGTCCGCTCGCCCTGAGTCGATATCAAGATCCCCCACCCTTCAGGATACTGGGGTCCGGATATAGGAAATGTCACGTGCGACAGATCCTCCAGGTAGTTCGAGTGCAGCATCCCGGCAGCGGAACCCATCATCTCGGCCAGTGGAGCCTCATGCAAGTTAACTGTGAAATACAAGAAAAATACGTCATTACAAATCTTGCAAAGACCAAGAAATGACAGTCTGTGCTTTAAGCCAAGACTGTTCAAAATTTGATCATTTTTACGTCGAAAGTCACATCTTGAAGCGTAATTGGCGGTATACAGTCCGTGCTTTACGCCAGACTGCCAAAATTCTAGTTATTACGCCGGAGGTCCCATCCAAAGCATAAAACTAAAATTTTATAGCATACACCAAGTTTTTGGCAGTCAGAGCTTTTATGCTCAAAACTGCGAAAATATGGAGACTTTTACGCTGGCACATTAGAAATGTGGACGTAAAAGATGGAAACGTCCCCGTGCGTCATCTTCCTCAAAGAGGCTATCAGCACAGGAGACGACCTAGCATGATCACGTCCAACGTGTGCGAAGAATTTTTCGTCGTTCTTTATCATCCCAAAGGCTATACCTCTAAGGCCGGGTGCGCTATTCGTCGGCAGGATGCTTCGATCAGAAGGAAGTTCACCTTGCCCGACCGAAGACTCTCTCGCCGGGGCAGAGGAACGAGAAGAAGAGCCTATGCTCTTTCCCTTGGTGGAAGGGGTTTGTTTCGGCGCCATTTCTGAAAACTCGGAGTGCTCGGAAAAAGAACGCGGGGAAAACTCAAACAATCGAAGGCTCTCTTTCGCAGAAGACGGATAAAAAAAAATTTCTCTCAAAAGCTTGGAATATATATAGAGTCCGGGTCGACTCCTCGAATCCTCGGATGGGCTCCTCGAAACCCCAACCAAATCTCATAATTAAATATTTGGTTATGATTGGGTACTACGTCAGCCCACTACTCTCGAAAGACGGACAGTCAGCAAATTCGAAGAGTTTTTCGTGCAAAAGTAGGTCAGCGGTTCCTATGCTAAAGAGCTTTCTACGCTCGACAGCAACAGATCTACGGTTTTACGCTCGCAAGCTATCAGTCTATGGTTTTATGCCCGGATGCCTTTGTGCTCAGTAGCTTTTATGCTCGAGAGGCTACAAACCTACGACTTTACGCTCTGCAGTTACCAAATCGATGATCTCGCGCTCGATGGCATTTTGTTTACGCTCGACAGCAACAGATCCGCAACCTTACACTCGGAAGATTTCTTTTTCACAGGCTACAAATCTACAGTTCTACGTTAAGGAGCTTTCTACGCTCGACAGCAACAGATCTACGGTTTTACGCTCGCAAGCTATCAGTCTATAGTTTTATGCCCGGATGCCTTTGTGCTCGGTAGCTTTTACGCTCGAGAGGTTACAAACCTACGACTTCATGCTCAGCAGCTCCGAATCCACGATCTCACACTCAGTGGCTTTCTACGCTCAATAGACAACGAACTCAGGATTCTCAGCTCATCTACACTACGGATCTCTAACTTTCCGCATATCTGAACAGCAAGGCGGTCGATTACAGGAGTTCACATAGAAGATACTCCTTCTTGACCTTAACATATCCCAAGTACCTGAAGCATACAGAGTTCAAGCATTGAGAAATTAATCTTCTCGGGTCAAATGGAGGTTCATCCAGACTCTAGTCTGAATATCTCGTCTATCAAGATGGCAACTCAGTTTGACAGTCATTTCTTGACCCTGTTCCAAGGGATTTTTAAGAAATCATTCTTGAAGACGAAGTCTGAACAAAAATTATGTTCATCAGAAGTAAAAACAACAGTTCAGAGCTCTACGCGGTTCCTCAGTCATAGCAACAGGACAGTTCTAAATGTTCAAGATGCTCAACAGCGTTCTATGGACTATTCGCTATGCGCAAAAGGACAGGACCTAGCACTCTTTCTACAAAGTCGGCGTAAAGAATCAGACGTGTTGAAGCTACACATATTCAGACTTCACAGCAACGTATGGCAAAATAATCATATACAGAGAAGAAAGACGATTTTTATTAAAGATTAAAGTCATGATTACATATGAGGGAAATCCTGTCTACAAGGGGTTTTTCTTCATTTTGCATGATTACAACTGAGGGAAACTCCGTCGACAGGAGGGCTTCCTCATCATCATCGTCTGAAGATCGCCCAGAAGCTGTTCTGACAGGTTCTCGCAGGGGCATAATTTTTTATCCATCTTCTCCAGCAGTCAGTCAGTTCCAGCAAACTGACTGACATGGCAATGATCAACGGCGGAAGAATACAGAGTTAGGGCTTACATAAATTATGCAGATCCGATGCTTCGTACGCCATGACCGATCTAGTTGAGGCTTCTTTAAGTCCAAACTCGATCGAGGACAACAGTTAGAGTTTGTCTGCTCTTGTCCGCGGAGGTCTCAGGGGGAAATATACAGCCTGCAAGCTGTGTGGTCTAATACGACCCTTCCCTTCTCCTAGAAAAATAGCTATACAATGTTGCTGATTATCCCGAGCAAGGGAGGCTAAGATATCCTTCCATGATCCATCGTTGCAGTGGACACTTGGTCGAAGATGCCATCTTTTTTGGCTCCTTACACGCTTGAAGAACATGATCTCCTTCTTTCTCAGATCGACCCAACGAACTCCGACGATCATCTCTGCATGGTGATGGAAATATGGGAAGAACAGGTTAACTCCCCCAGCCTTTTTATAGGCGAAAGAGGTCACACTGGTCCCCAATAAATTTGCCATAAAGACAACATCGACCGTTTCAATGCTCCATTCAGAAATGTTTTGAGTCACGAGGAGCGGTTCATGCTTCATTCAAAGCATTCCAAATTTCGAGGAATTTGAAAGCTTTGAAGGGGGTCTTGTAGAAGCATAAAAAATACGCCGGATGACTATACGCGGCATATTGGTGCAGAGCAGCGTAAGCAGAAGTCTTCAGAGTCATCAAGCGTGCAACAGAGCTCTTTCCTATAAAATGCAGCGTGAAATATGAAAGCTCAAAGGACCTGTGTCATCATTATAGTCCGCGTAAGACAGTACGTCCAAGCCGCTTCAGCGTAAATAGGGTGCTTCATCACCTCCAGGGCGTAAAACTCATACTCTTTCAGACGCAGCATTGAGGTGTACAAGAGACGCTTCGTATTCTCCGAAGTGAACCTGTCAGACCCTGCAATAAAGATCCTGTAATGAACCTGACGTTTGGACTTCTGACAAAGAGATACGGCTCGACTACCTAGACGACGACTATAATGATGACACAGCACTGCGACCCATGCTGTCAAATACCGCCATCCCCTTTGCGTAAACTGCTTTTACAAGCACGAAGGGATACGCTACCTTGTTTTACACAGGCAGACACAAGCTGTTTTATGTTCTGCAGTAGACAAACCGCCTGCCACATCAAAAGCTGCATTCCGTACGGGGTCGAGGCACGTCTCTACGTCTAATGCACAGAGCGGTGACAGTTTCTCAAGGCACGTCTCTGCGACTGATACGCAGAAGGGATTGCAGACCTTCAAAGACACGCCTCCACATTTAATGCACAGGATGGTGGCAAATCTCCGTATTTAAAGCAAGAGATTTGATTATATCTTTAAAAGCCATAATTTCGGCTAAGACGTCCCCATCAGCACTCTTGCACGATACGCAGCGGCTTCTATGCCCGTTCAGCTTCTACGCCTGCTCGGCCTTTACGACCATTTGGCTTCTACGCCTGCTCGGTCTCTATGACCACTCGGCTTCTACGCCTGCTCGGTCTCTATGACCACTCGGCTTCTATGCCTGCTCGGTCTCTATGACCACTCGGCTTCTACGCCTATTCGGCTTCTACGCCTGTTCGGCTTCTACGCCTATTCAGCTTCTATGCCGGTTTGATAACTATTTGGCTTCTATGCCATGGTGACAGACATTTGGCTTCTATGCCAACCTGTTCTACACAATGGATACCTACCTGCGTGGCTTCTACACCGTGATCTTCGTAGCGATTATACGCATTTTGTCCCTTAGTTGGACCTGCGTCACACGGTCATTCAAAGAATCATCTATACGTAGGCATTGGTTACTTTAACCGTTGTGTAAAAGGGTGCTGTACCTTCCACTCCTCGGTTTCTACACCGACGGAGTGGTCACTGTCACTAAAACTCTATAAATAGAGACCTCTATCAATGAGGAAAAAGGTTAGTAAATTGGTCAAGAAACCAATATGAGGTCCAGGGAGAAAGGTCGAACCAGAGATCAAGAGAGAGAGAGAGAATCCGGAGCTCAGGCAGAGAGCAGGGATCGACGACTTTGGCATCGTGCATCCACCCTTTTTTTCAACCTTCGAAGCTGCTTCCTGTCTTCTACGGCACTTCTTCAACATCGTGTGGTCTAAGGGCTAAAGTGATCGACTGCAGATCGGACACCTATAGTAATATTTACCCAGATTAAATAAATTGTACTCCCATATCCTCGTATAGGATCAAATTGTACAAGTTTGTTTATAAACCAAAGAAGGCGGGTTTCGTATAAACCCCATCCTAAATACATTTTTTATTCTTTCGTTTAATACCACAAACATCTGGAGGTTTGGACTTTACAAGAGATGCGGTATAGCCTAACCCAAAATAAGTTCGTTGACTGTAAGGATCACCATGCAACGGTATTCGTCTGCCTTTTCCATAATTGAGGCCTTGCTTCAACTTCAAATCATATCCCATGTTTTGCATAATCTTTAAAGCCTGTGGGCTATATCTGCGGATTTGCATTTTTCTTTTATCAAACTCGTAAGAATCTTCTGGCACAATCGGTCTATTCCCCATTCGATCAAAGACTAATGGATGCTGATCGTTGCGAGTAGGTGGAACAATAAAGATAGATTCTTTATGTGGCCCATATGTCATGACGATATTAGATGTTTACGCTACTTCCCATATGATCTCCCCACGATTGGTAGTTAGGGGCACTAAATCTTGATTTTGACCCCTGTCTTTGCGTTTCTGTATCAAGAAATCACGCAAATTAGGGAGATTAACAGAAGAAGAAGAAGAAGAAGAAGGCTTATTCTGCATTTTACATCAGTGGGAATGTGTAGATTAGGAATCATAACCCTTTCTCTGCTATAGGAATACAACAGTTTGTCCATATAAGTAGCATATGATCCATCAACTGTCTGAGGAGCGTACCTTCCCATGAAACGAGTATTCTTTATGCGGACAGATCTGTCCTGGCATAATTTGGATTTTTGCACAGGTTCATGTAAAACAGGGAAAGTCCGCATAATCTGAAGAGTGGGAACTTCCTTCTCTTGTGGGCGTAAAAGCCTAGAGGATGGAAGATTTGCCACTTGTTTTCCCTTGATGTGATCAAGGGGACCATCTGCCTCATCATAGAAAGGAGATATATTTTTAAGCACAGGGCGTGTTTGAAATTTCCGAATTGGCACTGAGGCCTTGTCAGAAATTTTGGCTGCCACGCCACAGACGAGAGACGAAGTTTTACGCCCAGGGTGCGTCTTAGACTTCTGTATTGGCACTGGGGTATTGCCAGAAGTTTTATCTGTCATATCATAGACGGGAGACGAAGTTTTACGCACAGAGCGCGTCTGGGACTTCTGGGTTGGTACTGAGGCATTGCCAGAAGTTTTGTCTGCAATGTCACAGACGGGAGATAAAGTTTTACGCACAGAGCGCGTCTGAGACTTCTGGATTGGCACTGAGGCATTGCCAGAAGTTTTGTCTGCCACGTCACTGAAGGAAGATATATTTTTATGCACAAGGCATGCAGGTTGTGCTGTCACAACCTTGTTGATCAGAGGATAAGAGCTTGCAGGAAGGGTAGAGGACGTCTTAGGTATCCAAACTTTATGCAGCTTCCTGTTGTTCTGGACAGAGGGGAAACGAGAGCTACCCCCTGCACGAAGCATGTCTTCATAAGCAGATTGGTCGAACTGGACGACTAAAGTCTTCTTTGCTGATCTGATGTATACAACATCGTATTGAGCAATTGCTTTCTCGTCAGATGAGAAAGTCTTCCATAGTAGAGTCGCCATCTTGTGTATGATGATAAACAAAAAAAATGAAATCAGGTTTATACGAAACCCTTTCTTTGTTTACAAACAAGAAAAAGAGTACAATTAATCCTAAACGAGGATGTCAAATATAATAAAAATGATTCTGGGGAAAAATTGCTATAGGAGTCTGATCTGCAGTCTATCACTTTGTCCCTTGGACCACATGATGATGAAGAAGTGCTGTAGAAGAAGAAGAAGCTTCAAAGGATGCAAGTAGAATTGAATTCTCGTTGCTAAAGTTGTCAGTCAACACTCTCTGTCTGTGCTCTCTGTCCCTGATCTCTTAATTGTGCCCTGATCGGATTCTCCACTCTCGGGTGTCTGTTTGATCACCTTACTCTGATATGATTCTTTACTCCTCCCCCTCTCCCTGTGACCAGGAGTCTCTATTTATAGAGATTATTCCAGTTGGCGTAGAAGCCAAACTGTGAAGAAAGTTGCATCTTTTACGCGGCGGTTATAATAACTGCTACCCACGTTTAAATAATCTTCTGAATCTGCATATGACACGTGTCCCGTTATAAGGTAACGCGTATAACTGCTACTCGAAGATCACGACATGCAAGCCACGTAGGTAACTGCTCCTTGCGTAAAGATGGTTGGCGTAAAAGCCAAATAGCTGTCTTGTTGGACTCTATGTTCTAGTTACTGTTCATCGTGCGTAAAGATGGTTGGCGTAAAGATCACGACATTGCTGATTTCATGCTTCTACTTGAACAATGAACAGAAATACAAGTCCATCGTGCTAGCTGGGGACGTGGAGACATTAGTAGATTATGTGATCATACCCAACTCTATATGCATCATAGCTCGCCTACACCTCACATCGGTGCAGCCTGACCATTACATTCCTTATAGCTTGTTATGTATGATTAGCCTGACTATTGCTCGCATCATAGCTTTTCGGATAGTTAGCCGGACCTTACATGAATCATAGATAATCATACAAGCAAGTCTGATCAGTCCCAAGCCGATCACATGATATGCTAATATTTTACACACTTAATTAGATATTCTCTACATGTATCTCTAGTTATTTATTTAGCATTTCTCTATGTTCTAGTTACTGTTCTAGCATTCACTTATATTCCAGTTTATTGTTCTAGCATGCACTTATATTTCTGTTCATTGCCAGATGTACCATTGATGATGACATATGCTCTAGTATTTCTATTTTTAGTATTTCATTATTCCAGTATTTCTTATTGCCAGTATTTATATCCATCTTGTATTTTTTTACATTGTATTATAGTTTTGTCAATATATATGGAACTGCTGTTAGTGCTTGTACTTCGCTCCAATCTTGACTGGATATATTTTTCTAGAGGATCTTGAGGATTTCTGTCCTACACAATATGGACCAGGTATAGATGCAGACTACACACCAGAGATCTTAGAGGAGTCCCTTCCCTTAGAGGAGACACTACCTGCAGCTGTTTAGACAGCATTTATTTTATGCATTTGAGACTTATTTGATTTTATGTCGAGACTAATGTTAAGTTTAATTTAAGACTTGTGGAGACTTTTTATGTTGGACAACTAGACTGTGGTTTATCTCTATTTTGAGACATTGTGTTGACTATGTCATTCTTTTTATCTTTTATCGTGCCATTTTTTCTTATAGTTATTGTGATTGAGTATACATTATGAGATGTTGGGAGATATTTATTTTATTGTACTCCTTATGGAGTTGATATCATTGACAGGTTGTGAGTTATGTTTAGTTTACTATTGAGACCTGGACAATGTTATACCGCCGTTGCTGCGGCGTAGGCTGGACGTACCCACGACCCATGCCCAAATTCTGGGTGTGGGTCGTGACAACACCTGCTCGAGTACTTTTTTATTCGGGGGCTACCTATAGTTTCATATCATCTGAATTTGTTGATGAACATAAATTTTGTAAGACTCTTTTAGATATGAATCTTTATGATAGCACTCCGTCTGGAGTAGACTTGCTTGCTAGTTTGATTTAGAGGGACGGTTATATTTGCATTGGGGTAAGAAATATGTCTTTGGAAGCAATAGTTCTGGATAACAAAGATTACGACATTATCCTGGCATGGATTGGCTCGGGGCTTGTAATGCAACAACCGACTGTGCAGAAAAGAGAGTGGTATTTTGCATTCCTGGCGAGACAGAGTTCTCTTATTCGTGTGACTCGATATTTAAGACGGTAATGGTGGTATCGGCATTGACGACAAGACATTGCTACATTCGGGGTGTAAAGCGTACCATGCTTCTGTTCAGGACAGTCGGATGAAGGGCACAGACTTGGGTCAAACTGAAGTTCTGGCAGAATTCCTCAACTTTCCAGAAGAGATACCTGGAATGACTCCGGATCGAGAAATTAAGTTCACAATTGACACCTTTCTGGATATTCGAACGATATTAAAAGCACCGTACCTGATGGCATGGCAGAACTGAAGGAACTGAAAACTCAACTGCAAGAGTTATTAGATCGTGGCTATATTCGTCCAAGTATTTCACCTTGGGGAGTTCCAGTATTGTTTGTAAAGAAGAAATATGGGACGATGCGACTGTAATTTAATTATCGAGAGTTGAATAAAGTAACAGTATGAAACAAGTATCTCTTGCCAAGAATAGATGACATATTCGAACAGCTTCAAGTTACGAGAGTATTTTAGATATTAATCTTCTCTCAGGTTATCATCAACTGAAGATTAAGCCCAAGGATGTCCTAAAGTCAGCATTTCATAAGAGATATGGACACTGCGAGTTTTTGGTTATATCTTTTGGTTTGATCAAACTCCAACGGCCTTCATGGATATGATGAACAAAGAATTTCTACCCTTCTTGGACAAGTTCGTAGTCGTGTTCATTGATGATATTCTGATTTACTCAAGAGATAAGGAAACCCAGACTGAATATTTAAGGACCGTACTGCAAATACTTCGTGAACATCAGTTTTATGCAAAGTTAAGCAAGTGTGAGTTTTGGATGAGTGGCGTATCTTTCCTTGAACATGTTATTTCAGCAGATATTGTATCAGTTGACCCAAATAAGACTGAGTCAATGGTGGACTGGAAATAGCCAATATCGGCTGGTGAGATCTGCAGTTTCCTTGGTTTGACGGGCTACTATCGGAGATTTATAGAGAACTTTGGGAAGTTTGCGTCACCTCTGACTCGCATCACCTAGAAGGGAGTAGTATTCAAATGGATAGACGGCTGTGAGATCAGTTTCCAAGAATTAGAGCAGCGGCTCATCTCGGCACCAATTCTTACTCTTCCAAATGGACATAATGGATTCCAGATATAAGTTGATGCATCGAAGCTCTGATTAGGATATGTTCTCATGCAACATGGAAAAGTGATCGCTTTTGCCTCAAGATAACTTAAGTAGCACGGAAAGAATTATCGGACGCATGACTTGGAACCTGCGATAATTGTGTTTGCATTAAAATTATGGCGACACTGTCTCTATGGAGTGTCCTATGAGATCTTTAAGGATCACAAGAGCCTTAAGTATATATTCACCCAAAAGGAATTAAATTTGAGGCAACAATGTTGGTTGGAACTGAAAAAGGATTATGACTTGTCAATCGCTTATACACCAGGGAAAAGGAACGTTGTAGCTGACGCATTATCAAAATCTTATCGGATCATTAACTATAAATACCAGGGAAGAGATGGGTATCGAATAAAGAGTTCATACTCAGGGAGAGCTGATGGCTCAACTATAGCTAGAGCCGAGTTTATGAGAAAAGATTTAAGTCCACGCAAAAGGATGACTTATTCCTGCAGAAGATATGTCAGTTGATTTCAGCAGGGAAGGCAACCGATTTTGCGGAACATGAATGTAGAAGCATGAAAAATCATGCAGGCCGCATAATGTGCATGCCCCCTCAACAAAATAACCTAGTTGCAGAAAAGCCACATGCGGCCCGAATAATCAATCCACAGAGAAGCCACATGCAGGCTAAAAAATTAAGTCGCAGAGAAGCCATATGCGGCATGATCAACCGAGTCATAAAAAAGCCGCATACTATAACACATGCGGCCTGAACAATAAATTGACAAAGAAGCCATTTGCATCCTGAATAATCAAGTCACAAAGAAGCCATATGCGGCCTGATCAACCAAGTCACAGAAAGGCCATATGGTATACTGCATGCGGCCTGAACAATCAAGCCAGAGAGAATCCATATGCGGCCTGATCAACCAAGTCACAGAAAAATCATATGCGGCCTGATCAAACAAGTCGTCGAAAAGCCGCATAGTATACTATATGCGGCATAAACGACCAAAGAGTCGGGAGGCCACATAAAATACCCCTGACACAGATTTTGATGTCTATCAGAAGCTCTAACACATCACTCATCACTCTGAGATGCTTCAAGATTTGTGAAGACTATGGCTCAAAAAAAGATAATAAGTCACATCATTACATTAAATGCTTCGACAATTGTGCCATGCCATGTGTTTTCTCGTATATGGCTACGCCTTATGCAGCCACAACGCCATGCGGCCAAAGTATCCATCGACCAAATGCTAGACGAGTGTTAGCATACGGCCATAACGCCATGCGGCCTCGCCAAATATGCTGCCAAAGTGTCCATCGACCAAGGCCATACGAGAGTTTGTATGCGGCCACAACACCATACATACTCACCAACATACGGCCAAAGTGTCTATCGACCAAGGCCAGACGAGAGTTTGCATACAGCCTTGTCAACATACAACCAGAGTGTGCAGATGACCAAAGGCCAAACGAGAGCTCATATGTGACCGCGATAATATGCGGACAAGTTGCTATACAGTCTCCAACTCACAAGATCTTCATATTACAACTAAAAATATTTTCGCACAGTTGGTGCTGACTACGTGCCCAGCTAACCAAGTCACACAACGGGTTAAAAACAACCCCAAGATCTCTTCAACAAAATATCTCAACCAAGACCACGTGTCAATCTTTCCATAGAAAGCAAAAATAGTTGCAAGCATATTCTGTTGAAGGAGGCTTATGTGACCACCAAATAAAGGCATATACGACACCCATAGTCCATCGGCACGATGGATATAAATAGGAGCAACTTGAATGTTTTAAGGGCTGGCTTTTATCTTCTGCTTCAGAGAGAGAGAGCATACCACCCCCGACTAATACACAGAGAGAGCATGTTAAGATGAGCAAAGAAGAACGTAAGCTTCTATACCCTGCATCTAATCGTCTACGGAGTAAAGGAGACGCCATAGCACTCCTTGTCCATTGCCACACCCCAGATCAAAAAATATTGTACTTAAATTGTCTGTCAGGACCTCTTTTTACTTTCTTTCATTTGTTAATTAAATCAAGCACTTTTATAAATTTTAAATTTAATGGCGAACAAGACGACGATACTGCTATGGAAGTCTTTCTCTTCTGATGAGAAAGTTGTGGCACAATTTGATGCAGCCAAGCTCGGGTCCACTCAAAGGATGTTGGTGGTCCTCTTCGACCAACAGGCTTTCGAGGACATGCTCTCAGGGGACAGCGCGAGTCCTTCCCCGAGGCAAGCAAAGCCAAAAAAGAACTCATGGACATTGGTAGCAAAGGCAACCGTGCCTCACCCAACTACGTAGCAAGCGCTCCCCGTCTTTCTTTCTGCCACAGGGACCGTACATCATGTGTCCACTGCATATGCTGCAGCCTCTTCAAACTAGAAGGGTGCTCACCACTTAAAAACTTGTAGGATATTGATAGCAAAGTCCATTGTGCCTTACCCAACTGCAAAGATAGCCCTTATCGCCTCTCTTCCTGCTGCTGAAGGAGCTCGCTAGGCATCCACCCAGGCTATCCATGCAGCATCCTCGCCTGACGTAGAAAACACTCAGTACCCAAACTCTGACAGAGGAAAATACTATGATGCCAGACATTTGGGTGGTCATGCAACCTCTATGCGGCTAAGGAGGAGGCCGCGTAAGACTCACTATGCAGTATCGATTGACGGTCACAGGAAGATGGCCATATGCGACTCTGGTAGTAGTCGTACCTCTATTTTTGATCGAATCTCACACAACGCTGACCCTATGTGCCATATTGAGAATAGTGACAACCCAAACTTGGAATCTTTGTACTATGCACCTCCGAAAGCCAAGTCAAAGAAGTCTGGAGAAGTACGAGCTCATCATGCTCAAGCAACTGTCCATTCGGCTGACCGTCGGAGGGCACCGCTAACTGTTATACGGGCCCCTGATGGAAATCTGTATAAGACCGAACCGTGCGTCCATCCCTCAGCGATAAATGGACTTTGTCTATCTCAAATGTCTTTAACTGATGATCTATAAAAAGTTCTTGTATGAACACTAGATCAGGAAACAAAAACATTACCCATGCTCCCGTCCGCTCTGTCTACCCATAATCCAAAAAGGGTGCAATGGTGAGTCAGCCCTTGCCTGACTTGCACAATGTGATCAATCACAAGTGCAAGGCGAGAGAGGAAACTATGGCATGTGAAGTATCCTCCCCAGGATATCATTTTGGCAAAATTATTATCAACTGCTACAACAAAGTGGCAGTACCTATAAGCAGGTAGTCGGTATTTCAACGACTGCTCCCGAAGGCACATATCCAGCAAAAATCTAAAGATCAGGTGCAAATACCCGAGAAGGTTGAAATACCATTCACCTCATATTATTCTGCCCAGAAAGACCCTTCCACCATGGGAGTGAATAAGTCCAGCACATCTAGTTCGTCAATTTCAACCAGCGCATTGAGACGGCGACTACCACGAGGACCCACAGTGGGACCTACGAAAGGTGTTTTCCAAGGTACCCACTCAAAGAAAAAACTATCAGCCAATAGAATTAGTTCTTCCTAAGAACCCCTGAGGGTGACATGAGCTGGAGGTAGTACTCCCCCAGAGCTATATAATAATCCGATATTCCGAGAAGACGGTGATGCCCAGGAAACGAACTTCAATGTCCCTGGGGTGACTACCCTTATCCAGATGACGTAGCTTCCTACACTGGTGTTCGTATTCCCTCTGAATCAGAGGAAGAGGTAATGCTACCTGAGGACCTCTCCCAACAAGAATTGGAGACAGAATGCGTGGCTTCCACTACCCCGTCCATCTCTCTCCATGAAAGGACTACATATATGGTAGGGGGCGATCAAGAAGTCCCTAGCGATCGACAACACCTCGAGACTCTCGAGGCCATGATACAAACGGTAAGCTCATTGATGCAAGCCCTGAACCAGGCAATGTTGGAGATTAAAGTGAACATAGCTTCCCTACTAAGGCTTCTGGACAAGCAAGCTTGGACCCTGGGACCAACGTAGACTCCGATGTAATCATTCTGCCAAAGTCAAAAATTAGCCTCTACCTGGTTTATTTGCCCCTTCCACGGGAGACGAAGCCAAAGAATCAATGAGGAAAATTTGGGAACTCCAGGATCGCATAGATTCTATGGGAAGTCCTGAGCTCACTACGTGAGCTCAGGATACGACAACCTTACCCCCATGAGTAGAGGGATATTGCGTACGTGGCAAAGTACAAGACCTTCAACCTGAACCTATTGGATGGAAATACTTCTCCCCGTTAATACATGACCTATTTTAAGACTGCAACGGGCCACCTACCTCGTAGTGACGCACTCCTCACCAAGCTTTTCATGGGGGCATTGTCCGGGGTCACATTCGACTGGTTTTGTAGCCTACAAGATAATAATATCTCATCGTTTGAAGACTTTAGGAGATTTTTTCTCAAAAAATTCTATGACGGAGGAAGCGACATGACGATGTCATTCCTGATGGATGTCACCCAAAGAAAAATGGATCTCGCCCAAAATTATATCGAATATTTCCTCCAAGTAGCATTGAGTCTCATGGATATGTGTGCAGGAACCTCCTTCCGGCAATCAGTCTCTGGATGGGCGGCAGTCAATTCAAAGACTGGACATTATTCATCATCAACGCTGTCGACGCTGAATAGAAGTTCAAGGACTCCCGACTCCTGGGAATACAGATCCCTATCTCTGATGACAGAGGAAATGTCCCAATAATAACAATAGCGACAACAACAGCCACGATGTAAAAGGAAAACAGGCCCTAGTGGCCATGTCACGCCTTAGTCCCAAAATACCAAGGGACTAGCCTCGTGGCAATGGCCAGCAGCATAACTCTAATGGACAAACCCAATTTAATGGACCCTTTAGAGTGCATTTAAGATGTAATACAAGTAAAATGATCTATAATATATGTCATAGTGTATGTATCTAATATCATCCATAAATTCATAAATAAGAGGCAAGATGATAAATAAGTCTCAACCATTAATACCATAAATGAAACTATCTATCATAATATAATAAATAAATATTACGGGGAACAATCCGTATCAAAATAATAAGAGAAAAAAATATCCAAATCCATAACTAAGAATCATAAGGCATCATACATAAAGATAATCTGATAACTCAAGTGAAGTCCTCCGGTACCACCTCGTCCTCGGCTGCTGGTACTTCTCTGATATCAGCTCCTGACCCATAAACCTCGGAGTAAACCTCCTCGTCTATACCTGTGTACATAATCCATATTCAGGTCCTCAAGAGAGATAGCAAGGTAAATAAACACTCAAGCTAGAAGTAAACAATATAATGTTATGAAAATAGAAAAAGCTACAACAACCAACTATGTGATACACAAAGGAGAGTGTGATATCGTACCCAGGGCACGTACTCACGAAAGATCTCAAGGGACACTTCTGTAATCTAATAGTACACTCAAGGCTCCATATGGTAAAACTAGGAGGAAGCTGTACATATATATATATATATATATATATAATACGTTAGATTTCCAAAGGGAACCTAAAGCCTAATACACAATAAATAGTAACAAGTAAAATATGCCCAGAGCACGATGAAGACTCTCCCCATCCAGTGTAACCTCACGGCTCAATCAAGACACACAAGCTCATGACCTCTAACTATCAGCACAAGTCTTAGTCACAATGTATCACTATAATCATCCATATATCATGCATCTTGTAGTCCTATCCAGAGTCCAAGTACCATGAACAAGTCGAGAAAGACTCCGTCACATGAATATCGTATCCAGTATCCTTTGTGTGGATGTGCAAATAATATTTGCACCAACATGGGTTCGTAAAGATGATTCTCTGACTACGCTACTCGACTCCGTAGAGGATGTCGGTACCCGAATCTTGTTCAGACACAAAGTATCGTATAACGGCCCTAGGATCAACAAGTACATCAACCAAGCCACACAAATATAATGTCTAATACATAAATAATGTCAAATAAATAAGTTAGAACTATAAACATCTTGGCAAGGTACACTTGTCTGATTATGCAGTTAGTGATGGTAAAGATGATCCCGCATCCACTCCTTCGGGATTCAATTGACCTATTAATCAATTAATATGCTTAAGGGTCCAATTATGAATTCTTGTAATTATAACTTAATTATATAATTTATTCGATGCCATGCGTAACCAAGTCCGTTATTATTTCTAAAAGCTTTGCTTACTTTTACAGGGTATCGGAACCTAGTTTTTTGGTTTTTGATTTCCAAAATTTAAGTTTAAGTTACCAATTAAAGGAGATGAACATAAATCATATAATCCAAATTAAAACATTATTTATATAAATTTAATCAATAAATTCTAGATTTGACAAAATAAACATATTTCAAGATTAGGCCTACTTTAGGTTGACTAGTTTTATTCGAAACTTGTTCGAGACATTGTCAGTCCATTAATATGATTTATATTTAAAAAAAAATTATATCATATTATATTCTAATTAAATCTTAAAAATTATTATTCTCTTTATTCTATCAAAATTATCCTATTTACTAGCAAAATAATGGCTCAAAATCACCCAAAAACCTAGGCTAGTGGCCCTTAATTAAAGGGTTCAAATTTGATATTAAAATAATAGAAAATAAATTTTAAAATACTTAATTTCCAGCAATTAAATACATATTAATTTAGTTTTAAAAATTAATAATGACTCCCTCGAGTAATCGAATTAAAAGTCTCAAACTAGTTCTACCGACAATCGAATTATCACCAATCTATCCTGTAAAATTCATATTTTCTAATATGAGAACAAGATGGCAAAGTATGGGTTCTAAATCAATAATTTTACATAAACTAAAAGGATCATGCCATGGAATTTAAGAAAGAAAGATTAAAGATTTACCAAAAATATTGGAGGATTAGATGATGGTGCTTCTTCTTGTCCAAGAAATACTCCTTCTTGCTTGTGCTTGGCTAGCTAATCCCTTCTTGATGGGTGGTTGATGATGAAAATGGGTTCTTAATATATTTTTGGGGAAGATGGGGTTCTTCTTGGAGGTTTAATGGTGTTTGGATGGAGAGATGGTGGAAGGATGATGAAAAGTAGAGCTTTTGGAAGAGAGAAGGGGACTTTTGGTGAAGGAGATGATGTTGTGAGGGAGAGATGGCAAGGGGGCTGCTCTTACACGTTGGAGAGAGGGGAGGGGTCGGTCACAAGAGGGGGAAAGAGATTTGTTACTTTTAGGGTTAGGGTTTGGTGATAAGCTGATATATATATATGTATATATATATATATATATATATATATATATATATGAGCTTTTAAAATATATTTAAATATAGGAGGGGGTTTCCTAGTGCTACTAGGGTTCGGCCATAAGGGGGGCTGCTCTTGGCCGAAAATGATAGGGGGGTTGGTTGTTATGGTTAGGATTGGATAAGTTTTGGTTGTTAGGTTCGTTAGGGAATTGGTTAGGTAGTTATTTGCCAACTAGGATGCCACCTATACCACATTCTACAGATAAAACTCCTATAAATAGAAATAAATTAATTTAAATATAAAAAATATATATATAATATATTTATATGGGGATAAATGAGTGCACTACATGCCTACATGTGTTTGGGTTGGGTTTGGGTCAAGTTCTAGTCAAAAGGAGACAATTTTACGGTAACCGTAATTCTAGATGTTCGTTAATATTTTTGGAGCATGGGGAGATCAAATAAATGCAACATCCATGTTCCAACAATATTAGACTCAATCAAGATTAATATTATAAATTTTGTTGGAAGAAAAAATGTCGTACATTACTCAAAATCTCAAAGCCATGACAAAGGGTCATATATCTAAAAGAAGGTTTTAGAAATTACTACTCTAATCTATTAAATTAAATTAAATAATTTGAAAAATACCAAAATAACCCTATTCAAAAATAAGGGGGCATACATGCCAACTTAACCAAGAAGCCCGAGCAAAAGCTGACTGAGGTTCCAAAGCCCTAAGATACTTACTCCTTCAAAAATGACGACGTCATGCCCATCTTCGACGTATTGATGAAGGGTGGTAAGCTTCGGCTTTCCAACGTCAAATGCCCTATAGAGGCAGCCAAGCTGAAAAATCCAAAATACTGCCACAACCATCACTACGTCCACCATACGATAAAGTACTGCTATTCCCTCAAGCAGTACATCCAACGCCTGCTGGACACCTAGGCCCTTAACTTGGACTTCGACAACAAGACAGTTGCTGCCAACATGGTGTCCCTCCAGTTCGATAACTTCCCCATGACGAAAGCCCAAGACGGAGTTATACCGTTCCCGAGGGCAACAATAGAGGTAGTCAATCTTCCACCAGCTCGCGACCAAGCAGTCGGGCTGATACCTCTTACTACACCTCGGAACGAGATCATGTGGGTCCACTGGATCTTGTCCCAGACTTGATGCAGCAAGCAACGCCTTCCGCCATAAAGTCTAAAGCACAAAAAACCAAGTCCTGCCACATGGTTTCTTCCACCTCTAAGGAGGCTTGGGCAGGGACAACTAGGTCGGGCCTTACCTACCAACGAGATTACAAGGCTCCCGACGTCAATACACCTCCAACTACTGCACCTGTAATATCTGATCTGGGTACATCTCAACCCCCACCAGCGGACAAGTCCAAATAGAAAGTGGGTCACTTCGATAAGCCATTGCATAAAAAAATGGCTCAGGGACTGGAAAAGCCCTAAACTTTGATGTCTTGGCTAAACTCGCCAATAACCCGGCAAAGTTCTCACTGTTTAAGCTTCTCCAGCTCTCCAGAGACACCCGAAATAATCTAAGTGAGGCATTACAGAATTTTGATGCCTAACTGGCGCAAGTTAAGCCATTAGTAGACGATCCTGCCGTATGCCCTCACTATAACAATATGATGGAAGCGGTATCCAATATCACATTTTTGCAACTGTACTTGTTGAAAAAAATAACTGGCATGATCATCCCCTGTATTACACAGGGTACATTGGTACAATTATGGTAGACCAGATGCACATCAATCCGGTTCATCAATCAGCATCATCCCACAGAGTCTGCTTCAGACCTTGGGCATTCTAATGCATCGCCAGGCAGCCACCAATACTGTCATCACTTGCTTCAACGCAGAAAGGAGCTACCCTGTGGGCAACATCCACCTGAAATATCAAATTAGCAACTTAAAAATTGAGGTCACTTGCTATGTCATAGACATGGACGTATCCTATATTATCCTGCTAGGACGGCTATGGATACAAGAATACATGATCGTGCCATCAACCCTACACCAATGTCTAAAGTACGTGAATGATCATGCCATGGTCAAGACGAAGTTCACGAATGTTGATCCTTTCAAAGGGATCGAGGCCTATTACTCCTATGCACTCTTGTACAAGCAAGTCCACCAAGATGAAGGTAGAAATGATGCTGACAATTTGTAGAGGCCGGGACAACACCAGATGAACCCTTGAGTGTACATCTAAAGGAGCGCGCTCCTAACACAACCTCTCCATTCATCGTAAAACTGTGCAGGAAGGCACCTGACTCTCTGGTCATTTTTCTTCATAGGCCAAGTCGATCACCAAAGAAAGATTCGGTAATATCTACCATGCCCGAACCTCGGGTCGTTCGCCTTCATAGGCTAAGTCGATCACCAAAAAAAGATTCAATACTATCTACTACACCCGAACTGCTTGTCGTTCACCTTCATAGGCCGAGTCGACCGCCGAAGGATGCTCCATTACCTTTTGCTGCTTCTGAACCTCTGGTAGTAAAGCTGCGTAAAAAACCTCTATAGTTGCCACTTGTACTGGCGGTAGATCTCGGGAAGGACGAGCTGGAGGAGTATGTAGCTGCTCACACAGACGTTCCCTCTCTTAATGATGTAATTCCTGGAGAAAATATACCTTACTTTATGAATAAAGGGCTATCTTTGAACTATTCTAATGTTGCACACATAAGCACACTATACTCAATGGAGCACGGACTGGGCCTATACTTGCAGAAACAGGTGACTACCACCCATGTTGTAAACTGGATTCTCCCCAGCCAAAACTCTTACTTCCTAATCCCAGCTAGACAGAGGGAAGATAGACTCATCATCTTCGGCAAAGTAGAATGCCCTAGATCCTTCATCCCCGAAGAACCAAATCTAGAGCCCGATCGCGAATTTTTTTAACTCCACCGATATATCTCTCAAGCCAAGCACCTTATCCAGAAGATAGGATACGATCTGAAGGCTACTAAGGGATTAAACTATGGCAAAGTTCGAAGGCTGCCTCTGCGTCTGCCTGCTCCTGCAGGAAAATACTCTCACACTCTGATTCCATAGAATCAATTATCCTCCCACGGGTGTCACTATCCCATTTCCAGAGCCGGGTATTTTTTTATTTTAACTTAGTTAATTGTGTATTGTTTATAAATAATTGTATATATATTTAATTAGTGATTATATTATTTTTTCTAGGATCTAGACACTGTTTAGAACCCGTGGGTAAATTTTAGACCGATTCCGAGTAGGTTTGGTGTGCGTTTCAGGAGGTTTTGCGAACCGCACACCACCTGTTCGTCGAAATGACCGAACGACCATTTCGACTTGGTTTCTTAGTTTCGGGCTTGCGCGCTTGTTGGGTTAGCTTCGGGGAGTGTGTGCTAGAGTTCTCGGGTTATATTTTATATATATGTGTTTGTGCGTGTAGGGGTCGTTGGGCGTGCGTTGGTGGGGTGTTGTGTGTTGTGTGTTATGAGTGTTGTGTTTATATAGGTATATATATGGGTATATATAAATGTGTGTGTATTTCTATATATATATATGTGTGTATGTATATATATATATTTGTGTGTGTGTAGTTGTGTGTGTTAGTGTGTGTGAGAGTGTGTGTGTGAGGGTGTGTGAGAGTGAGTATGTGTTTGTGAGCGTGCGTGTGAGTGTGTGGTTATATATATATATATATATATATATATTGTCACTACCACTTTTCCATATAAGGGTATTTCTGTAATTTAGCTATTTTAAATAATTATGAATTTAATTATCTGCTGAGTTATATAAACTATTCATATTGTTAGTGATATTTGGTTTAAGGTAGAAACCCTAGAACTCATTAGGACAGACCCTAGTGATTCAACCCAAATTTGTAAACCCTAGAATACAAAATTAGGGTGAACCCTCAAAACCCTAGACTGACTTAACCTGAGTCTATTAGGTCCTACATGACTTAACATAAAGGTTTAAACCTAAAGCTGTGCAAGGAAACCCTAGAACTAGGTTTATATATAAAGGAAGCTTCTCACAAAGCCATCCTTCATATAGACAGGAGAAACCCTAGCCTCCACAAGAGAAATCATCTCCCCACTCCAAAAATTCGAAACCCTAACCCTAGGTTCCATTTTCTCCTCCTCCAAAGCAAAGAGAAGCAAGGAACGTGGGTCAGGAAGCCTTGGAGAAGTAGAACCTCGTAGAAGAAACCATCTCTGCAGGTGAAAACCCTAATTTTCTTCATTTAATTCCTGTTTTCAGATGTTAATGGTTATTAGGAACCCACCCCTATACTGTGAAATTCGAATTTAGGGTTTGGATTAGGTTTGGTGACCCGCATGGGGTTTTCCCCAATTTTTTCAGGAACCCTAACCCTAGGATTTGTAGGGAGACTGATTTCACCCTCCTACGTATAGGTTAGATATTGATTTAGGGTTTTGTTTGGGTTCTTCATGTGTTCTTATGTAGATTCATCTTTCTGCACTCCTTGTGCTCGATGATATGTTTAGTAGGGTGTTTAGCTTTTAGATCTATTCGAATCTTGCTATGTTGATGTAAGATATATGCATATGAGTAGATGTGCTGTTGTTTGATTCACTGTACTGTGTGTGGTCGGGTATTGGGGTGAGTTAGAGGAGGTAGAACCTGTGTGTTTCAATATTTATTTCTGTGTATCTACCAATCTCAGTGTTAGATATATACCTGTATGGTTGTGTGCTGTGCCCCTGTCCACAAGTGCATTTGTGTGCACATATGGATGGGGGAAAACAGGTTTTAGTTGGTTTGATTGTAGGGACCTATGTACTGTGAATGTTGTGTCTGTGTCCTTGTGTATTATGTGTCAGTCGAGTGTGAATTGGGGGAAGTTTCTGAGCTGTGAGTATATGTGGCTGTGTATTTGGGGTTTTGAAATTGTCTAAGTGTGTGAGGGAGGTGCAGATTGGTTACAGTATGTGAATGCTGTGTATGTGTCAGGGAGTGCCTCCATGTAGCAGAATCCAATTCAGTGTATGTATGTAACTCTGAGAGAGAGAAGTGTTACCTGTGTACACTGTGCAGATTTGGATTGGGTAAATGGGTTGTGTGCAAATTCTGTGCACAGTGGGGTTGATGTGTGTGTGTCCAGACTAACTTGTGTCTGTGTGCACATGTGTGTGCGTGAATGTGAAGTTCAGTGTCTATGTTCAGTAGAGTGTTTACCTGAGTGATTAGCCTTCCCTATTCACTGTGAGGCATCAGCTGTAAGGAGGGGGACACTAGTATCAGTGAATTATCGTATATAGCAGTGTGGAGTTGTGGTGTATCAGTTCTCATTAACTGGTACTGTGAAGCAGTATCTGGGAGTTAGAGTATGTTTTAGAGTATCAGTATAGTGAGGTATTAAATTTCTGTGTCAGTATGTGTTCAGTAAGACTGTGTTTTTCCTGTGTGTGTGTATTGTGTTAGAAAATTTCTGTATTGTGTGTGTATGTGGCTGTGCATATAGTGTGTGAGGTATTTTCAGAAACTGTGCACAGTTGGGCAGAGTGTGGCTGGGTATTCTGTGCATAAAGGTTAATTGTCTGTGTGAGACTATAAAGCACTTTAACAATCACTATTTTGATGGCAAATGCTATATATATATTTCTTCATATCTAACTTGAACCAATTGCTTTACTTTTATGATTTTAGGAGCAAGAGTTTTCATGTCTTTCCTTATTATCTTAATTGTATCTGGGCACAATGAGGAAGTAATTTATTACTTTCTAGAGCAAGGTCAATGGATCTATGTACAACATTACTAGTCCTTTCATTGTGAGTGCCCACTGATTTGTCTTTGACTTGTCTGTGTGAACCTAGCTAATTCTGTGTGTAACAGTAGGTGTGAAGGAGAGATAATTCCCAGGTTTTTATGAGAATTCTGAGATGTGTGTGTGTGGATCTGTGTGAGTAGCCAGTGTATAGAGGTTCAGTGAGATACATGTGTCTATGTGTGTCAGTTTATGAGGTGTACAGGTGTGTGTGTGTATTAATTCTGTAGGTGAGAGTGTTTTACCTAGGAATGTATGTGTGCAGGGTGACTTGAGAGTCTGTGTTCCCAGTTTTACCTGTGTGTGTAGAGTGTCCCAGGTTCAATAGAGGGTTCTATGTGTTTATGTACCAGTGTATTTGAATTGGGGGTTAATTCATGAGAACCAGTGTGTAGGTGTAAGGATGTGACTGTATGTGTATAGGTAATGTGATACTAGTAGTTAAGTTATTGATTATATGTATACCTAACTATATATATTGTGTGATACTTAGTATCCTTAATATTTAAGGAGATCTAATCTAGGTATTGACCAATACTAAGATATTGTGGTTCAGGGTGAGATATTCACTATAGGTCAAGATATTTAGGTAATAGGTTATATATGGGTGAGATAAGCTTGAAACTTGCTAGTATGGACTTAGAAACCTAGGTACAACCTAGCTTGTCTAGTATTGACTAGTTTGACCACAAAAGCCAACTTTAATGGTAATATGGACCTTGTTTGACCTAGAATAATTTAGAGACCTAGTATCAGCTAGTGTATCATATTTATAATTTCAAAACACAATTTTGACTTTTAATTCATATATAGGTCTTCGAGATATCATTCCAGACATTGTTGACTTTCAGCACCGGATTACAGGCGAGTACATTCTCTGACAGTTTTTATTGTTGATTACTTCTATAAATTGTAGTGTATTACATACTTGATTCCGACACCATGGATACACGGGTTAGCACCCTAGATCCCCATCACGAGGAGTCGTGGTTGGAATCCATTGTGCTAGCTGGGGGATGGGGAACTATTAGTAGATTATGTGATCATATCCAAACATTATATGCACCATAGCTCACCCCACTTCTCACGTCGGGTGCAGCCTGACCACTTATATGCTCCATAGCTGTTATATATGATTAGCCTGACCATTATATGCACCATAGCTAACCATGCGGTTAGCCTGACCTAAAAGAATCATAGCTAATCATATATAACCAGCCTGATCCAGTCCCAAGCCGATCACATAATAAACTGATATTTCAATCACTTAGCTAGATGTCTATTTTATTCAAATTTACCTGTTCTAGCATTCACTATTTATTGCTCATTGCTAGATGCTTTATTGTCTATTTCATTTCTCCAGTACTTCACATGTTCAGTTTTTATTTCCATCTTGTATCTCTTACACTATTTATAGATTTTGTCAATTTAATGAAACTGCTGTTAGTGCTTGTGCTTCGCTCCAATCCTGACTGGATAACAACATTTTCAGAGAACCTGGAGGACTTTTGCCCTACTCATTACGGTCCAGGAATAGAGGAGGATTTCACTCCAGAAATCCCAGAGGAGATGCCTATCCTAGAGGAGAACTTGCCTGCCCATGCTTAGATTATTGTCTGCATTATTATTTTAGACTGAGACTGAGACTGGGATGTATTTATTTTTATTTGTGACTTTGTGAGGTCATTTAGACCCAGGATTTGAGTTGGACTCATTGTGGATGGTTTTTATTAGAACTCTTTCAATTCTCATCGTGCCATTATTCTTATAGCTGTGATTGAGTATATTATAGACTTGTGATTTATTTATCATTGTCCTCCGTACGGAGTTGAGACTATTGACAGGATATACTATATTTGTGACCTAGACAGCGTTCTACCGCCGATGCTGCGGCGTAGGCTGGACGTACCCACGACTCATGCCCAAATTCCGGGTGCGGGTCGTGACACGTTTTAGTGGTGGCCCATGCAGGTCGAGTCTGTAGTCGAGTCTGTAGTCGAGTCTATAGTCTAGTCTGTAGTCTAGTCAGTAGTCTCATATTCACAGTAGAGCGATATTGTAGTAGTAGGAATTAGGCCGAGGATATGCTCAATCACAATTAGGGAATTCTGATTCTTATGATACTATTCTTAATGATTAATTCCTTTAGAATTTTTCTGTCCTCCCTTGATGATATCGTGTCTATTGCCTTAATTAAATCTTTCGATCTGTCTTCAGGATGCCGCCAAGAAGGTCCCAGAGACTCGGAGCAGCAGATTCAGAGAGGTCTGCCACCTCTCGCGCTGCCGGACAGACATCCGCAGCACCTCCTACATCTCCAGGACAGGTGGGAGTGTCTGCAGCATTCGGGGGTCCTCCACCACCAGTTCAGAGGGTCCCCACAGCTACGACGGCACCACCACCTCCACCACCACCAGCTCAGCATCCAGGAGGTGTGCCCGTCGATGGGGCACAGATGTTCGCTTTGATACAGGGCATGGTCGATGCCCAGAGGACGTCGGCAGAGGCCCAGAGAGTGCAGGCTGAGGCACATCAGGCCCAGACAGAGATGATGAGGGTGAACATGGAGAATGCTCACCAAGTGGCTCTCCAAGCTGTGGAGAGAGTCACTCAGCAGCAGCAACAACCTGGTCAGCAACAACAGAGGCCGGGCACCATTGTGGACTTCAAGAGGATGATGCCTCGGGAGTTCAAGGGGACAGAAGGGATACTCTACGCCGATGATTGGCTAGAGGACATCGAGAGGAACTTGCGTTTGGCGCAGATTCCAGAGGCGCTCAAGATCGAGGCCGCTGGCAGCCAGATGTTCGACATTGCCTTGACGTGGTTTCGCACGGAGCCGAGACTCTTGCGCGGGGGACTCACTTGGGAGGCTTTCAAGGAGCTCTTCAAAGAAAAGTTCTTTCCTGATGTCGCCCTGGGAGCTTTGGAGAGTCAGTTCCATGACTTAGCCCAGGGGAGCTCGTCCGTCGACGAATATGCTGCGGAGTTTTCCCGCCTGAGCCGCTTTGCGCCGTCGATGATTAGAGATCCGGGGGACAGGGCCCGAAAATTCAGAAAGGGGCTGACAAGAGAGATCAAGTCTCGCACGTCGGGACGTCGCACAGCTACCTACGAGGGCATATTGATGGATGCCCAAGTAGCCGAGGATGACTTGGACCTCAGGCCCAAGAGGGGACGCGATGTACCGGAGGGGCAAACAGTAGTACGGGAACAGGCAAGCGTCCACACTTTCAGCAGCAGCAGAGACACTTTCAGCAACAGCACCAGGCACCAGCTCGAGGGCAGGTTCAGCAACAGCAGCAGAGGCAGACTCAGCCCGCCATCCAGTGTGCGTACTGCGGGAAGATGGGACATACTAGAGATATCTGCAGGCATAGATTGGGCTCATGTTTGTCCTGCAGATCGATGACACATCAGCTAAGGGATTGCCCTACCATTCGGACTCGTCCAGGTCAGGGTGGAGCAGCCGCCCAGAGAGGACCAGGCAGGGTACCAGCAGCACCAGGAGGCCAACAGCAGAGGGGACCACTTCCACCGCAGAATCAGAGGTTTGCCCAGCATCAGCAGCAGAGAGGTGCACCCCAGGGGCGAGCGTACGCCATGGCAGTCGAGGAGATCGAGCCAGCAGGAGATTTGATCACAGGTTCGGTTCTTCTCGATTGTATTCCCGCATTTACCTTATTTGATTTTGGCGCTTCCCATAGTTTTGTGTCTGTATCATATGCACTTCGACATCATTTAGACACAGAACCATTAGCTAGGACTTGCAAGATCATGACTGGTGGAGGTATTATCCTAGTCCGTGATCACTGCAAGGACCGGAGAGTGTCAGTAGGAGGCCGAGACTTGAGCGTGAGCTTACTCGTCATGCCACTTCCGGGGTACGATATTGTACTCGGAATGGACTGGTTGAGCAGGCATCATGCTACTATAGATTGTTATAGAGGCAGAGTATTGTTTAGACCACCAGGAGAGCCGGAGTTTGAGGTCGTCAGAGCAGCAGCGGAACAGAGCAGGAGCATATTTTACGGAGCCAGAGCGGAAGAAGAGGAGTTGCCACATCCTCTGATAGCGGAGTTCCTGGATGTATTTCCAGAAGAGTTGCCAGGCTTGCCGCCAGACAGAGATGTTGAATTCTCTATAGACTTGGTTCCAGGAGCGGAGCCCATTTCACAACATGTCTATAGAGTTAACAACAGCGAGCTGGCAGAACTGAAGAAGCAAGTCGAGGAGCTGCAGGACAAAGGCTTCATCAAATCCAGTTCATCACCATGGGGAGCTCCGGTATTGTTCGTACCGAAGAAGGACGGCACGGTGCGCATGTGCATTGATTATAGAGCTTTGAACAATATCACTATCAAGAACAAGTACCCGCTGCCGAGGATAGATGATCTTTTCGATCAGTTGAGCGGGGCGAGGGTGTTTTCGAAGATAGATTTGAGGTCAGGTTATCACCAGGTGAAGGTGAAGAAAGAAGACACGCCGAAGACAGCCTTTCGGACCAGATACGGCCAGTTTGAGTTTCTGGTGATGCCATTTGGTTTAACCAATGCACCGGCAGTATTCATGAACTTGATGAACAAGGTGTTCCACCAGTACCTTGACAAGTTCGTGGTGGTGTTCATCGATGATATTCTTGTGTATTCCAAGACCCCGGAGGAGCACGAAGAGCACCTGAGATTGGTCTTAGAGACTCTCAGGAGGGAGAAGCTGTACGGGAAACTCTCTAAGTGTGAATTTTTCCTTGACAAGGTTAAATTTCTTGGGCATTTGGTATCGGGTGACGGAATCTCGGTTAACCCACAGAAGATCGAGGCAGTAGAGTCGTGGGCTACCCCCAGTTCGGTAGCTGAGATCAGGAGTTTTCTCGGGCTAGCAGGATACTACAGGAGGTTTGTACAAGACTTCTCCAAGATTGCAGCGCCTATGACCAGACTGACTAGGAAGGATGTGGATTTTGTGTGGACGGAGGAGTGCCAGGCTGCATTTGACGAGCTGAAGAAGAGGTTGACGACAGCTCCAATTTTGACGTTGCCATCAGGGACAGGTGGTTTCACCATCTACAGTGATGCTTCAGGGAAGGGTCTGGGATGTGTTCTTCAGCAGCACGGGAAGGTAATTGCCTATGCTTCCAGGCAGTTGCGCCCTCATGAAAAGAATTATCCCACCCACGATTTGGAGTTGGCAGCGGTTATATTCGCTCTAAAGCTGTGGAAACATTACTTGTACGGAGAGCGTGTGGAAATCTTCACAGACCACAAGAGCTTGAAGTACGTATTCACACAGAAGGAGCTGAACATGAGGCAAAGGAGGTGGTTAGAGTTAATGAAGGACTTTGACATCTCATTGCAGTACCATCCAGGGAAGGCTAACGTAGTCGCCGATGCCTTGAGCAGGTATCCGATGGCTATGTACTTGACAACAGATAGGCATTTGTTGGCTGATTTCGAGAGCTTGGAGATTGAGGTGTTAGTTCCCGGTACTGAGATCCAGATGTGGGGATTACAGATACAGTCCGAACTGATGGACAGGATCAGAGCTGCGCAGTACGATGATGAGACTCTGAGGAGTATCAGAGCACAGGTTCAGATGGGATTGTCGGACGACTTCACTATCGCAGATGATGGTTCTCTACGGCACGGCACGAGGATATGTGTGCCTAGCGGGGAGCTGCGCGAGGAGGTTTTGCAGGAGGCACACCGCTCTCAGTACTCGATGCATCCCGGTGCCAACAAGATGTATCGAGACTTGAGGGAGCACGTATGGTGGTATGGAATGAAGCGCGAGGTAGCACGCTTCGTATCCCGGTGTCTAGTGTGCCAGCAGGTAAAGGCAGACCGGCAGAGGCCAGGTGGTTTGCTTCAACCTTTACCGATTCCAGAATGGAAATGGGAGCACGTGACCATGGATTTCGTTTCAGGGCTTCCACGTTCTCCCGGAGGAAAAGACGCGATTTGGGTCATCGTGGACAGGTTGACCAAATCAGCCCATTTCTTACCTTTCAAAGTGGGCACGTCGACAGAGAGGCTAGCAGAGATGTACGTGCGACAGATTATTAGGCTTCATGGAGTTCCTGTGAGCATCGTCTCAGATTGGGATAGTCGTTTCACTTCCCATTTCTGGAGGAGTCTGCAGGCTAGCTTGGGCACTCAGCTCAAGTTCAGTACCGCATATCACCCCCAGACAGACGGGCAGTCTGAAAGGACTATTCAGACTCTTGAGGATATGCTACGCACTTGCGTTTTAGATCTCGGAGGTTCTTGGGAGGATCATCTGCACCTGGTAGAGTTTGCTTACAATAACAGCTACCAGGCCAGCATCGAGATGTCACCATTTAAGGCTCTTTATGGACGGAGGTGTCGTACACCGCTATCGTGGGACGACGTTGGAGAGAGAGCCTTGCTAGGACCAGAAATGGTCGTGGATGCAGCAGAAAAGGTGAAACTCATCAGAGACAGACTGCGAGTGGCGCAGGACAGACAGCGGCATTGGGCCGACAGCCACCGTAGACCCCTTGAGTTTCAGGTATAGATTATTGTTTTCTGGTTGTGTTTGTTGTTTGTTTAGATTGCGTGCTGAGACTGTTTTTGTGTTAGGTTGGCGATCTAGTATTCCTACGGATTTCTCTGACGCGTGGGACGATTCGTTTTGGCAGAGGCGGGAAGCTTAGCCCACGCTACATCGGACCCTTCGGTATTCTGGCGAGGGTAGGTGCAGTGGCATATAGACTGGACTTGCCGCCTGCATTGGAGGGAGTGCATAATGTGTTTCACGTGTCGCAGCTGAGACGGTACGTGGCCGACCCTAGTCACGTACTTGATCACTCGGAGATTGAGGTTTGTCCGACGCTCAGCTACCCTGAGCAACCCGTAGAGATCTTGGACCGCAGAGAGAAGGTGTTGCGGAACCAAACTATTCCCTTGGTTCGCATAGCGTGGAGACATCACTCTCCAGGGGAGTCGACCTGGGAGAGAGAGGACAAGATGCGCGAGCAATACCCGTATCTCTTCTAGACTTGAGGTATATTCCTTTCTGATTTCATCCTTGTTGTAGTTCAGTCCAATTTCGAGGACGAAATTTCTTTTAGGAGGGTAGACTTGTCACTACCACTTTTCCATATAAGGGTATTTCTGTAATTTAGCTATTTTAAATAATTATGAATTTAATTATCTGCTGAGTTATATAAACTATTCATATTGTTAGTGATATTTGGTTTAAGGTAGAAACCCTAGAACTCATTAGGACAGACCCTAGTGATTCAACCCAAATTTGTAAACCCTAGAATACAAAATTAGGGTGAACCCTCAAAACCCTAGACTGACTTAACCTGAGTCTATTAGGTCCTACATGACTTAACATAAAGGTTTAAACCTAAAGCTGTGCAAGGAAACCATAGAACTAGTTTTATATATAAAGGAAGCTTCTCACAAAGCCATCCTTCATATAGACAGGAGAAACCCTAGCCTCCACAAGAGAAACCATCTCCCCACTCCAAAAATTTGAAACCCTAACCCTAGGTTCCATTTTCTCCTCCTCCAAAGCAAAGAGAAGCAAGGAACGTGGGTCAGGAAGCCTTGGAGAAGTAGAACCTCGGTGAAGAAACCATCTCTGCAGGTGAAAACCCTAATTTTCTTCATTTAATTCCTATTTTCAGATGTTAATGGTTATTAGGAACCCACCCCTATACTGTGAAATTCGAATTTAGGGTTTGGATTAGGTTTGGTGACCCGCATGGGGTTTTCCCCAATTTTTTCAGGAACCCTAACCCTAGGATTTGTAGGGAGACTGATTTCACCCTCCTACGTATAGGTTAGATATTGATTTAGGATTTTGTTTGGGTTCTTCATGTGTTCTTATGTAGATTCATCTTTCTGCACTCCTTGTGCTCGATGATATGTTTAGTAGGGTGTTTAGCTTTTAGATCTATTCGAATCTTGCTATGTTGATGTAAGATATATGCATATGAGTAGATGTGCTGTTGTTTGATTCACTGTACTGTGTGTGGTCAGGTATTGGGGTGAGTTAGAGGAGGTAGAACCTGTGTGTTTCAATATTTATTTCTGTGTATCTACCAATCTCAGTGTTAGATATATACCTGTATGGTTGTGTGCTGTGCCCCTGTCCACAAGTGCATTTGTGTGCACATAAGGATGGGGGAAAACAGGTTTTAGTTGGTTTGATTGTAGGGACCTATGTACTGTGAATGTTGTGTCTGTGTCCTTGTGTATTATGTGTCAGTCGAGTGTGAATTGGGGGAAGTTTCTGAGCTGTGAGTATATGTGGCTGTGTATTTGGGGTTTTGAAATTGTCTAAGTGTGTGAGGGAGGTGCAGATTGGTTACAGTATGTGAATGCTGTGTATGTGTCAGGGAGTGCCTCCATGTAGCAGAATCTAATTCAGTGTATGTATGTAACTCTGAGAGAGAGAAGTGTTACCTGTGTACACTGTGCAGATTTGGATTGGGTAAATGGGTTGTGTGCAAATTCTGTGCCCAGTGGGGTTGATGTGTGTGTGTCCAGACTAACTTGTGTCTGTGTGCACATGTGTGTGCGTGGATGTGAAGTTCAGTGTCTATGTTCAGTAGAGTGTTTACCTGAGTGATTAGCCTTCCCTATTCACTGTGAGGCATCAGCTGTAAGGAGGGGGACACTAGTATCAGTGAATTATCGTATATAGCAGTGTGGAGTTGTGGTGTATCAGTTCTCATTAACTGGTACTGTGAAGCAGTATCTGGGAGTTAGAGTATGTTTTAGAGTATCAGTATAGTGAGGTATTAAATTTCTGTGTCAGTATGTGTTCAGTAAGACTGTGTTTTTCCTGTGTGTGTGTATTGTGTTAGGAAATTTCTGTATTGTGTGTGTATGTGGCTGTGCATATAGTGTGTGAGGTATTTTCAGAAACTGTGCACAGTTGGGCAGAGTGTGGCTGGGTATTCTGTGCATAAAGGTTAATTGTCTGTGTGAGACTATAAAGCACTTTAACAATCACTATTTTGATGGCAAATGCTATATATATATTTCTTCATATCTAACTTGAACCAATTGCTTTACTTTTATGATTTTAGGAGCAAGAGTTGTCATGTCTTTCCTTATTATCTTAATTGTATCTGGGCACAATGAGGAAGTAATTTATTACTTTCTAGAGCAAGGTCAATGGATCTATGTACAACATTACTAGTCCTTTCATTGTGAGTGCCCACTGATTTGTCTTTGACTTGTCTGTGTGAACCTAGCTAATTCTGTGTGTAACAGTAGGTGTAAAGGAGAGATAATTCCCAGGTTTTTATGAGAATTCTGAGATGTGTGTGTGGATCTGTGTGAGTAGCCAGTGTGTAGAGGTTCAGTGAGATACATGTGTCTATGTGTGTCAGTTTATGAGGTGTACAGGTGTGTGTGTGTATTAATTCTGTAGGTGAGAGTATTTTACCTAGGAATATATGTGTGCAGGGTGACTTGAGAGTCTGTGTTCCCAGTTTTACCTGTGTGTGTAGAGTGTCCCAGGTTCAATAGAGGGTTCTATGTGTTTATGTACCAGTGTATTTGAATTGGGGGTTAATTCATGAGAACCAGTGTGTAGGTGTAAGGATGTGACTGTATGTGTGTAGGTAATGTGATACTAGTAGTTAAGTTATTGATTATATGTATACCTAACTATATATATTGTGTGATACTTAGTATCCTTAATATTTAAGGAGATCTAATCTAGGTATTGACCAATACTAAGATATTGTGGTTCAGGGTGAGATATTCACTATAGGTCAAGATATTTAGGTAATAGGTTATATATGGGTGAGATAAGCTTGAAACTTGCTAGTATGGACTTAGAAACCTAGGTACAACCTAGCTTGTCTAGTATTGACTAGTTTGACCACAAAAGCCAACTTTAATGGTAATATGGACCTTGTTTGACCTAGAATAATTTAGAGACCTAGTATCAGCTAGTGTATCATATTTATAATTTCAAAACACAATTTTGACTTTTAATTCATATATAGGTCTTCGAGATATCATTCCAGACATTGTTGACTTTCAGCACCGGATTACAGGCGAGTACATTCTCTGACAGTTTTCATTGTTGATTACTTCTATAAATTGTAGTGTATTACATACTTGATTCCGACACCATGGATACACGGGTTAGCACCCTAGATCCCCATCACGAGGAGTCGTGGTTGGAATCCATTGTGCTAGCTGGGGGATGGGGAACTATTAGTAGATTATGTGATCATATCCAAACATTATATGCACCATAGCTCACCCCACTTCTCACGTCGGGTGCAGCCTGACCACTTATATGCTCCATAGCTGTTATATATGATTAGCCTGACCATTATATGCACCATAGCTAACCATGCGGTTAGCCTGACCTAAAAGAATCATAGCTAATCATATATAACCAGCCTGATCCAGTCCCAAGCCGATCACATAATAAACTGATATTTCAATCACTTAGCTAGATGTCTATTTTATTCAGATTTACCTGTTCTAGCATTCACTATTTATTGCTTATTGCTAGATGCTTTATTGTCTATTTCATTTCTCCAGTACTTCACATGTTCAGTTTTTATTTCCATCTTGTATCTCTTACACTGTTTATAGATTTTGTCAATTTAATGAAACTGCTGTTAGTGCTTGTGCTTCGCTCCAATCCTGACTGGATAACAACATTTTCAGAGAACCTGGAGGACTTTTGCCCTACTCATTACGGTCCAGGAATAGAGGAGGATTTCACTCCAGAAATCCCAGAGGAGGTGCCTATCCTAGAGGAGAACTTGCCTGCCCATGCTTAGATTATTGTCTGCATTATTATTTTAGACTGAGACTGAGACTGGGATGTATTTATTTTTATTTGTGACTTTGTGAGGTCATTTAGACCCAGGATTTGAGTTGGACTCATTGTGGATGGTTTTTATTAGAACTCTTTCAATTCTCATCGTGCCATTATTCTTATAGCTGTGATTGAGTATATTATAGACTTGTAATTTATTTATCATTGTCCTCCGTACGGAGTTGAGACTATTGACAGGATATACTATATTTGTGACCTAGACAGCGTTCTACCGCCGATGCTGCGGCGTAGGCTGGACGTACCCACGACTCATGCCCAAATTCTGGGTGCGGGTCGTGACATATATATATATATATATAGGTATATTTATATATATATGTGAGTGTGTGTATATTTATAGATGTGTGCTTGTATGAGTGTATATATATATTTGTGTGTGTGAGTGTATATATATATATGTATGAGTGTGTGTGTGTGTGTATGTGTATATATATATATATATATATATATATATATGTGTGTGTGTGTGTGTGTGTGTGTGTGTGTGTGTGTGTGTATATATATATGGGTTTGTGTGTGTATATATATATATTGATATGTATGCTTATATATATATATATAGATATGTGTGTGTACCTATATGTATTAGTGTGTGAGTGAGTGTGTATATTTATATATATAGTTGTGTATATATATATGTATGTATGTTGGTATATATATATATATATATATGTGTGTGTGTGTGTGTGCGATTGTGTGTGCGTGTTTGTGTGTTTGTGTGGTCGTATGTGTGGCGAGGCAGCGAGGGGGGAGCAGTTAGCAGTGTGCAGTGGCTTATGGGCTGCAGCGGAGCACAGGCTCAGCAGTGCACTGGCAACAGCAGCTGCAGGCACCGCAACGCCGCGGCAGCAGCGCACTGCAGCACAGTGCAGCAGCAGCAGCTAGGTGAGGCATTGGCAAGCGCAGCGAGGCTAACATAGTCGCAGGTAGCAAGGAGGAGAGGGAGCTATGTATATGAATACATAGATAGATATCTAGATAGATAGATAGATAGATAGATAGATAGATAGATAGATAGATAGATAGATAGATGGATGGATATCTAGATAGATAGATAGATAAATGAATAGATAGATAGATAGATATCTAGGTAGATAGATATCTAGATAGATAGATACATAGATAGATAGATAGATACATAGATAGATAGATAGATAGATAGATAGATAGATAGATAGATAGATAGATAGATAGAAAAATAGATAGATAGATGAATAGATAGGTAGATAGATAGATAGATGGATAGATAGATATATAGTTTGTTAGATGTATCTATCTATTTGTATAGATATATATACATATAGCTAGATATATGCATAGATATAGCTAGATATATATATATATATGAGTACGGGTATGTGCGTATATATGTATGTGTATATGTGTGATGTATATATATAGATATCTAGGTATATATGCATATGTGTGTGTTGTATATATATATTAGCCTATACATATAGCTAGGTATATATCTATATTCATAATAGTTATCTAGAGGAGTAGTAGGTTTGAGTTTAGAGAGGTATCTCAATACCTTGAGATATCAAGGTATCTCAATACCTTGTGATATCCAAGGTATTGAGTTTCGAGCAGAGTTTTTGAGCAATTGCCTAGGAATAGTATTAGAGTGATTTTTATATATATATGTGTATATATTTACGCGTGCTAGTATAGGTTTTAGCGGGTTTAGACGGGGTGCGTAGCCTAGGTCGAGGTATCGGATACCGAGGGTATCCCGGTATCTCAAGGAGGCGAGTTTGAGGGTTTATTAGCTTAATGACCTAGTTTTGACCTAGAATTTTAGGGGCACCCTAGTTTGACCTAGAGTTAACTGTAGTTGACCTAATAGACCGTCAAAGTCAACTTTTGACCTAGATTTGACCCAGGGTTGACTTTTTGGACCCCGAGTTGACTTTTTGATCCAGATTTCACCGGTTTGACGAGTTTGACCTAGAACGACCCTAGAATCCTATTTTTAGTTATTTTATATCTGCTTAACTCATTAGAAACCTGTTTAACCTTACTTTTTATAATAGGTCCATGCGATACCAGTTCGGATTGCTAGTTGCTCAGGACGTCAGGCGAGTACATTCTCTGATAGTTTTTATTATCGGATGATTATTATGATTCAGCTTCTAGTATAGTATCATCTAATTTTTTGGCATGATACGGACTGGTATTTATGGATTTATTTACTTGTGACACATATATTTCATGTTTCTGGCTTATATTCTGGAATCACCTAATGGTATCACCTACATGCATCTCTACAGGCATCACTCATGTTTCTGGCTGGACTCATACTTGATTTACGTGTCGGGTCCTGGATTCACTTGTACTAGTCGGGACGGGGAAATACTCGAATAGACATGTAAACATTCCCATCTGGAATAACTGGAATTACCCCCTCTGGTCTAATCTGGAATGATAGAAGCAGCGCACCCAGTGCACGGTGAGCCGTACTTACCCCTAGCCATTTACACGTCGAAACAGGTATTTCAAAGACACGAGTTCATTCTTTATAGTCTGGACCCTCTTGCATTTCTTGCTGGTCTCACTTATAGTTTCTGGACTTGACTCATTACATGTATTTCATGCTAGACTCACTACACGTTCTTGTGCACAGACTTACTCTTAGTTTAGATTTCTTGTATCTTATAGTTACTACTATCTTGCTTCTGATATTCATGCATCTTTATCTTTATGCACAAGTGATATGTATATTTCCTTGTTTTATACTTTATTTTCTTCACCTTGCTACTTGCTACAACTGTTTTATAGTTTTTATCATTTAACTCGAACTGCTGTTAGAGGTGTACTTACTCCAGTCCTGACTGGACATATTTTTTCTAGATTATCCGGAGGATTGGTGTCCGACGTTTTATGGACCTCAGCTTGTCGATGGTGCAGACAGAGACCCTCTAGTTTCGGAGTGATTTTCGGATTGGTAGTCGGGATCACTAAGAACTCAGTTGTTGTTTATTAGCTTTTACTACCGGATGTGTTCCCGATTTTGGATTGAGATCTCTATATTATATTTGATTCAGGTTGATGTATTATTATTATTGATGTTGTGGTTGTTTTAGCAGCAGTTGTTTAGTGCTTAGATTCGTGATTGAGTACATATGATTATTATTCTGATATTGCTCCTCTGTTTGGAGTTGAGATATTGACAGGTATATATATTGATTGTATGAGATTGTTAGTAGACCTAGACAGCGTTCTACCGTCGATGCTGCGGCGTAGGCTGGACGTACACACGACTCATGCTCGATTTTTCGGGTATGGTTCGTGACACATTTTTAGTGGTGGCCCATGCAGGTCTCTATTCGCAATTAGTGCGATATCGTGGTGGTACAATAATTTAATTGTACTGCTGCGAGCCTGCTATAGGATCTAGGATCTAGGATCTAGGATGAGAGTATACTCAATTACGACTAGGAACAATTCTAATCAAATTATTCTAAAATTGCTTCTTTTGAAATATTATTGTCCTTCCTTTATGGTATCGTATCTTGTACCGTATTAACGTTTTTATCTGTATTCAGGATGCCTCCGAAGACACGATCTCATCGAACCATTCCAGTAGTTGCCATCGAGAGGTCTGCTACCTATCGTCCAGCTCATATTCAGGCAACTGCAACCGCTCCACTCACTACTCCTACGGTTGAGGGAGCATCTGCTTCTCTCGGGGATCCTCCTCCACTTGTCGATCCAAGGACTATCCTAGTCATTCCGGTGGTTCCTCCACCACTTCCTGCACCAGTAGACGCCATGCAGTTGTTTGCGTTCTTCAGGGAGATGATGGACGTGCAGCACCGTCAAGTGGATGTGATGAGGTTAGGCATTGAGAACGCCCACCAGGTGGCCATGACGGCAGTAGATAGGGTGGCACAGATTCAGCCACAGGCAGATCAGGCACAACATCCGAGGCCGGGCAGCATCATTGACTTCCAGAGGATGCGGCCCAAGAAGTTCCGGGGTACAGAAGGTATCCTGTATGCGGATGACTGGATAGAACATATTGAGGGGATTTTTCGGCTGGCACAGATTCCAGACAGCATACAAATAGAGAAAGCGGGCAGTCAGAAGTTTGACCTTGCTTTGACGTGGTATCGCACTGATACGAGGATTACGGCACCAGGGCTTACTTGGAAGGATTTCAAGAGGATTTTTAAGGAAAAGTTTTTCCCAAATGTGGCGTTCAGTGCTTTGGAGAGCCAGTTCGAGGCACTCGTCCAAGGGAGCATGATGGTGGACGAGTACGTAGCGGAGTTATGCCGTCTGGGCAGATTTATAGAGGGCGTGAGTGAGGAAGCAAAGGCGAGGAAGTTTCGTAAGGGCTTGGTCATGGCGGTCAAGTCTTTGACCAGGAGCGATCGTGAGGCGACTTTTGAGCAGATAATAGGAGACGCTCAGAGAGCAGAGGATGACTTGGAGCTCAAGTCCAAGAGAGGCAGGGATGACTCGGGCAGTGCGAGTGGTAGTGTGTGACCGGCTAAGCATCCCTATGGGCAGAAGATAGCGCAGCAGGGTCTGGATCAGAGGGTTCCCACTTGTACCTACTGCAGGAAGGCAGGACACACTTGGGATGTTTGTAGGAGGAGGCTGAAGGTGTATTTGTTTTGTGGATCTACTGCTCACCAGATGCGAGATTGCCCCTCTGTACCTCCATTTGGTGGAGCACAGGATCGGAGAGTTAGAGCTAGGCCATCTGTGGCACAATATCATGCCCCGCACCAGCAGAGGGATATACCCCAGCAGGACAGGGCTTATGCGTTGACGGTCGAGGAGGCCGATGCTACGGGTGTCGGGTTAGCAGGTCTGTCTCTTTGTTCTTCTTTCTGTCCTTTTCCATTCTTTGTGGTGTGCTTCATTAGTACCTGTTAGACTTTTCTTTGTGCTGAGGTAGATAGTGTAGTGACCCTGATTGAGAATGTGATAACACGACCAGTAGGACCATGATATTGCATGTTGTTTAGGTAGAATTTCTGGACTGTGATTGTTGGGGGTTTGACCTAGAAGAAGTGCGATTGACTTTAAATTTTGAGGACAAAATTTTCTAAGGAGGATAGGGCTTGTCACTATCCAATTTCTAGAGCCGGGTTGTCACTACCACATTCTGAAAACAGGGGTATTTTCGATTTTTATATATTATTAATATTATGGTATTTATATTAAATGATTTTCTCGATAGGTGTATTTAAATTAAATAATTTCATGATGTGTATATTTAATTAATTAATTTCGTAAGATGGGTAATTAAATATATTATTATATTCACTGTTCATTAATGTCTGAGCTGGTAGACTTGACCTAGAAGCCATTAGACGAACACCTGTCCGAATTATTTGGGATTACGTATTAATTGCATTATTTAGGATTTAATTTATTGGAGATCGTAATTAATTATCGTAATTTATTTAATTATTGTGCCCTTACCTTTGCTTCGGTATTTGGAGCACTATCGTAGCTTTTGCCTTTCAACAAATTTTATAACATTGCCCTAGACGTGCCTGCCTTCCATTCTGAAATTTTTGCAACTCATAATTATGATCTCTTGAGCTTCATTTTAGCCGCACAATATTCGTCGCGGACGTTTATTTAATTTCTGAATAAAATTCCAACTTTGTATCGTTGTGCGTTCCAATCGAAATTGGAGGCAATCTTGACCTATTTTTCGTGCGACCCAAATTAGGGTAATATTCTGTTCTGAGTCTTCTTCATTAATGATATTGGTGACCCGACCTGATTTTGGTCCCCTGTATTCGTAATTAATTTTAGAACGCCAAGTGTATCTAATTTTAATTAATTAAATTCAGAAACTCATTTCTGTGTAATTTTCCATTTATTGGGGACTTAATTGCAAAATTGCAATAATGTGTCACCATTCTATTGGTTTAACCCAAATGAAGGAAACCAACCCCCTTCTTTGACTAGTCAATAACACACCCTCTCTCCTTCTTTCTTTTGTTCTATTTTTCTCCATATTGAATCTAGGCCTTCCATTTTAAATGGAGCCATCCCCACCACACAATCCCCTTACATGTTCCCTCAACCCTTTTCCAAGGAAACCCCATCCCAATATTGGTCGGCCCTAATTTCTAGGGAGTCACCTCACTCCTCCCACCTACATAAACCCAACCTTTCCATACTATTTTTACAACACCATCACCAACACCATCACTAACACCATCACGTACACCTTCACCAAGCTAACCCTATACCGAGCCAACCCGACCGGCCATTGAGCTCCGGCGAGCCACTGTTCCCCGAGCCCGACCACCGGCCTGTTTCTCTGGCGAAGCTTCCCTCCTCCCTACGCCGAGCTCCCCGCTGCTCATCTCCGGCCCGTCGAGCTGTTCCGGCTGCTGTCGTACTCCTCCACCGGCCCGTCGAGCTGTCCCGGCCGCTGCAACCTCCTTTTCCCCGCCTGATCTCCCCGACCATCTCCTTCCCCGGCCAGCCCGGACAGCAAACACCGACCCCCGCTGCTCCTCCCTGCCTACTCCTCTTCCACCGTCGTGCCGACCATAATATTCTCGACACAGCCGGCATCAACTCCAGCTCCCCTTCCCGAGCTCCTCCCTGCCTCCCCACACGACAACCACCACCCCACCTGCTGTCCCAACTCCAGCCCGACCCCGACTACGGTTCTCCTCCGGCCAAGTTCGAGCCCACATCCTCCCCGACCAACTCCCAACTCCGGCACCACCACCACTGTGAGAGTCTCCCTCTCCCTCTTTCATTTTTTTGTATGTGTAAATACGTATAAATACGTAGATAGGTGTATGTGTACGTGTATGTGTATGATATATGTATATGTGTACGTATGTATTTTAATAGTGTGTATGTATGCGTAAACATATACATAATGTATACATATACGTATATATATATATATTTAATATGATTTTTATATATATACGAATTTAAATGTATATGTATATGTGTATTTCAATTAATATATGTATGTATTTATTTTGGTATAAAAATATATATGTTTGGTATATGTATACATATATATATATATATATATATATATATATATATATATATATATATATATATATATATATATATATATATATATATATATATATTTTGTATATAGATTTAATTATTAATTGATATATGTATATAGGTATTTGTATATACACTTAGCATTTTTATTTGGAATATTTGGTACACATATATTGTTTAACTAATATATATATATTATACATGAAATTAAATGGTATATATATATATATTGTATATGTATTTAATGTGATGTATTAGTATTAGTATATATTTTAATAATAGCATTGACAATATATATATATATTTTTGAAAAATGTATTTTTAGCATATGTATGAGTATACATATATATTGTTCAACTAGTATAAATTAGATATGTATATAAATTGGTACATATATATATATTGTAAATGTATATAAATTGGTGCATGTATATATATTGTATGTACTAATGTAGTTAAAAATAGGTATAATGTGTCTTATATATCTATCTACTAGATGACCCTAGTTGACCAGTATCATACCAGGCATAGCCCCTGAGTTATGTATTTTTGTTTTGTTAATGTAGCATCTGATGCAAGGTTACATTTATTATTATGTCTATAGGACTGTCGGATCATCCAGGAGATATTCTGGGACAGGACATTGGTTATACCAGCTAAGGACCCAAGGCGAGTACATTCTCTGATTAGCTTCTTGTTTATGATATCCCCTATGTTCATTGTATCTAGTGTAAATATCCATATTCTCGATAAGCTGGTTACACGGATTGGTATACACAGATCTCGTCATGAGATGTTATTCCTTATTCATGGTGTAGCTTGTACAAGACTTATTTCCTTGTTATCTTGTGCATGTACAGATACTGATTCCCGGGGAGATTGCTACCTCCCTAGGGAATCCCGTGCCATAGCGTACCATGGTTGGATCTACTATACCAGTCGGGGGTGGGAAGTATTTTAGTATAGATATGTGATCATACCCAACTCTACATGCATCATAGCTCACCCGACATCTTACGTCGGGTGCGGCCTGACCATTTACATGCTTCATAGGTGTTACGTGTGATTAGCCTGACCTCTACATGTATCATAGCTAACCAACGGTTAGCCTGACCTTACATGAATCATAGCTAATCACATGTAACCAGCCTGATCAAGTTTCCCAAGCCGATCAGATGTAAAGCTAGTACTCACATACTTAGTCATAGGATTCTTGCTCATTGACATATTATTTCCTTGCCTGTATTTACTTACAGTATTTCCAATATTTCCTTATTGTATATTCTCATACACATACATGGATCTTGTATATTTCCATCTATATACTGCTACATAGTTTATATCATTAATATAGAACTGCTATTTAGAAATGTACTTTGCTCCTTCCTGACTGAAAAATATTTTCCAGACTGGGACCTTAGTGGACTTGTTTCTGACACACTTGGGGATTGGATGTTACTGATTGCAGGTACGACTATTTTGTCGTTAGACTTGTCTTGTATTTTCTTTGCTTGCCTTGATATCTTATCGTGCTTTAGTTTATGTGATTGAGTATTTCCAGAATTATTTTATGATATCCACGTCTCCTTATGGACTTGGGTATTCATGTGAGATTGATTAGATAGTTACATGACCTAGACAGCATTCTACCGTCGATGCTGCGGCGTTGGCTGGACGTACCCACCCTCTCGTACCCCTATATCGGGTGCGGGTCGTGACACATTTTTAGTGGTGGCCCACGCAGGTCAGACTTCGCAAGTTGTACGATGTCGTGGTAGTGCGACGTATTAGTTGTACTACTACGTGCCTGCTATAGAATATAGGACATAGGATACTAGGATGAAGGAGGATACTCAATCACAAAATTCTTGAGAGATTCCTGGGATGACTCCTTGAGAATCTTATTATAATTCCAATTTAAATCCTTCGCCCTTGTTTCCGTCCGTCCTTACTTGTTGATATTGAAATTGATTATTGTTGCTCAGTAAACTAGAATCTTGGTAGAGTTTGATTTCATAATGAGATAAATTTTACGGACTAAACTTTACGATATCATCTGATGACATATATTGATGAGAACAGTGAGAAAGGTGAAATGTCTACTTTGGTCATGGAACCTAGAGTTTATTATAGCCGTACCGGTTGGCGTGGCAAAAATTCTAGATGTCATGATTATAGGGTTGCATACTTTAGTTATTGAACCTATCGTTTATCGCACCTATGCTTACTGGCGTGACGAGGATTCTCAGCGTCATAATTTCTGACCGACGTGTATGATTATCAGGTTGTGTCTTAAATTTGTTCTTAAAGTATCGTCTCAACACTTATCTATTTCTGTTATACAGGACTTTTTCCATCGTTTCTTTTGTTGCTAGCAGTAGAAACACCTTCGGTCTGCAATCCAGTCTTTTTGAGCTCCTATTCTTTGAGGATTCCTTGTTAAGCATGATAAGTAATATCTTGTAATTATGGCTGTATCTTGAGTATTAGTATTGACTGAGTGTTGCTAGTGAGTTGTAAGTGTTTCCTAGTTGGACATGTGAGCAGTAGGCCTTAATCTAGAGTTAACCCATAGCATAGTACCTTGTAACAATGGTTCTAGTATAAGTGTCATTAGAGACTATAAGTAAAAAGAGAGTATAGAGTATCAGTGATAGTTCCCAAAGTTAGTATCAGAGCCAGTATACCCGTCCTGGATAATCATGATTATGTAATTGAGTGATCTATGTAAACAATTAGGTATCAAGGAATTGTGTTAAGGATTAATGGAGCATAATTCAATTTGATGATTGATATTGGGTGTGTTAAAGGTAAAGAAGGATATATGCATAAAGAGTTATAATGAGGTGTCATGAGTAGAGAAATATCACAGATTAGTTAACAGGCTGTAAAAGGTTAAAGGGGAATAATACCTATACATCAATCGAGATGAAGAACCATATACATGCCCATGAGAGTAAAGAAACATGAGTGTTATAGAAGGTACAAGTAATCATGAGTTCTAATGAACTTGATGAGATGATCCATTGATGAAGCTAGTGAGATAATACCAAGAGTGCTAATGGTTCTATATCGAGGATTAGCCGAGAATGACGCTAATAATAATAAGCACTCTGTGTGATGATAATTGGATGATATATCAGTTAATATAGATTGAAAATCATGGAAGAAAATACATGTGATGATAACTTTGATCATTGGAGATAATAGTGCAAGTGATTCGGGCAGTACAATTTTAGTACCCAGTTGTAGACAATAGATGTATTGAGTGCACCTCGAGTATTAGAGATCGTGAGCACTTATATGTATATTTGTGGATTTATAAAATAAAGAGTGGAAATGAATTTTAATTTTGAGAATTATCGAGGAGTTGAGATTGTGTCATTAAAATTTTTTAGGAATTCAAATATTGATTTAATAAACATGGTGAAGACTACAAAGATTTTAGAAGTGATTAAAATTTTATTTCGATGTTGAGTATCTGACTTTTGAGAAGGTATATGTATTTTATTTTAAAGTTGTTCGAGAAGTTAAACCTTGATGATTATTTTGAGGATTAATTTTATGGTGGATGAGAAATATGAATATTAGTATATGAGTAGATGATATATATATGTAAGGATCTATTGACTAGGGCATGATTGAGATGGCACTGAAAACAGACTTGGGTGTCCATCTAGAATTGTATTAGGGGGAACAGTATTTAGTATGATGTGTTACACTTGGTGTGCACTGGAGTGATGAGAACAAATAGTATGGAAAATTATAGTAGGAACGAGAACTGGCAGAGAGTATGGTACTAAGGAGATAGAGGTATCAAACTTTACATGCATCATTTGACCTATAATTATGTTAGAGGTTCTTGGTATCAGATTTTGGTATTAATAGACAGGTGTGTGCGATATAGATGTATTCATAGATTTTGTGGATTAATGATTAGTTGATATGGGTACCAGTGTACAAGAATAGGAATTAGTTTGTGAATGTGTCAGAGTTAAGAGTATGTTAGAGATAGGAGATACCGCAAGAAATATGTTAGCAGGTTCCTTCTTTTTATCATGTTGTTTTCGTCTTTTGATTGATTGATTCCCTAGTACCGTGGCTTGTATTCGTAATTTTAGAATGTAGTTAGTAGTATACCCTGACAGAGAATGCAATACCATGATAAAATAGACCAAAACCATGCATGTTTTCTCTAGGTTGAATGTTGTATGACTGTAGGTAAATTTTTCTTAGACCATGATCATTGGGGTTCTGACCATAACAAAGATCTATGAAGAGGTTATGACTTGACAAAAGGGACAAGATGATTAAAAATTTAAGGATAAGCATTCTTTTAAATAAAGAGCTAAGGAGTTAATATAATAGAATTGATGGATCATTGATTTTACGAAGATTGAGGTATGATTGAAATTCGAGGATAAACATTAACTTAAATTTAGAATTAAGAAATTAACATGGCAAAAATTGAGGATTTATTAATTTTTAGGAAGGTTATGATATGATAGAATTGGTTATTAAAATTTAAGAAAATTTGGGAAATCATCATCATATCTATTCGATTGCAAGATAGTAATTTAAAATTTTATATTATGAATGTTGCATTTGAAGATTCCGTAAGTATCGTATTGTTGAGTATTCTGAGGAAAAGGGAAATCAGCAAATAAAATTATTAATGGATAGTGTTGAGTTCGATTCTCGGGATGAGGATTTAGATTTTTAATATGCATTGGGTGGATTTAAATTGAGGAAAAAAAAATCATTAACAGATTGGTGTTTAAATTCAAACTTTTCGGATGATAATTCCAATTTTATGAATATAGTAGATTAATTGAATTGAAGGGTTGGATTTATGGATTGTGTTTTAGATGGGAGTCTTAATGTGCATCGAGTGAATTAGAGGATGGGATGTCAAATTCTGAGTGCAAAATTTTAATTCAAATTCAGAGAAAATTGTGAGGAAATGGAAACTAATTTTTATTTTCGAGGATATTGCAGGAATACAGTAATTTCAAAAAAAAATTTAGATTATGAAATGGCAAGCTAGATTAATACCTGATTTTGTGGTTGATGAATTAACTATTGATGGAAAATAAAATATGGAATAAACACTACTATGAGGATTTTAAATTTCGAAGACGAAATTCTTTTAAGGAGGGTAGACTTGTCACTACCACATTCTGAAAACAGGGGTATTTTTGACTTTTTATATATTATTAATATTATGGTATTTATATTAAATGATTTTCTCGATAGGTGTATTTAAATTAAATAATTTCATGATGTGTATATTTAATTAATTAATTTCGTAAGATGGGTAATTAAATATATTATTATATTCAGTGTTCATTAATGTTTGAGCTGGTAGACTTGACCTAGAAGCCATTAGACGAACACCTGTCCGAATTATTTGGGATTACGTATTAATTGCATTATTTAGGATTTAATTTATTGGAGGTCATAATTAATTATCATAATTTATTTAATTATTGCGCCCTTACCTTTGCTTCGGTATTTGGAGCGCTACCCTAGCTTTTACCTTTCAACAAATTTTACAACATTGCCCTAGACGTGCCTGCCTTCCATTCTGATATTTTTGCAACTCATAATTATGATCTCTTGAGCTTCATTTTAGCCGCGCAATATTTGTCGCGGACGTTTATTTAATTTCTGAATAAATTTCCAACTTTGTATCGTTGTGCGTTCCAATCAAAATTGGAGGCAATCTTGACCTATTTTTCGTGCGACACAAATTAGGGTAATATTCTGTTCTGAGTCTTCTTCATTAATGATATTGGTGACCCGACCTGATTTTGGCTCCATGTATTCCTAATTAATTTTAGAACGCCAAGTGTATCTAATTTTAATTAATTAAATTCAGAAACTCATTTCTGTGTAATTTTCCATTTATTGAGGACTTAATTGCAAAATTGCAATGATGTGTCACCATCCTATTGGTTTAACCCAAATAAAGGAAACCAACCCCCTTCTTTGACTAGTCAATAGCACACCCTCTCTCCTCCTTTCTTTTGTTGCATTTTTCTCCATATTGAATCTAGGCCTTCCATTTTAAATGGAGCCATCCCCACCACACAATCCCCTTACATGTTCCCTCAATTCTTTCACAAGGAAACCCCATCCCAATATTGGCCGACCCTAATTTCTAGGGAGTCACCTCACTCCTCCCACCTACATAAACCCAACCTCTCCATACTATTTTCACAACACCATCACCAACACCATCACCTACACCTTCACCAAGCTAACCCTATACCCAGCCAACCCGACCGGCCATTGAGCTCCCGGGAGCCACTGTTCCGCGAGCCCGACCCCCGGTCTATTTCTCCTGCGAAGCTCCCCTCCTTCCTACGCCGAGCTCCCCGCTGCTCATCTCCGGCCCGTCGAGCTGTTCCGGCTGCTGCTGTACTCCTCCACCGGCCCGTCGAGCTGTCCCGGCCGCTGCAACCTCCTTTTCCCCGCCTGATCTCCCCGAGCATCTCCTTCCCCGGCCAGCCCGGACTGCAAACTCCGACCCCCGCTGCTCCTCCCTGCCTACTCCTCTTCCACCGTCGAGCCGACCACAATATTCTCGACACAGCCGGCATCAACTCCAGCTCCCCTTCCCGAGCTCCTCCCTGCCTCCCCACACGACAACCACCACCCCACCTGCTGTCCCAACTCTAGCCCGACCTCGACTACGGTTCTCCTCCGGCCAAGTTCGAGCCCACATCCTTCCCGACCAACTTCCAACTCCGGCACCACCACCACTGTGAGAGTCTCCCTCTCCCTCTTTCATTTTTTTTGTATGTGTAAATAAGTATAAATACGTAGATAGGTGTATGTGTACGTGTATGTGTATGATTTATGTATATGTATACGTATGTATTTTAATAGTGTGTATGTATGCGTAAACTTATACATAATGTATACCTATACATATATGTATATATATTTAATATGATTTTTATATATATACGAATTTAAATGTGTATGTATATGTGTATTTCAATTAATATATGTATGTATTTTGGTATGAAAATATATATGTTTGGTATATGTATATATATATATATATATATATATATATATATTGTATATATATTTAATTATTAATTGATATATGTATATAGGTATTTGTATATACACTTAGCATTTTTATTTCTAATATTTGGTACACATATATTGTTTAACTAATATATATATTATACATGAAATTAAATGGTATATATATATATTGTATATGTATTTAATGTGATGTATTAGTATTAGTATATATTTTAATAATAACATTGACAATATATATATATATATATATATATATATATATATATATATATATTAAAAATGTATTTTTAGCATATGTATGAGTATACATATATATTGTTCAACTAGTATAAATTAGATATGTATATAAATTGGTACATATATATATATTGTAAATGTATATAAATTGGTGCATGTATATATATTGTAAGTACTAATGTTGTTAAAAATAGGTATAATGTGTCTTATATATCTATCTACTAGATGACCCTAGTTGACCAATATCATACCAGGCATAGCCCCTGAGTTATGTATTTGTGTTCTGTTAGTGTAGCATCTGTTGCAAGGTTACATTTATTATTATGTCTATAGGACTGTCGGATCATCCAGAAGATATTCTGGGACAGGACATTGGTTGTAACAGCTAAGGACCCAAGGCGAGTACATTCTCTGATTAGCTTCTTGTTTATGATATCCCCTATGTTCATTGTATCTAGTATAAATATCCATATTCTCGACACGTTGGTTACACGGATTGGTATACACAGATCTCGTCATGAGATGTTATTCCTTATTCTTGGTGTAGCTTGTACAAGACTTGTTTCCATGCTATCTTGTGCATGTACAGACACTGATTCCCGTGAAGATTTGCTACCTCTATAGGGAATCACGTGCCATAGAGTACCATGGTTGGATCTACTATACCAGTCGGGGGTGGAGAGTATTTTAGTATAGATATGTGATCATACCCAACTCTACATGCATCATAGCTCACCCCATATCTCACGTCGGGTGCGGCCTGACCATTTTCATGCTTTATAGCTGTTATGTGTGATTAGCCTAACCTCTACATGCATCATAGCTCACCAATAGTTAGCCTGACCTTACATGAATCATAGCTAATCACATATAACCAGCCTGATCAAGTTTCCCAAGCCGATCACATGTTAAAGCTAGTACTCACACACTTAGTCATAGGATTCTTGCTCATTGACATATTGTTTCCTTCCCTGCATTTACTTACAATATTTCCAGTATTTCCTTATTGTATGTTCTCATACACATACATGCATCTTGTATATTTCCATCTATATACTGCTACATAGTTTATATCATTAATATAGAACTGCTATTTAGAAATGTACTTTGCTCCTTCCTGACTGGAAAATATTTTCCAGACTGTGACCTTAGTGGACTTGTTTCTGACACACTTGGGGATTGGATGTTACTGATTGCAGGTATGACTATTTTGTCGTTAGACTTGTCATGTATTTTCTTTGCTTGCCTTGATATCTCATCGTGCTTTAGTTTATGTGATTGAGTATTTCCAGCATTATTTTATGATATCCACGTCTCCTTATGGACTTGGGTATTCATGTGAGATTGATTAGATAGTTACATGACCTAGACAGCGTTCTACCGCCGATGCTGCGGCGTAGGCTGGACGTACCCACCCTCTCGTACCCCTATATCGGATGCGGGTCGTGACACGGGTATTTTTTTATTTTAATTTAGTTAATTGTGTATTGTTTATAAATAATTGTATTTATATTTAATTAGTGGTTGTATTATTTTTATTGATTGTTTTAGTGTTTTGGCTAGCCTGGACCCATGTCAGACCCTAGTGGACCCATGTTCGACCCAAACCACACCCTTGTGAGACCTATTTTTGGGTTTAGAATATTTATTATATTATATTTTCGTTAGTTGGAGAGATTGGGAGTTAATTTGAGTGCTTTTGGAACCCCAAACCCAAAAACCAAGTTAGGGTAGGGCATTTTGGTCTTTTGGCACTATCTAAACCCTTATTACATGTTGTGGCCGGCTTCCCCTCATTCCCAGACCCGACCACACAGCCCCTCCCCCATTCTTCTTCTTCTTCTTCTTCTTCTCCACTCTCCACTCTTTCTTCTTCTTTCCTTCTTCCAACTTCAAGTAAGTTCTCCATTTCTCCTCTTTCTTCTTCTATTCTCCATGGATGTGAACCCTAACTCTTTGATTTTCCCTAAACTAGGTGGGTAGAGCTTAGATTTGGTGTTGGAGCTTGGGTTGGAAGCTTGGAAGCTTGGTGTGGTGGATTTGGAGCTTTTTGGAGACTTTGGCTTGGGATTCCAACTCCCAAGAGGTAAACCCTAATTTTCTCCCTTGTAATTACTCTTATATAGTGTAATTAGTGATTTAGAACCTTCTTAGATCCTAAGGCTACCCGTGGGAGGAAGGTGGAACAAGTTTGGTTGTGTTTGGAGACTTTAACATTAGGTTTTGTGTCAATTTTGGGTGAAATCCGAGATTGGCCCAATTTTGGGTGATGCGCTAGGTTAGACGGACCTAGGTAGACGTTGTCGGTTGTCTTGAGGGTTAGTACGTGTCTCCGTTCGGAAACGTGAAGTCGTGTCGCGGAGAAATGGGCGTTTCGGGCGTTTTAGGGGTTTTCGTCGTCGCCGGTTCTATTTGTGTGCGCATTTTTGCCACGGACCTAGAATCGATGAGTTAGTATTTTTTCTAGGATCTAGACATCGTTTAGAACCCGTGGATAAATTTTGGGCCGATACCAAGAAGGTTTGGTATGCGTTTCAGGAGGTTTTACGAACCGCACACCACGTGTTCGTCGAAATGACCGAACGACCATTTCGACTTGGTTTCTTAGTTTTGAGCTTGTGCGCGCGTTGGGTTAGCTTCGGAGAGTGTGTGCTAGAGTTCTCGGGTTATATTTTATATATATATCTATGTGTGTGTGTTTGTGCGTGTAGGGGTCGTTGGACGTGCGTTGGTGGGGTATTGTGTGTTGTGTTGTGTTGTGTATTGTGTGTGTTGTGTTTATATAGGTATATATATGAGTATATATAAATGTGTGTGTGTTTCTATATATATATCTGTGTGTGTGTGTATTTATATATTTGTGTGTGTGCAGTTGTGTGTGTTAGTGTGTGTGTGTGAGGGTGTGTGAGAGTGAGTGTGTGTTTGTGAGCATGTGTGTGAGTGTGTGGTTATATATATATATATATATATATATATATATATATATAGGTATATTTATATATATATGTGAGTGTGTGTATATTTATAGATGTGTGTTTGTATAAGTGTATATATATATATATATATATATATATATATATATATTTTTGTGTGTGAGTGTGAGAGAGTGTTTGTGTATAGGTGTGAGTGTATATATATATATATATATATATATATATATATATATATATATATATGAGTGTGTGTGTATATGTATATATATATATATGTGTGTATGTATATATATATGGGTTTGTGTGTGTATATATATATATATGGATATGTGTGCTTATATATATATATAGATATGTGTGTGTATATATGTGTGTGTACCTATATGTATTAGTGTGTGAGTGAGTGTGTATATTTATATATATAGTTGTGTATATATATATATATATATGTATGTATGTTGGTGTATATATGTATATATATATGTGCGATTGTGTGTGCGTGTTTGAGTGTGTGTGTGGTTGTGTGTATGGCAAGGCAGCGAGGGGGGAGCAGTTAGCAGTGTGCAGTGGCTTGTGGGCTGCAGCGGAGCACAGGCACAGCAGTACACAGGCAGCAGCAGCTGCAGGCGCCGCAACGCCGCGGCTGTGCAGCATCAGCAGCGCGCTGTAGCGCAGTACTGCAGCAGCAACAACGCACTAGCAACGCAGCAGCAGCAGCTAGGTGAGGCGTTGGCAAGCGCAGCGAGGCTAACATAGTCGCAGGTAGCAAGGGGGAGAGGGAGCTATGTATATGAATAGATAGATAGATATCTAAATAGATAGATAAATAGATAGATAGATAGATAGATAGATATCTAGGTAGATAGATATCTAGATAGATAGATAGATAGATAGATAGATAGATAGATAGATAGATAGATAGATAGATAGATAGATAGATAGATAGATAGATAGATGAATAGATAGATATATAGATATATAGATGAATAGATAGGTAGATAGATAGATAGATGGATAGATAGATATATATATAGTTAGTACGATGTATCTATCTATATGTATAGATATGTATACATATACCTAGATATATGCATAGATATAGCTAGATATATATATATGAGTACGGGTATGTGGGTATATATGTATGCGTGATGTATATATATAGATTTCTAGGTGTATATGCATATGTGTGTGTTGTATATATATATTAGCCTATACATATAGCTAGGTATATATCTATATTCATAATAGTTAGCTAGAGGAGTAGTAGGTTTGAGTTTAGAGAGGTATCTCAATACCTTGTGATATCAAGGTATCTCAATACCTTGAGATATCCAAGGTATTGAGTTTCGAGCAGGATTTTTGAGCAATTGCCTAGGAATAGTATTAGAGTAATTTTTATATGTATATGTGTATATATTTATGCATGCTAGCATAGGTTTTAGCGGATTTAGGCGGGGTGAGTAGCCTAGGTCGAGGTATCGGATACCGAGGGTATCCCGGTATCTCAAGGAGGCGAGTTTGAAGGTTTATTAGCTTAATGACCTAGTTTTGACCTAGATGGACATAGAGTTGACCGTCGTTGACCTAGAGTTGACTACCAAAGTCAACTTTTGACCAAGATTTGACACAGGGTTGCTTTTTGGATCCCGAGTTGACTTTTTGACCCAGTTTTCACCGGTTTAACCCATTTGACCTAGAACGACCCTAGAAGCCTATTTTTAGTTATTTTATATCTGTTTAACTCATTAAAAACCTTTTTAACCTTGGTTTTCGTAATAGGTCCTTGCGACACCAGTTCGGATCGCTAGTTGCTCAGGACGTCAGGCGAGTACATTCTCTGATAGTTTTCATTATCAGATAATTTTTATGATTTAGCTTATAGTATAGTATCATCTGATTTTCTGGCATGACACATATATTTCATGTTTCTGGCCTCTATTCTGGAATCACCTACTGGCATCACCTACAGGCATCAATACAGGCATCACTCATATTTTTGGCTAGACTTATACTTGATTTACATGTCGGGTCTTGGATTCACTTGTACTAGTCAGGACAGGAAAATACTCGAGTATACATGTAAACATTCCCATCTGGAATCACTTGAATCACCCCCACTGGTTTAATCTGGAATGATAGAAGTCGCGCACCCAGTGCACGGTGAGTCGTACTTATCCCTATCCGTTTACATGTCGAAACAGGTATTTCAAAGACACGAGTTCATTCTTTATAGTCTGGACTCTCTTATATTTCTTGCTGGTCTCACTTATAGTTTCTGGACTTGACTCATTACATGTATTTTATGCTGGACTCACTACACGTTCTTGTGCACAAACTTACTCTTAGTTTAGATTTCTTGTATCTTACAGTTACTACTATCTTGCTTCTGATATTCATGCATCTTTACCTTTATGCACCAGTGATATGTATATTTTCTTATTTTATATTTTATTTCCTTTACCTTGCTACTGGCTACAACTGTTTTATAGTTTTTATCATTTAACTTGAACTACTGTTAGAGGTGTACTTGCTCCAGTCCTGACTGGACATATTTTTTCCAGAGCATCCGAAGGATTAGTTTTCGACGTTTTATGGACCTCAGCCTGTCGATGGTGCATACAGGGACCCTCTAGTTTAGGAGTAATTTCCGGGTTGGTAGCCGGGATCACTAAGACCTCAGTTGTTGTTTTTTAGCTTCTAGCATCGGATATGTTCCCGATTTTGGATTGAGATCTTTGTATTATATTTGATTCATGTTGATGTATTATTATTATTGATGTTGTGGTTGTTTTAGTAGCAGTTGTTTAGACTTGGTAGCTGTTAGTATTTTTTGTTATCATATCATGCTTAGATTCGTGATTGAGTACATTGTGATTATCATTCTGATATTGCACCTGCGTTTGGAGTTAAGATCTTGACAGGTATATATATTGATTGTGTGAGATTGTTAGTAGACCTAGACAGCGTTCTACCGCCGATGCTACGGCATAGGCTGGACGTACCCATGACTCATGCCCAATTTTTTGGGTGCGGGTCGTGACAACAGGCGTGACGTCATACGTGTCTAGATTGCACAACGCACAAGGCCAAGATATTTTATATAGCGAGCACATATTCAGAGTACGCAGATAATTGAAATATAATATTAAAATATAGAAAAGTTATTTTTATTGATAATGAACATCTTTTTACAAACTCTTGAACGAGTCAGATAGTTGCCGCACGGGCTTACAAAAGTGGACGCAAAATGAGATAGTCGTACATTACATTCTTTTACTAAAACTTCAAAAGAGGGGACACCTTCAGGCAAAGCTATCGCCTTTCCACAGAGCTGCATAAGTTATGTGCACAAGCTCCTGGATATTGAAAAATGCTTCTTCTAAGGTACGATCAGGGTGTGCCGGTAGGTGGACTGACTTGGAAAGTCGCTTTAGCTCCACGTAGGATCTCCTTGGTACGGAGAACCTATTTCAACGAGGGTCAGAACATCAAAATACATTGGTGAAGGTGAGCTAACCCAACTATACCAATCAACACATTATTTATATGAAGCATGTCACGCCCAGTCCCAAAATACGTAGGACTAGGAATACGTAACACGCCCAGCCGTGAGTATATGAACTCCAATATGTGGAAATCGTATTCACACGTACGCTGTATATGAATATGCAAATCCATCAGTGGTAATATGTTGTCATAACAAGTCACACAAAAATCTATGTCTCATCCACAACACAAATATTCAGTAGAAATAAACGCTGAATAATAACTGGATATCCAAAATGAGTATCAAGTCTGATAGTCGGGTGGAAACAAATCCACTACAAAAATGACTATCCTGAAGTAGCAAAATATCTAAACACCGTCAATTAATCACAGATACTGAGGGTAAGATCTCCTTAGTAGAGTCAGGTCCCGGTCCGTACTCCTGTGGGTACTCCTGCTCGTCCATATCTGGAAAAGGACCAAGTCCTCAGAGGGACATAACAAGATACATAAAAATATGCCAATAAGTACTGAAATAATAACATCCAATGGGTCGCCTAACCATCTAACTGAATGCAGTTTGAGAACAACTTTCCACCAAGTGGGCTATCTGGCTAAAATATGGGATTGGCGTGACACTCTTAGAGAATTAGGAGCCTCAAAGCATGTCGTCTTTTGAACGGCAGAGGCCGCCAGTAATATATAATGGTCATCATCACCCGTTTCTCCGGTGGAGAATTCGGGCGTACGGGAAAAAGTGCAAAGGAGCCCAAATGTTTTACTTATTGTTCTTCCCACCCCATGCTCTAAGCATGCCATATCCATAACATGATAAATCCTCTTAATAACTGCCAGGTCTTCTATCATACAAGTTTTTATCAGCAATCATCCCTAATGCACGGCTTAAACATACAGGCGGCCAACCCAATATGTAATCCGAGAGCTATATGAGACTCACAACTCGTGTAGCAACTGTGTCACGGCCAATGAACCAAATAATGCTCCATAATACTGGGGTGGTCTCATAAACAAGGTCCAATGAAAATATATAAATAAAATAGAATCATGCATCATTTGGAATATAAATAAAAGTACTGTGGCAAGGTATACTTGTCGAGCAAGTTCTGTATAGTTCGTTTGTCCACAACAGTGTTTAAGCTTTGGTGTAAGAAGTGGAATTAGATTATTAGGAGTGTTGTGATATATATATAGGAATAAGGAGGCGGTAGAATTTACTTAATGAGTAAGAAACTGTTGCCACTGTTGTTTTTCTTTTATTGGTTTAGGGGTACAGTTGGGGGTATTTAGTAATAACAGTGTTAAGGAGCGGTGGAATGAGAAGCTTACACGTATAGGAAAGCAAAGCAAAGTTGAGTTTTGCCTCTGCTACTGATATTTTCTTCTCCTAATAGTTATGATTTTTTTGGGTTTTACGCGTGGTTGGTTTTACGTGTAGTGAAAGGAAAAGTTTACACGGTATAAAATAGGCGGTGGTTTGATACTGCTGGTTTACGCGCGGAGGAGTATACGCAGTATGGTGATCGGATTGCTGTTGACTGCTTTACGCGGAATGAGCTGCTGCTGCTATTTCCTTATTTTACTCATGGTAAAATATACACGATGTGGTGAACTGCTTCTGATTTACTTTACGCGGGAAGGGTGGTTTAATGTTTTGCTGGTTTTGGGTTGGATCCAATAGGAAATTCTATTTTCTATAATTAGCTCATAATTACTAATAATAAATAATATAGAATACGATTTTCAGAATTAGGTTTCTTATATTCTATCCAACTTAAAAAAATTTCGTCCTCGAAATTAAAACTAAGCCACGGTAGAAAGTCAAAATTTGTAAGAGATATATTTTAACAAGTAAATTTATACCTTGATCAGTGAATAGGTTCGAAAAACATTGGCACATGTCATCCTCGTGCTCCCAAGTAGATTCTCCTGGCGAGCCATGCTTCCATGCTACGTGGACCAAGGGAATAGATTAATTTCTCAATACTTTCTCTCTATGATCAAGGATTCCCACGGGTTGCTCTTGATAGGATAAGCTTGGCCCAATGGTGATTTCTGAATGGTCAAGAATATGACAGCTATCTGCCATTTATCGCCTGAGCTGTGATACATGGAATACATCATATACTCTCTCATGTAAAGGTGGTAGTGCAAGTCAATATGCTACTTCTCCTACTCTCTCTAACACGTCAAATGGTCCAATATACCTTGGACTCAACTTACTGCGCCCTACGAATCGGATGGTGCCTCTGGTAGGTGATATTCTTAAGAAAACATAATCTCCCTCTTAAAACTCCAAGGGACGACGATGAAGGTCAGCCCATTGTTTATGCCTGTCTTGCGCTGCTCGCAAATATCATTGTATCTTTTTAACTGTCTCAACGGTGTTGACCACTAACTCTGGTCCCAGAATTTGACGTTCTCCTACATCACTCCAACACACAGGAGACCTACACTTTCTTTCATACAATGCTTCAAACGGAGCCATCTGGCTGCTTGCCTGATAGTTATTTTTGTAAGAAAACTCTACAAGATGTAGGTGGTCCTCCCATGATCCTCCAAAGTATAACATAACAGCCCTCAACATATCTTCTAATGTCTGAATAGTACGTTCTGACTGCCCGTCTGTCTGTGGATGATAAGATGTACTGAACCTTAGACGAGTTCCAAGGCTTTCTGACATGCTTCTCCAAAAATGTGATGTAAAGCGTGAATCTCTGTCTGACACAATGCTGACTGGTATGCCATGCAATCTTACGATCTGTCTCATATATAAGTCAGCCAAAGCTTCTGTAGATTAGCGCTTGGTGACTGGCCAACTCTGAAAGGTAAGAAATGGGCTGACTTGGTGAGTCGGTCCACTATTACACATACCGTATTTCTTCCACTGGGACTTTCGGCAAACCCGTAACGAAATTCATAGTGATGTGTTCCCACTTCCACTCTGGAATCGAAAGTGGTTGCAATAATCCTGCTGTTCTCTGATGCTCCGCCTTTACTTGTAGACACACCAAACATTTAGCTACAAAGTGAGCTATCTCTCTTTTTATTCCATGCCACCAAAAATGCTGTCTTAAGTCACGATACATTTTGGTGCCCCCAAGATGAATAGAATATATCGAACGATGTGCTTCTGTCATTAGCTCCTGTCGAATTTCTCCATTTGGAACATAAAGACGATTACCTTATCGTAATATCCCATCATCATGGATGCGCAGTCCTGCCTGCTCCCCGGCCTCTGTCCTTTCCATTAATCTTGTAAACCTGGCGTCTGTAGGCAATGTTGCCTTGATTCTCTCTACTAGTGATGATTGTACTTGTAAGTTGGCTAGTATTCTGTCTACTCCGGGTAATATCACTTCAATGCCAAGACATTGTAAGTCATTCAATATTTCTCTTTGTGTCGTTAAGAAGTAAGTTGCTGGCTTCCGGCTTAACGCATCTGCTACAATGTTAGCTTTACCTGGGTGATAATGTAGCTCTATCTCAAAATCTTCCATCAACTCAAGCCATCTACGTTGCCTCATATTTAACTCCTTCTTTGTGAAAACATACTTGAGACTTTTGTGGTTTGTATATATTTCCACTCGTTTCCCATATAAGTAATATATCCATAACTTTAGAGAAAATACAACGGCTGCAAGTTCCAAGTCATGAGTTGGATAATTCTTCTTATGTACTCATAATTTCCTAGATGCATATGCAATCACCTTGCCATGTTGCATCAATACGCATCCCAAACATTTTCCTGATGCGTCATTGTATATTACATAGCCTCCTGATCCTGATGGAATAGTTAGCACTAGTGCTGAAGTCAGTCGCTTCTTTAACTCCTCGAAAGCGGCTTGACACTCATCGGTCCATATGAACTCTTGATCATTGCATGTCAACCGAGTCATAGGTGTTGCTATTCTTAAAAAGTTCTCCATGAACTGTCGATAATATCCCGCAAGTCCAAGAAAACTTCTCACCTCCGCTGCTGATTTAGGAACAGGCAATGTCTCAACTGCCGAAATCTTTTTTGGATCAACAGAAATACCATTTCCTATAACGACATGCCCAAGAAATGAAACTTTGTCCAAGAAGAACTCACATTTACTGAGTTTCGCATATAAGTGCTCTCTCCTCAAGGTCTCTAGAATAATTCGTAAGTGCTTCTCATGCTCCTCGTAATTCTTTGAATAGATAAGTATATCATCTATGAAGATAACCACGAACTGGTCCAAATACTGGTGGAAGACTCGATGCATTAAGTCCATAAAGATAGATGGAGCATTGGTCAATCCAAATGGCATGACCAAAAACTCGTAATGCCCATATCTTGTTCGGAATGTGGTCTTCGAGATGTCCTCCTTTCTTACTTTCACCTGGTGATATCCCGATCTCAAATCTATCTTTGAGAATAACTTGGCTCCGCTAAGTTGGTCAAATAGGTCATCAATGCATGGCAGTGGATATTTATTCTTCACAGTCACTGCATTTAATGCTCTATAGTCAATGCACATATGTACTGACCCATCCTTCTTTGGTACGAACAACACTGGTGCTCCCCAGGGTGATACACTTGGTCGGATAAAACCTTTTTCTTCCAGTTCTTTCAATTGTGTCTTTAGTTCATCCATCTCCTTCTTCGCCAGTCTATAAACATGTGATGCTATAGGTGCTGCTCCCGGTGTTACTTCAATTTAGAATTCTACGTCTCTATCTGGGGGTAGTCCTGGTAATTCTTCTGGAAAGACGTCTGGAAATTCTGAAATAATAGGATGATAGACAATATAGTCCATCGCGAGCTGCATACCATCAAGGATTTCGGTGGATCCTCGTGCAAACTCAAGTTCAGGCTAGCCTGGTACCTTGAAAAGAATGCTTCCTCCAAAGCAATCGAAGAAAGCGTGGTATTGCTTAGCCAGTCCATTCCAAGCACAATATCAAAAGTCGGCATAGGAAGGACTAAGAGTCGGACATTCATTTCTCTGCTACGTATCACTATAGGACACGATCTACAAATTCTACTAATAGGTACAACTCCTCCCCCGGTAAGAATTCTAATACAACTAGGTAAAGGTGTAGAGGCAATGTTGTGTTTGGCAATAAAACTAGATGATATGAATGAGTGGGTGGCTCCAGTATCAAATAATGTCATAATAGGAAAAGTAAAAGCAAGAGTGATACCTGCTATGACATTAATCTCTTGATTCATGTCATCCACTTCCATTGTGAAAGCTTGTCCGTTCTTCTGGGGTTGTCCCTGTCTAGCCCTCGTGAATTGATCCTCCTGTGTAGGTAGTGGTGGTCCTCGCTGAAATCCCCATGCTGCTGGAGGTAGAGGTGCTCTTGGTCTCACTATTTGCTGAGCTGGCTTGGTTGCTGGAAGTGCTAGTCTCTGTGCTGGTGGAAGTGTCAATGCTTGTTGCATAGGACAGTCCTTTAATATATGTTGTCCAGAACCACGTCTAATGCATTGTCCCAAACGGACCCGACAATCTCTTGAGATGTGCCAACATCTCCCACAATAATTGCATTGAGGCTTCTCTATGATCTGGTAGAGTCCTGCTCTGTGTTGGTACTGCTGTTGCTGAGCTAAAGGACGTCTAATAGGTCCCCCTTGTTGTGTCCTTGCCGGTCCTTATTGTGTCCTTAGTTGGCCTCCTTTTTCTCGGCTAATAGTTTCTTGCAATCTGGCTTTTGTCAGTAACTCGGCATAAGAGATTCGGGACTGGGAGCTAGTATAGTGTTGGAGCTCTTTAGTCAGTCTACGATGAAACCTCTTATCCTTGGCCAAGTCATCTGGTATCAAAGAAGTGCCATATTTACTAAGGCGACTAAACTCAGCATCATACTCGTCCACTGTTCGAGTAACCTACTCCAGGTGGAGAAACTGGTCATATAATGCATCTCTGACGGTGTCCGGGAAGTACTTCCTTTCAAAGCATTCCAGGAATTGTTCCCAAGTCTGGTATGTGCCTAACTGGCACTCCATGGATTCCTACCAGTGATGAGCATTACCATCTAGAAGTGTCCTCACACCTGTCATCCACAGCTCTGTAGGTAGCTGCGATGCTTCTAATAACTTTCAAGTGTGAGTGATCCAGTTGGTAGTTTCTTCTGGACTCTAGATGCCTTTATACGGCCTTTGACCCATTTGTACAAAGTCTTTTACTGAACCAAATCTAGCTCGAGGTTCTAGAGTTAGTGCTTGAGTTGGTGTAGTAGTCTTTGCAGTCATCCTTTCAAGTGCTGCTAGAAACTCTTATCTCTGTTCTGCTGCTTGTTGTCTCTGCTCTGCAACTAGTGTGGCGGCCTGTTGTTGCTGTTCCTTCATTATCATTTGGAAGAATTGGAACAGTTGAGCCTGACCATCATGTGGTGTTGATGAGGCTGGGAGGTTCCCATTTGGTGGAACAGGAAAGTCAAATGGAATTGGATTATGAATCTGTACATCTGGTCCTGAAAGTCTAGGGTTCGTTGAGGTCCCTTCTTCAGTCTGATTATTGACTCCAGGGATTGTGTCACCATCGACAATAGTACATCCCTTTTGCATATTCATCTCTCTGCAGATAATGTACACCATGTTTAGAAGAAGTACAGGAATCAAACAAACATGTAAAATTTGTCGGCGTAAAACATGGTCTCAGAAATATCTACGTAAAGCAGAGAAGCGTAAGGTAAGATTTTAGAGTTGTCTGCGTAAAACAGAGACTCAAAGAAGTCAGCAAGCTAGAGCTTCAAAAACTGTTCACGTAAAATAGGGCTTCAGAACTGTGTTGTAGCGTAAAGTTGTTCGAAGATCTTTTTATTTTTCCTCGGACGAATTTGTCAGTCAAATCAGTGATCCTGACATCTGAAAAAAGTACTACACGATGATCGAGAGGACGGTTGTGATGATGATTTTGTACAGAGACCCAGGTCGTCGTTTAGTAATATATTTAATACAAAGTCATTTACGCTTACAATGAGGAAAAAAAGTTGGGCTTCTGCATACGCTATCTACAGTAATGAGTTTTACGCTCAAGATGAGACAAAATCAGATGCTAAGTCAAAAAGCTGTTTCTGCACAGGGCTCGAGGCATATCTCTGCATTTAATGCACGAGATTTGGTTCTTAATTGGTTATGTCTTAGAAAGCTAAAGCTAAGACGGTAATAACACGCTCACTACGCCTAATCAAGCTATTTACGCTGGGTTCAGGAATCATCAGGTTTACGTTAGATATTTACCTATGTGGCTTGCATGTCGTATCCTACGCAGGATTAAGAACACTATTGGAACATGGTTAACAGTTATTATAACTGCAGCATAAAATAGGCAGTCTTTTACATAGTTTGGTCTTTATGCCAACAAGATAGTCATTTAGCTCTTACGTCAACTTAGGGTAAACGGTTTTTGGCGTAAACTTTGATTTTATCCAAACAGGGAATGGTTGATAGGAGAAATAAAGTTTAATCAAGTGTGGATGAGATCCTTATACTCTATTCCTATAGACAGGCTTGTTTGGTACAGTTACGTAACCAAGACAATATATTTTGGACCTGCATGGGCCACCACCAAAACCATGTCACGCCCCAGTCCCAAAATAAGTAGGACTAGGAATACGTAACACGCCTAGCCGTGAGTATACGAACTCCAACATGTGGAAATCATATACACACGTACGCTGTATATGAATATGTAAATCCATCAGTGGTAATATGCTGTCATAACAAGTCACATAAAAATCTATGTCTCATCCACAATACAAATATTCAGTACAAATAAACGCTGAATAATAACTGGATATCCAAAATGAGTATCAAGTCTGATAGTCAGGTGGAAACAAATCCACTACAAAAATGACTATCCTGAAGTAGCAAAATATCTAAACACCGTCAATCAATCACAGATACTCTAAGGGTAAGATCTCCTTAGTAGAGTTAGGTCCCGATCCGTACTCCTGTGGGTACTCCTGCTCGTCCATATCTGGAAAAGGACCAGGTCCTCAGAGGGACATAACAAGATACATAAAAATATGCCAACAAGTACTGAAATAATAACATTCAATGGGTCGCCTAACCATCTAAGTGAATACAGTTTGAGAACAACTTTCCACCAAGTAGGCTATCTGGCTAAAATATGGGATTGGCGTAACCCTCTTGGAGAATCAGGAGCCTCAAAGCTTGTCGTCTTTTGAACGGTAGAGGCCGCCAGTAATATATAGTGGTCATCATCACTCGTTTCTCCGGTGGAGAATCCGGGCGTACGGGAAAAAAGTGCAAAGGAGCCCAAATGTTTTACTTATTGTTCTCCCCACCCCATGCTCTAAGCATGCCATATCCATGACATGATAAATCCTCTAAATAACTGCCAGGTCTCCTTGCATACAAAGTTTCTATCAGCAGTCATCCCTAACGCACGGCTTAAACATACAGGCGGCCAACCCAATATGTAATCCGAGAGCTATATGAGACTCACAACTCGTGTAGCAACTGTGTCACGGCCAATGAACCAAATAATGCTCTATAATACTGGGGTGGTCTCATAAACAAGTTCCAATGCAAATATATAAATAAAATAGAATCATGCATCATTTGGAATGTAAATAAGAGTACTGTGGCAAGGTATACTTGCCGAGCAAGTTCTGTATAGTACGTTTGTCCATAACAGTGTTTAAGCTTTCGTGTAAGAAGTGGAATTAGATTTTTAGGAGTGTTGTGATATATATATAGGAATAAGGAGGCGGTGGAATTTACTTAATGAGTAAAAAACTGTTTCCACTGTTGTTTTCCTTTTATTGGTTTAGGGGTACAGTTGGGGGTATTTAGTAATAACAGTGTTAAGGAGCGGTGGAATGAGAAGCTTACACTTATAGGAAAGCAAAGCAAAGTTGAGTTTTGCCTCTGCTGCTGATATTTTTTTCTCCTAATAGTTATGGTTTTTTTGGGTTTTACGCGTGGTTGGTTTTACGCGTTGTCACGACCCGCACCCGGTTTAGGGCATGAGTGCGTGGGTACGTCCAGCCTACGCCGCAGCATCGGCGGTAGAACGCTGTCTAGGTCATGTAACTATCTAATCAACTCACGTGAATACCCATCTCCATATGGAGACGTGGATATCATAAAATAATGCTAGAAATACTTAATCACATAAACTAAAGCACGATGAGATATCAAGGCAAACAAGAAATACAAGACAAGTCTAACGACAAAATAATCATACCTGCAATCATTAACTTCCAATCCCCAAGTGTGTCAGAAACCAGTCTACTAAGGTCACAGTCTGGAAAAATATTTTCCAGTCAGGAAGGAGCAAAGTACATCTCTAAATAGCAGTTCTATATTAATGATATAAACTATGTAGCAGTTCTAGATGGAAATATACGAGAAGTATGTATATGTACGAGAAATAAAAGAAATACTGGAAATACTATAAGTAAATGCAGGAGAAGAAATAATATGTCCAAGAGCAAGAACCTATGACTAAGTGTATGAGTACTAGCTTTAACATGTGATCGGCTTGGGAACTTGATCAGGCTGGTTACATGTGATTAGCTATGATTCATGTAAGGTCAGGCTAACCGTTGGTTAGCTATGATGCATGTAGAGGTCAGGCTAATCACACGTAACAGCTATGAAGCATGTAATGGTCAGGCCGCACCCGACGTGAGATGTGGGGTAAGCTATGATGCATGTAGAGTTGGGTATGATCACATATCTACACTAAAATACTCCCCACCCCCGACTGGTATAGTAGATCCAATCATGGTACGCTATGGCACGGGATTCCCTAGGGAGGTAGCAAGTCTCCCCGGAAATCAGTGTCTGTACATGCACAAGATAACAAGGAAACAAGTCTTGTACAAGCTACACCATGAATAAGGAATAGCATCTCATGACGAGATCCGTGTATACCAATTCGTGTAACCAACGTGTCAAGAGCATGGATATCTACACTAGATACAGTGAACATAGGAGATATCATAAATTAGAAACTAATCAGAGAATGTACTCGCCTTGGGTCCTTAGCTGTCAATACCAATGTCCTGTCCCAGAGTATCGTCTGGAGAATCCGACAGTCCTATAAACATATAATAATATTACTTGCATCAGATGCTACACTAACACACAATAGAAATACCCTGGCCTCAAGGCTAAGCCAGGCATGGCTCTAGTCAACTAGGGTCATCTAGTAGGGATACGTATCTAATACACATTTACACTCAGAGTATATACCAATAAATACGTATATAATATATATATAAGTGCCTATTAGTAATTGTACAAAAATATGTATATATGTATATACACTAATAGATGTATATAAATATATATTTTTTATACCAAAATACATATTTGTATATATATATATATATCAATCAAACATTTTATATATATATAACTAATCGAAGAATGTATAAAATGCCACCCTCCTCAAGGTGATCCCAAATGAAATAGCAGTTAGTTCCAATGGGTCCGGTGCAGTCCAAATAGCTAGAAACTATATAAAGAAGTTCAAGATCGGAGTTCGGCACGAAAATCGAGATAAGGATACCAGGCTAATAGGGGAAATGGTCGTTTGTTTGTAATTAAGGTAACACCTTAATTTAATGAAAATCATTTCGAATTTATTTTGAACAATAATTACAAATAAAAGTTTATTTATAAAAAATCTAGAATTTATGTAAAAGCCATCATATATTTTTATATCTATGGTAAAAATCGGTCACCAGTCCAAATAATAATTTTGAACTAATTTTTATTATTGGAACTATATTAACTAATTATATATATACTAACCTAATTGCATAAACTAACCTAATTGCAGACTCTGTATCAAACGAAAGGGGAAGAGGGAAGAAGGAAGTCGGAGAGGGAGCTCAGGTGGGGGTTTCCGGCGTCGACGGTCGGGGAAGTCCGCCGGGTCACGCGGTGGTCGATGGTCGAAGCTCGGCGGCGGATCTGGCGCTCGTCTCAAGGATGCGGCGGCTGTCGAACTCGGCTCGAGGCGGCGGCGGGTGTTCGGCTCGAGGAGGCGGCGGATCGGCTAAGCTTGGCTCGAGGCGGCGACGGTTGTTCGGCTCGAGGAGGCGGCGGATCTGCTCGAGGCGACGATGCTCGGTTCGAGGAGGCGGCCACGGCTCGACGAAGGAGGAGGTCCCAGTCGCCGGCGGCAGCGAGATCTAGGTTAGGGTTTGGATTCTGTGTCGGGGTGGATCGTGTCCGAGGCTGGCCACGATGGTGGTGTTGTGGTATTGGGGGTGGATTTGTCCGGGTGTGTCGGACACAGAAATGATGTACTGTGGTAGGGATGTGTCCAGATGGTGGACACGAGGATGATGTTTGCTGTGGTGGAGGTGGATGTGTCCGGGTGTGTCGGACACGAAAATCTGGTTGTAATGTTGTAACCGGACACAGGAAATGAATGGATACGATAGGACACCCGGGGTCGAACCCGAGGCCAACACGGCTGACACGGTAATGCTGGACACGCGGACACGAGCACACAAAATGGTGGTGGTTGTTGGCTTGTGGGAATTTGTGAGGACTAGCTAGGGTTTCTTGGGAATGGTGTGGGTGAGAGACTTTAAATAGGGAAAGAGGGTGTGGGATGAAGGGTGAAGATTGGCCCAATAATGAATGGCCAAGATTATACATGAATAAGTTCTTCAAGTGGGAATGAGGGTGTGTTGGCTAGTTAATGGGAAAAGGCAAACTTGTAAAATTTTAAAAAGAAAAGATTATAATTTAAGAAAATATTTTAGGAAAGCTAACTGATTCCCAATTAGCTACTAATTAATCCATATTGCAAAATCTTAGAAAGTATGAAATTTATTTATTTACTATCCCAATAAATATAAAATTTATTATATTTTATCAACTAGTCCTTCAAATATTTTTTTTTATTTAAAACAATAATTTTATTATTTCAAGCCAATAAATATTCGAAGCTATAGTATTATATTTACATCATTATTTATCTATTTATTTTATAAGAAAGCGACATTTAGGAAAAATGATTTTGATAAAAGATTTTAAATCACCTTCTAAAATCGAACATTGTTCAAAATCTAATAAAAATTTCAAGGAGAAAATATTTTATAAACTTGATATTTAAAATAAATTAAAATTCTAATTATTTCGGAAATTTGGAAATCGGAGGTTACAAGTCTACCCACCTTAGAAAAATTTCGTCCTCGAAATTTAAGATCCTCAATAATTGCCTTTACTCATCATATTATTTCTATCAAATTTAAATTTCAAACCAAATAATCATGAAGTAATTCCATATTGCTATTTCACAACCTTTAAGAATTTATAACATCATATTCCTGAAAATCTTTAAGTTTAAAATCAAATTCAAATTTTTATCATAATCTCCTCCAAAATTTAAGTTCGTATCTAAATACTCAAGGATTTTAATATCCAATCCTCCAATTGAAATCCAATCAATGCATATTTATAAAAATTGTATCCCAAAAATTTAAATTTTAACCACTAATCCATCAATCATCTTACTCCTCTAACTCAAATTTAATTGATGCTTATTCAAATCTAAATTCTTCTCCCGAGAATTGAATTCGACACCATTCCATTAACGATTTTATTTCCCAATTTTCTTTTTCCTCAAATACTCAACGATGCGATACTTTCAGAATCTTTAATATAAAATATAAAATTTCTATCTTGCAATCAAATAGATAAAATGATAATCTCTCAAATTTTCTTAAATTTTAATAATCAATTTAATCATATCAAGACCTTCCTAAAATTAATAAATCCTCAATTTTGTCCTGTGAATTTCTTAGCTCTCCATTTAAGTTAATGTTTATCCTCGAATTTCAATCAAACCTCGATTCTCGTACAATCAATGATCCATCACCTCTGTTATAACAACCCCTTAATTCTTTATTTAAATTAATGCTCATCCATAATTTAATCCTCTTGTCTCTTTTGTCGGTCATAACCTTGTCATAGATCTTTGCTATGGTCAAAACCCTAATGATCATGGTTTAAGAAACTCTACCTACAGCTATGCAATTTAAGAAAAATATATAGGTCATGTATCTTTTGTCATGGTATTTCAGTCTCCGCCAGGGTGTACTACTAGTTATATCCTAACAAGAAAATCATGAATACGAACTACAGTATTAGGAAAATCAATCAATTGAAAGATGGAAGAAGGAATCATTAGGAGGGAAAGAAAGGACCTGCTAACATATTACTTGTAGTATCTACTATCTCTAACAAACACTTAACTCTAGCACATTCACTAACAAATTCCTATTCATGTACACTGGTACCCATATCAACTAATCATTAATCCACAAGATCCATGAATATATCCGTATTGCACACCTGTCTATTAATGCCAAAATCTGATACCAAGAATCTCTAATATAACCGTGATTCAATAATGCATCCAAGTTGATACCTCCATCTCTTTAGTACCATACCCTCTGTCAGTTCCCGTTCCTACTACAATTGTTCATACTAGTCGTTCTTATCACTCAATTATACGGCAAGTGCAACACCATACTAAATACTGCTCTTTCCAATACAACTTTAGATGGACACCCAAGTCAGTCTGCGGTGCCATCTTAATCATGCTCAAATCACCAGATTCTTACACATGTATATCATCTACTCATATATTAATATTCATATCTCTCATCTACCATAAAATTAATCCTCAAAATAATCGTCAAGGTTTAACTTCTCGAACAACTTTAAATAAAATGCATATATTTCCTCAATAGTCAAATACTCAACATCGAATAAGTTTTTAATCACTTCTAAAATCTTTGTAGCCTTGACCATGTTTATTGAATCAATATTTGAAATCCTCAAAAAATTTTATGACACAATCTCAACTTCTCAATAATTCTCAAAGTAAAAATTTATTTCCACTCTTTAATTTATATATCCACAAATATACATATCAGTGCTCACGGTCTCTGATACTCAAGGTGCACTCAATGCATCTAGTGTCTATAAATGTGTACTAAAATTGTACTGCCTGAATCACTTGCACTATTACCTCCAATGATCAAGGTTATCATCACATGTATTTTATTCCATGATTTTCAATCTATATTAACTGGTATATCATCCGATTATCATCACGCAGAGTGCTTACTGTTTGAGCGTCGTTCTCGACTAACCCTCGAAATAGACCCATTGGCACTCTTGGTATTATATCACTAGCTTCATTAACGGATCATCTCATCAAGCTCATTATAACTCATGATTACATGTATCTTTTACGCTCATGGGCATGTATTGGTTCCTCATCTCGATGTTGTATAGGTATTTCCCTTTAACCTTTCATAGCCTGTTACACTAATCTTTGATACGCTTCACCATCTTTATTACCAATTCCGATATTTCTCTACTCATGACACCTCATTATAACTCCTTATAAATTTCTTTAACACACCTGATATCAGATTGAACGTTATGCTCCATTAATCCTTAACACAATTCCTTGATACCTAATTGTTTACATAGATCACTCAATTACATAACCATGATTTTCCAGGACGGGTAATTGGCTCTGATACTAACTCTGAGAACTATCACTGATACTCTATACTCTCCTCTTTCTATAATAACAATTCTAATTATAATAACACCTATCATAGAACTATTGCTACAAGGTACTATGCTATGGGTATCTCTAGATTAATGCCTAATGCTCCTATGTCCAACTAAGAAACACTTACAAACTCACAAGTCACACTCAGTCAACACTAATACAAGACACAAATAAAATTACAAGTCACTAATTATCACACTAACAAGGATCCTTAAAGAAATAAGGCTCAAAAGAACTGGGTTAAGGACTGAAGGTATCTTTACTGCTAGTAAAGAAAAAGAAACCCTGGAACAAAGTCCTGGAACAACATAAATAGATAAGTCTTGAGATGATACATTAAGAATTAATTTAAGATACAATCTGATAATCATATACGTTTGTCCAAAATTAAGACACTCAGAATCCTCGCCACGCCAGTAAGCATAGATGCGATAAACGACAGGTTCCGTAACTAAGGTATGCAACTCTATAATCACGTCATCTAGAATCTTCGCCACGCCAACTGGTATGGCTGCGAGAAATTCTAAATTTCATAACTAAAGTATGTACATCCAAGTCAGGTTCCGACGTTCTCGTCACGACAGCTAATGTGGCTGCGATAAACTCTAGGTTCCATAACCAAAGTAGACGTTTACCTTTCTCACTGTCCTCATCAATATATGTCATCAGATAATACCGTAAATTTTAGCCCGTAAAACTTCATCTCGATATGAAATAAAAATCAAACTCAACAACGACACAAAGAGTTAAATTTAACAACTGTTAAACAAAAATCAAACTCAACAATGATACCAAGATTTTAATTTTAATAATTGATCAACAATAATCAAATTCAATATCAATGAGTGAGGACAGACGGAAACAAGGCGAAGGATTTAAAATTAGAATTTTAATAAGATTCTCAAGGGGTCGTCCCAGGAATCTCTCAAGAATTTGTGATTGAGTATCCTCTCTCGTCCTAGTATCCTATGTCCTATATTCTATAGCAGGTACGTAGTAGTACAACTATGACGTCGCACTACTACGACATCGCACAACTAGTGAAGTCTAACCTGCATGGGCTACCACTAAAAACGTGTCACGACCCGCACCCGGTTTAGGGCACGAGTGCGTGGGTACGTCCAGCCTACGTCGCAGCATCGGCGGTAGAACGCTGTCTAGGTCATGTAACTATCTAATCAACTCACGTGAATACCCATCTCCATAAGGAGACGTGGATATCATAAAATAATGCTAGAAATACTCAATCACATAAACTAAAGTACGATAAGATATCAAGGCAAACAAGAAATACAAGACAAGTCTAACGACAAAATAATCATACCTGCAATCATTAACTTCCAATCCCCAAGTGTGTCAAAAACCAGTCTACTAAGGTCACAGTCTGGAAAAATATTTTCCAGTCCAGAAGGAGCAAAGTACATCTCTAAATAGCAGTTCTATATTAATGATATAAACTATGTAGCAGTTCTAGATGGAAATATACGAGAAGTATGTATAGGTACGAGAAATAAAAGAAATACTGGAAATACTGTAAGTAAATGCAGGAGAAGAAACAATATGTCCAAGAGCAAGAACCTATGACTAAGTGTATGAGTACTAGCTTTAACATGTAATCAGCTTGGGAACTTGATCAGGCTGGTTACATGTGATTAGCTATGATTCATGTAAGGTCAGGCTAACCGTTGGTTAGCTATGATGCATGTAGAGGTCAGGCTAATCACACGTAACAACTATGAAGCATGTAATGGTCAGGCCGCACCCGACGTGAGATATGGGGTGAGCTATGATGCATATAGAGTTGGGTATGATCACATATCTACACTAAAATACTTCCCACCCCCGACTGGTATAGTAGATCCAATCATGGTTCGCTATGGCACGGGATTCCCTAGGGAGGTAGCAAGTCTCCCCGGAAATCAGTGTCTGTACATGCACAAGATAACAAGGAAACAAGTCTTGTATAAGCTACACCATGAATAAGGAATAACATCTCATGACGAGATCCGTGTATACCAATCCGTGTAACCAACGTGTCAAGAGCATGGATATCTATACTAGATACAGTGAACATAGGAGATATCATAAATTAGAAACTAATCAGAGAATGTACTCGCCTTGGGTCCTTAGCTGTCAATACCAATGTCCTGTCCCAGAGTATCGTCTGGAGAATCCGACAGTCCTATAAACATATAATAATATTACTTGTATCAGATGCTACACTAACACACAATAGAAATACCCTGGCCTCAGGGCTAAGCTAGGCATGGCTCTAGTCAACTAGGGTCATCTAGTAGGGATACGTATATAATACACATTTACACTCAGATTATATACCAATAAATACGTATATAATATATATATAAGTACCTATTAGTAATTGTACAAAAATACGTATATGTGTATATACACTAATAGATGTATATAAATATATATTTTGATACCAAAATACATATTTGTATATATATATATCAATAAAATATTTTATATATATATATAACTAATCGAAGAATGTATAAAATGCCACCCTCCTCAGGGTGATCCCAAATAAAATAGCAGTTAGTTCCAATGGGTCCGGAGCAGTCCAAATAGCTTGAAACTATATAAAGAAGTTCAAGATCGGAGTTTGGCACGAAAATTGAGATAAGGATACCAGGCTAATAGGGGAAATGGTCGTTTGTTTGTAATTAAGGTAACACCTTAATTTAATGAAAATAATTTTGAATTTATTTTGAACAATAATTACAAATAAAAGTTTATTTATAAAAAATCTAGAATTTATGTAAAAGCCATCATATATTTTTATATCTATGGTAAAAATCGGTCACCAGTCCAAATAATAATTTTGAACTAATTTTTATTATTGGAACTATTTCTTAATTATTAATGTAAAATAAAAATTATTATTTTTACATAGTCAAAACCCTTATAATTATTTCGTAATTACTGATTACATAAAAACTAACTAATTACATATTAATATAACCAAATTTTTTACACGTAATAAATAACTATATTCATACATTATAAACAATAAAACTAATTATATTCCAATTAACTAAACTAATTATATATAATTAATAAACTAATTATATATAATTATTAACTAATTATATGCAATTAATAAACTAATTATATGAAATTAATAACTAATCATGAATTAACTAATTATATTAACTAACTATTTACATATAAATTAACTAAATATATTCACTAACTATTACGTATTAACTAATTATATATATACTAACCTAATTGCATAAACTAACCTAATTGCAGACTCTGTATCAAACGAAAGGGGAAGAGGGAAGAAGGAAGTCGGAGAGGGAGCTCACGTGGGGGTTTCCGGCGTTGACAATCGGGGAAGTCCGCCGGGTCACGTGGTGGTCGATGGTCGAAGCTCGGCGGCGGATCTGGCACTCGTCTCGAGGATGCGACGGCTGTCGAACTCTGTTCGAGGCGGCGGCGGGTGTTCGGCTCGAAGAGGCGGCGGATAGGCTAAGCTTGGCTCGAGGCGGCGGCGGGTGTTCGGCTCGAGGAGGCGGCGGATCTGCTCGAGGCGGTGGTGCTCGGTTTGAGGAGGCGGCCACAGCTCGACGGAGGAGGAGGTCCCAGTCGCCGACGGCAACGGGATCTAGTTTAGGGTTTGGTTTCTGTGTCGGGGTGGATCTTGTCCGAGGCTGGACACGATGGTGGTGTTGTGGTATTGGGGGTGGATGTGTCCGGGTGTATCGGATACAGAAATGATGTACTATGGTAGGGATATGTCCAGATGGTGGACACGAGGATGATGTTTGCTGTGGTGGAGGTGGATGTGTCCGGGTGTGTCGGACACAAAAATCTGGTTGTAATGTTGTAACCGGACACAGGAAATGAATGGATACGATAGGACACCCGGGGTCGGACCCGAGGCCAACACGGCTGACACGGTAATGCTGAACACACGGACACGAGCACACAAAATGGTGGTGGTTGTTGGCTTGTAGGAATTTATGAGGGCTAGCTAGGGTTTCTTGGGAATGGTGTGGGTGAGAGACTTTAAATAGGGAAAGAGGGTGTGGGATGAAGGGTAAAGATTGGCCCAATAATGAATGGCCAAGATTATACATGAATAAGTTCTTCATGTGGGAATGAGGGTGTGTTGGCTAGTTAATGGAAAAAGGCAAACTTGTAAAATTTTAGAAAGAAAAGATTATAATTTCAGAAAATATTTTAGGAAAGCTAACTGATTTCCAATTAGCTACTAATTAATCCATATTGCAAAATCTTAGAAAGTATAAAATTTATTTATTTACTATCCCAATAAATATAAAATTTATTATATTTTATCAACTAGTCCTTCAAATAATTTTTTTTTATTTAAAACAATAATTTCGTGATTTCAAGCCAATAAATATTCGAAGCTATAGTATTATATTTACATCATTATTTATCTATTTATTTTATAAGAAAGCGACATTTAGGAAAAATGATTTTAATAAAAGATTTTAAATCACCTTCTAAAATCGAACATTGTTCAAAATCTAATAAAAAATTCTAGGAGAAAATATTTTATAAACTTGATATTTAAAATAAATTAAAATTCTAATTATTTTGGAAATTTGGAAATCGGAGGTTACACGCGTAGTGAAAGAAAAAGTTTACACGGTGTAAAATAGGCGGTGGTTTGATACTGCTGCTATTGTAGTTTACGCGCGGAGGAGTATACGCAGTATGGTGATCGGTTTGATGTTGACAGCTTTACGCGGAATGAGTTGCTGCTACTATTTCTTATTTTACGCGTGGTAAAATATACGCGATGTGGTGAACTGCTTCTGATTTACTTTACGCGGGAAGGGTGGTTTAATGATTTGCGGGTTTTGGGTTGGATCCAATAGGAAATTTTATTTTCTATAATTAGGTCATAATTACTAATAATAAATAATATAGAATACAATTTTCAGAATTAGGTTTCTTACATTCTACCCAACTTATAAAAATTTTGTCCTCGAAATTAAAACTAAGCCACGGTAGAAAGTCAAAATTTGTGAGAGATATATTTTAAGAAGTAAATTTATACCTTGATCAGTGAATAGGTTCAAAAAATGTTGGCACATGTCATCCTTGTGCTCCCAAGTAGAATCTCCTGGCGAGCCATACTTCCATGCTACGCAGACCAAGGGAATTGATTGATTTCTCACTACTTTCTCTATATGATCAAGGATTCCCACGGGTTGCTCTTGATATGATAAGTTTGGCCCAATGGTGATTTCTGAATGGTCAAGAATATGACTGCTATCTGCCATATATCGCCTGAGCTGTGATACATGGAATACATCATATACTCTCTCATGTGAAGGTGGTAGTGCAAGTCGATATTCTACTTCTCTTACTCTCTCTAACACGTCAAATGGTCCAATATACCTTGGACTCAACTTACCGTGCCCTCCGAATCGGATGGTGCTTCTGGTAGGTGATATTCTTAAGAAAACATAATCTCCCTCTTAAAACTCCAAGGGACGACGATGAAGGTCAGCCCATTGTTTATGCCTGTCTTGTGCTGCTCGCAAGTATCCTTGTATCTTTTTAACTGTCTCAACGGTGTTGACCACTAACTCTGGTCCCAGAATCTGATGTTCTCTTACATCACTCCAACACACAGGAGACCTACACTTTCTTCCATATAATGCTTCAAACAGAGCCATCTGGCTGCTTGCCTGATAGCTATTGTTATAAGAAAACTCTACAAGATGTAGGTGTTCCTTCCATGATCCTCCAAAGTATAACATACAAGCCCTCAACATATCTTCTAATGTCTGAATAGTACGTTATGACTGCCCGTCTGTCTGTGGATGATAAGATGTACTGAACTTTAGACGAGTTCTAAGGCTTTCTTGCTTGCTTCTCCAAAAATATGATGTAAAGCGTGAATCTCTGTCTGACACAATGCTGACAGGTATGCCGTGCAATCTTACGATCTGTCTCATATATAAGTCAGCCAAAGCTTCTGTAGATTGGCCAACTCTGAAAGGTAAGAAATGGGCTGACTTGGTGATTCGGTCCACTATTACCCATACAACATCTCTTCCACTGGGACTTTTGGAAAAACCCGTAACAAAATCCATAGTGATGTGTTCCCACTTTCACTCTGGAATCGGAAGTGGTTGCAATAATCCTGCTGTTCTCTGATGCTCCGCCATTACTTGTTAACAAACCAAACATTTAGCTACAAAGCGAGCTATCTCTCTTTTCATTTCATGCCACCAAAAATGCTGTCTTAAGTCACGATACATTTTGGTGCCCCGAGGATGAATAGAATATATCGAACGATGTGCTTTTGCCATTAGCTCCTGTTAAATTTCTCCATTTGGAACATAAAGAAGATTACCTTATCGTAATATCCCATCATCATGGATGCGCAGTCATGTCTGCTCCCCGATCTCTGTTATTTCCTTTAATCTTCTAAACTTGGCGTCTGTACGCAATGTTGCCTTGATTCTCTCTACTAGTGATGATTGTACTTGTAAGTTGGCTAGTGTTCCGTCTACTCCGGGTAATATCACTTCAATGCCAAGGCATTGCAAGTCATTCAATATTTCTCATTGTGTCGTTAAGAAGTAAGCTGCTGGCTTCCCGCTTAACGCGTCTGCTACAACGTTAGCTTTACCTGGGTGATAATGTAGCTCTATCTCAAAATATTTCATCAACTCGAGCCATCTACGTTGCCTCATATTTAACTCCTTCTTTGTGAAGACATACTTGAGACTTTTGTGGTCTGCATATATTTCCACTCGTTTCCCATATAAGTAATGTCTCCATAACTTTAGAGAAAATACAACGGCTGCAAGTTCCAAGTCATGAGTTGGATAATTCTTCTTATGTACTCGTAATTGCCTACATGCATATGCAATCACCTTGCCATGTTGTATCAATACCCATCCCAAACATTTTCCTGATGCGTCACTGTATATCACATAGCCTCCTGATCCTGATGGAATAGTTAGCACTAGTGCTGAAGTCAGTCGCTTCTTTAACTCCTCGAAAGCGGCTTGACACTCATCGGTCCATATGAACTCTTGATCATTGCATGTCAACCGAGTCATAGGTATTGCTATTCTTAAAAAGTTCTTCACGAAACGTCGGTAATATCCTACAAGTCCAAGAAAACTTCTCACCTCCGCTGCTGATTTAGGAACAGGCCATGTCTCAACTGCCGAGATCTTTTTTGGATCAACAGAATTACCATTTCCTGTAACGACATGCCCAAGAAATGAAACTTTGTCCAAAAAGAACTCACATTTACTGAGTTTTGCATATAAGTGTTCTCTCCTCAAGGTCTCTAGAATAATTCGTAAGTGCTTCTCATGTTCCTCGTGATTCTTTGAATAGATAAGTATATCATCTATGAAGATAACCACGAACTGGCCCAAATACTGGTGGAAGACTCGATGCATTAAGTCCATAAAGATAGCTGGAGCATTGGTCAATCCAAATGACATGACGAAAAACTCGTAATGCCCATATCTTATTCGGAATACGGTCTTCGGGATATCCTCCTTCCGTACTTTCACCTGGTGATATTCCGATCTCAAATCTATCTTTGAGAACAACTTGGCTCCACTAAGTTGGTCAAATAGGTCATCAATGCGTGGCAGTGGATATTTATTCTTCATAGTCACTGTATTTAATGCTCTATAGTCAATGCACATACGTACTGACCCATCCTTCTTTGGTACGAACAACACTGGTGCTCCCCAGGGTGATGCACTTGGTCGGATTAAACCTTTTTTTTCCAGTTCTTTCAATTATGTCTTTAGTTCATCCATCTCCTTTTTTGCCAGTCTATAAATATGTAATGCTATAGGTGCTGCTCCTGGTGTTAATTCAATTGAGAATTCTACATCTCTATCTGGGGGTAGTCCTGGTAATTCTTCTGGAAAGACGTCTGAAAATTTTGAAATAATAGGATGATAGACAATATCGTCCATCGTGAGCTGCATACCATCAAGGATTTCGGTGGATCCTCGTGCAAACTCAAGTTCAGGCTGACCTGGTACCTTAAAAATAATGCTTCCTCCAAAGCAATCGAAGAAAGCGTGGTATTGCTTAGCCAGTCCATTCCAAGCACAATATCAAAAGTCGGCATAGGAAGGACTAAGAGTCGGGCATTCATTTCTCTGCCACGTATCACTATAGGACACGATCTACAAATTCTACTAATAGGTACAACTCCTCCCCCGGTAAGAATTCTAATACAACTAGGTAAAGGTATAGAGGCAATATTGTGTTTGGAAATAAAACTAGATGATATGAATGAGTGGGTGGCTCCAATATCAAACAATGTCATAGCAAAAAAAGTAAAAGCAAGAGTAATACCTGCTATGACATCAATCTCCTGATTTATGTCAGCCACTTCCATTGCGAAAGCTTGTCCGTTCTTCTGGGGTTGTCCCTGTCTAGCCCTCATGAATTGATCCTCCTGTGTAGGTAGTGGTGGTCCTTGCTGAAATCCCCCTGCTGCTGGAGGTAGAGGTGCTCTTGGTCTCACCATTTGCTGAGCTGGCTTGGTTGTTGGAAGTGCTAGTCTCTTGCTGGTGGAAGTGTCAATGCTTGTTGCATAGGACAGTCCTTTAATATATGCTGTCCGGAACCATATCTCATGCATTGTCAAAAATGGACCCGACAATCTCTTGAGATGTGCCCATGTCTCCCACAATAATTGTATTAAGGCTTCTCTGTGATCTGGTAGGGTCCTGCTCTGTGTTGGTACTATTGTTGCTGAGCTAAAGGACTTCTAATAGGTCCCCCTTGTTGTGTCCTTGCTGGTCCTTGTTGCGTCCTTAGTTGGCCTCCTTTTCCTCGGCTAATAGTTTCTTGCAATCTGGTTTCTGTCAGTAACTCGACATAAGAGATTCGGGACTGGGAGCTAGTATAGTGTTGGACCTCTTTAGTCAGTCCATGATGAAACCTCTTATCCTTGGCCAAGTCATCTAGTATCAAAGCAGCACCATATTTACTAAGGCGACTAAACTCAGCATCATACTCGTCCACTGTTCGAGTACCCTGCTCCAGGTGGAGAAACTGGTCATATAATGCATCTCTGACGGTGTACGAGAAGTACTTCCTTTCAAAGCATTCCAGGAACTGTTCCCAAGTCTGGTATGTGCCTAACTGGCACTCCATGGTTTCCCACCAGTGATGATCATTACCATCTAGAAGCGTCCTCATACTTGTCATCCACAGCTCTGTAGGTAGCTGCGATGCTTTTAATAACTTCCGAGTGTGAGTGATCCAGTTGGTAGTTTCTTCTGGACTCTCGATGCCTTTGTACGGCCTTGGACCCATTTGTACAAAGTCTTTTACTGAACCAACTCTAGCTCGAGGTTCTAGAGCTAGTGCTTGAGTTGGTGTAGTAGTCTTTGCAACCATCCTTTCAAGTGCTGCTAGGAACTCTTGTCTCTGTTCTGCTGCTTGCTGTCTTTGCTCTGCAGCTAGTATAGCGGCCTGTTGTTGTTGTTCCTTTATTATCATCTAGAAGAATTAGAACAGTTGAGCCTGACCATCCTGTAGTGTTGAAGAGGCTGGGAGGTTCCCATTTGGTGGAACAGGAAAGTCAGATGGAATTGGATTATGAATCTGTCCATCTGGTCATGAAAGTCTAGGGTTTGTTGAGGTCCCTTCTTGAGTCTGATTATTGACTCCAGGGATTGTGTCACCATCGAAAATAGTACATCCCTTCTGCATATCAATCTCTCTGCAGATGATGTACACCATGTTTAGAAGAAGAACAAGAATCAAACAAAGATGTAAAATTTATCGGCGTAAAACATGGTCTCAGAAATATCTGCGTAAAGCAGAGAAGCGTAAGATAAGATTTTAGAGTTGTCTGCGTAAAACAGAGACTCAAAGAAGTCTGCAAGATAGAGCTTCAAAAACCGTTCGCGTAAAATAGGGCTTCAGAACTGTGTTGTAGCGTAAAGTTGTTCGAAGATCTTTTTATTTTTCCTCGGACGAATTTGTCAGTCAAATCAGTCATCCTGACATCTGACAAAAGTACTGCACGATGATCGAGAGAACGGTTGTGATGATAATTTTGCACAGAGACCCAGGTCATCATTTAGTAATATATTTAATACAAAGTCATTTACGCTTCCAATGAGGAAGAAAACTTGGGCTTCTGCATACGCCTAATCCAGCTATTTACGCTGGGTTCAGGAATCATCAGTTTTACGCTGGATATTTACCTATGTGGCTTGCATGTCGTATCCTACGCAGGATTAAGAACACTATTGGAACATGGTTAACAATTATTATAACTGCAGCGTAAAATAGGCAATCTTTTACATAGTTTGGTCTTTATGCCAACAAGATAGTCATTTAGCTCTTACGTCAACTTAGGGTAAACGGTTTTTGGCGTAAACTTTGGTTTTATCCAAACAGGGAATGGTTGATAGGAGGAATGAAGTTTAATCAAGTGTGGACGAGATCCTTATACTCTATTCTATAGACAGGCTTGTATGGTACAGTTACGTAACCAAGATAATATATTCAGGACCTGCATGGGCCACCACCAAAAACATATCACGCCCCAGTCCCAAAATACGTAGGACTAGGAATATGTAACACGCCCAGCCGTGAGTATACGAACTCCAATATGTGGAAATCATATATACACGTACGCTGTATATGAATATGCAAATCCATCAGTGGTAATATGCTGTCATAACAAGTCACATAAAAATCTATGTCTTATCCACAATACAAATATTCAGTAGAAATAAACGCTGAATAATAACTAGATATCCAAAATGAGTATCAAGTCTGATAGTCAGGTGGAAACAAATCCACTACAAAAACGACTATCCTAAAGTAGCAAAATATCTAAACACCGTCAATCAATCACAAATATTCTAAGGGTAAGATCTCCTTAGTAGAGTCAGGTCCCGGTCCGTACTCCTGTGGGTACTCCTGCTCGTCCATATCTGGAAAAGGACCAGGTCCTCAGAGGGACATAACAAGATACATAAAAACATGCCAACAAGTACTGAAATAATAATATCCAATGGGTCGCCTAACCATCTAAGTGAATGCAGTTTGAGAACAACTTTCCACCAAGTGGGCTATCTGGCTAAAATATGGGATTGGCGTAACCCTCTTGGAGAATCAGGAGCCTCAAAGCTTGTCGTCTTTTGAACGGCAGAGGCCGCCAGTAATATATAGTGGTCATCATCACCCGTTTCTCCGGTGGAGAATCCGGGCGTACGGGAAAAAAGTAAAAAGGAGCCTAAATATTTTACTTATTGTTCTCCCCCCCCCCCCCCCCGTGCTCTAAGCATGCCATATCCATGATATGATAAATCCTCTAAATAACTGCCAGGTATTCTAGCATACAAAGTTTCTATCAGTAGTCATCCCTAACGCACGACTTAAACATACCGGCGGCCAACCCAATATGTAATCCGAGAGCTATATGAGACTCACAACTCGTGTAGCAACTGTGTCACGGCCAATGAACCAAATAATGCTCCATATTACTGGGGTGGTCTCATAAACAAGGTCCAATGCAAATATATAAATAAAATAGAATCATGCATCATTTGGAATGTAAATAAGAGTACTATGGCAAGGTATACTTGTCGAGCAAGTTCTGTATAGTGCGTTTGTCCACAACAGTGTTTAAGCTTTGGTGTAAGAAGTGAAATTAGATTTTTAGGAGTGTTGTGATATATATATATAGGAATAAGGAGGCGGTAGAATTTACTTAATGAGTATGAAACTGTTGCCACTGTTGTTTTCCTTTTATTGGTTTAGGGGTGCGGTTGGGGGTATTTAGTAATAACAGTGTTAAGGAGCGGTGGAATGAGAAGCTTACACGTATAGGAAAGTAAACCAAAGTTATGTTTTGCCTCTGCTGCTGATATTTTCTTCTCCTAATAGTTATGGTTTTTTTGGGCTTTACGCGTGGTTGTTTTTACGCGTAGTGAAAGGAAAAGTTTACGCGGTATAAAATAGGCGGTGGTTTGCCACTGCTGTGGTTTACGCGCGGAGGAGTATACGCAATATGGTGATCGGTTTGCTGTTGACTGCTTTACGTAGAATGAGCTACTGTTATTATTTCCTTATTTTACGTGCGGTAAAATATACGCGATGTGGTGAACTGCTTCTGATTTACTTTACGCGGGAAGGGTGGTTTAATGGTTTGCGAGTTTTGGGTTGGATCCAATAGAAAATTATATTTTCTATTATTAGCTCATAATTACTAATAATAAATAATATATAATATGATTTTCAGAATTAGGGTTCCTACAAAGCATCCAAGTAATTTAATGGTCTTTCTATCTTGTCTTAGTTCATTTTACAAGCAAGCATTAATATGAAAATTTACTGAAATAAACTTGCCACCGTTCGGTGACTTTTACCTGCCCGTCTGAACCACCTACATAATACTTACCATGACCTTCCCTGCAATGAAAACATAGTTAGCTTGCACAGTTTAAATATACGAGGGGATAACTGGCATGATGCCATAAAGGATAATAGTCATTGACGAGGATGGTATGAAACCAAAGAATAACGTGTGCTACAAGCATGCAACAAGGTAACTAGCATGCAACAAGGTAACCATTTCTAAGTTGTTTGACAAAGCACAAGTAATCTAAATCTATTTCTTTTAATCTTGACATCTTTTAGTTATTATGGTGTCGTTTGATTGGAACAATTAAGAAGGCAAGATTTTAGATATGAAGACTTAGAAAAAGGATCAACTGAATCAAATATAGCCACTCACAAGCTGGTTGATAAAGGGAAAGAAAAGAGGTGCTTCAAGACTATGCTTGTACGATATATACTACACGATCACCTGCATTGCCACAAACTGCTGATCAATACCTCTTCTACTCTTTCCAAGCTAAGAATAATATACAGTTCAATGAACGAAAGCAAAATAAAATCCTTCAAAATCGTTCAAGAAATTACAAATCTGAAAACCAACTCAAAAGAACAAAAGCAACAAGGCGACAGCGAAAACTAGGCAAGAAAACTTGTAGTGGAGAGGTCCCTCTTGCCTCTGCCGCTAAGCCCATCCTTGGGGCACAGTCCACTAAATATAGGAATTAATTTCGAAGAAGCAAATCCATAACGAGGATAAGATATTGATTCAATCTATCCTGATCGAATGATACTGATTTGTATTTCTTAGCTGCGCTCCCTGAATAAGGGAAACAGGGCACCACATTCTAACCAACTAATAGAAGGTTTCATCCACGAAACTTAGGAATAGAACCTACCACTGTGGAACAATGAAGAAAACTTTTCCTTCATCTCAGACTCAAGCTCCCAGGTTTATTTTTTTGACCGAATGATTTCTCTAAAGCACGCGTATGAGAGGAACCAAACAACTTCAAAGCAGCTTCTCTTTGTGATCAAAGATCCTCACAGGATGTTCAATATGCGTCAAGTCCGCTTTCAAGTCCAATTGATCATGATCTACTACATAACTCGGGTCGTACACATACTTCCTAAGCTGTAAAATTTGGAAGACATCATGCACTTCAGATAGTGACGGTGGCAGGATAATCTGATATGTGACTGGGGTAACTCTTTTAAGTATCTCAAACAGGCCGACGAATCTTGGACTTAGCTTCCCTTTTGCTCCAAATCTGGTAAATTCTCGCATGGGCAAGACTTTGAGAAATACTCGATCGCCTACTAAGAACTCAAGAGGTTGACAATGTGTATCTGAGTAACTTTTTTGACGACTCTGTGGTACCTTCAGCCGTTCACGAACAAGCAGATCTTCTGGACGATTTATTCTACGAGTTCCGGGCCAAGAATTTGTCGTTCACCAATATCATCCCAACAGATTAGGGATCTGAACTTTCGTCCATACAATGCCTCATATGATGTCATCTGAATGTTAGATTGATATCTATTATTATATGCAAATTCGGCTAACAGTAGATGCATGTCCCAACTTGTCTTCAAGTCCAAGGCGCAGAGCCATAGCATATCTTCGAGGATCTGGTTTACCCGCTCCGTCTGGCCGTCTTTCTGTGAATGGTAGGAGGATCTGAACTTCAACTTTGTCCCTATTGCTGACTGAAGGCTCTCCCAGAAGCATGATAAGAATCATCCATCTCGATCGAAGACAATAAATACGGGCACGTCGTGGAGTCGAACGATCTTGATGAGATAGATCAGGGCCAGACGATCGGCACTCCAAGTAACTTTGATTGGCAGAAAGTGATCTGACTTGGTGACTCGATCGGTGGTGACCCAAACGGTATCGTTTTTATGTTGCGTCTTTGGCAAACCAACAATAAAATTCATTGTTATGTGTTTCCATTTCCACTCCGGTATAACAAGGTTCTGCATCTCTCCGCCCGACTTCTGGTGCTCGGCCTTTACTCTCTGACAAGCCATGAATTATGACACAAACAACGTCACATCCCTTTTTATGCCGTGCCACCAAAATATCATACGGAGGTCTCGATAAATCTTTGTGCTTCCTAGATATAAAGTGTAACTTGCATAGTAGACTTCGGTGAGTATCTCCTTTCTGAGGTTTGCATTGTTAGGAACACACAATCTTTCCTTCACCCACATCATTGTCGGTTCCCTTTCTTGCTGAGATAAGATTTTGCATCTTATCTAGGAATAGGTCACCCTTCTGAGCGGACTTAACTTTCTCCAACAAGTCTGGTTTGAGGCACAACTGAGCTACCTGTGCCCCCTTTTTGTATCTGATTGGGAGTATAATTCCCAAACTTTTGAGATCCTTTCGTAGCCTATCATCGATAGCTAATCTCCTAATAAAAACTTGACTCAGTACATCAGCTACAACGTTGCCCTTGCCCGGTATATATCTGATCATTAAGTCAAAGTCGCTATAAGCCAATGTCGTTGCTGTAGATTCAAATCCTTTTGAGTATAGATGTATTTGAGGCTTTTGTGATCCGTGAAGATTTCATACGGTACGCCATAGAGGTAATGCCGTCATAACTTCAGCGCTAACACTACTACTACAAGTTCTAGGTCGTGCGTTGGATAGTTCTTTTTGTGAGGCTTTAACTGCCTTGACGCAAAGGCTATCACCTTATCCCTCTGCATAAGGATACACCCCAAACCCTTTCCTTAGGCATCACTATAGACCTTAAAATTATCGAGCCCATCTGGAAGAGTAAGAATCGGTGCTAAGACAAGTTATTGCTTTAACTCCGCAAATAAAGCTTTACAGTCGTTCGTCCAAGCGAACATTACTCCTTTCTGAGTGAGATGATTCAAAAGAGAGACAATTTGTAAAAAGTCTTTTATGAATCTCCTGTAGTAGCCTGCTAGACCAAGGAAGCTCCGAATGTCACTGGCTGACTAAAGTCACTTCCACTTCACGATGGCTTCAACTTTCTTCGGGTTGACTGAGATGCCCTCTGCGAAAATGATGCGCTTAAGGAAATATATGTTGTCCAACCAAAATTTCACTTGCTAAGCTTCGTGTACAACTTATTGTCTCGAAGAGTTTGGAGCACCATCCGCAATTGTCCTGCATGTTCATCCTTGTTCTTCGAGTACACTAAGATGTCGTCTATGAATACCATCACAAACTTATCGAGGAATGGTCAGAATATACGGTTCTTCAAATCCATGAATGCAGTAGGAGCATTCATCAGTCCGAATGGCATAATAGAAAACTCAAAATGGCCATAGCGGGTTCAAAATACTGACTTCGGCATATCCTCTGGCTTAATCTTTAATTGGTGGTAGCCAGAACGAAGATCTACCTTTGAAAATATTGACGCTCCTTGCAGCTGATCAAAGAGGTCATCGATCCTGGGCAGGGGATACTTGTTTCGGATAGTGACCTTATTTATCTCCCGATAGTCTATCTAGAGTCACAATGTTCCGTCCTTTTTCTTTATAAAGAGTACAGGCGCATCCCAAGAAGACACGCTCGGACGAATATATCCATGGTCCAGCAGTTCTTGAAGTTTTTACTTTAACTCCTTTAGTTTAGCCGGGGCCATTCTCTACGGAGCTTTGGAAATCAGTTAGATATTTGGGAATGTATCGATGGTGAACTCGATTTCTTGGTCCGGTGGTATACCAGGTAGTTCTCACAAAAACACATCAGAGAACTCCATTACAATGGAAGAAGACTCAACATTTGCGCAATCCAACTATGTGTCCCAAAATAATACTAAGTATCCCTCGCATCCAGCGTGTAGCATCCACCGAGCTGACATCACATAAATCACCATGCAGGTCTTTGACCCATCTGTTCCTGGACCACTTGTATAAAAAAATTTGGCCTCTCCAAGTAGACAGAAGATGACTCATTTCTCTGCAGATTCGATAGTTGCCGAGCAAGCGCCGAGCTAATCTATCCCCAAAATAATATCGTAATCCCGGACATCTAGGACTAACACATCGAGTGAGTGTTTCCTTCCCCCAATACAGACGTGACTGCCCTGACATACTGAACGAACATGTATTTTCATGCCCGATGGGGTGCTAACTCTAAGGTCTAGATATAATGATGTCATTTCTATCAGGTTTTCCATCGCAAAATTCATGGATATAAAACTATACATTACACCAAAATCAAATAGCACGCGAGCAGGTATATTATTAAAAAGCAATATACCTAACATAACGATGTCCGATGCTAGGTCTTCTTCCCATGTCATAGTGTACACCCGGTCTTGAGCTTCATGATGCTCTTACTACAGCGCAGCTCGGTTGGCTTGGTGTACTGTGGCAGGATTTGGATGTTGAGAGCGACGATTTGCAAGGCATGAACAGTCATGAACTCAATGGTCTGATTCATCGCAAGCAAGGCATAACCCATGCTTTATACGACATTTGTTGATGGCGTACTCTGGCTTATTACAGAAGAGACATATTTGGGTTGAGTTTTTTTTCTGCTGACTGTCGTTATTTGGACGCTTTAGAAGGGTATTTCCTCCTTCGTTGCTTTGACGCTTGTGATTTGAAGTATGCACAGTGTCGGCAGCAACTGAAGGATACTGTAGTTCAAGAGAAAGGGTATGGTTGAGAACTTCTCGCATAGTCAGGTATTGGGGAACGACCACATGCGCATAGATGGCAGTTCGCATGCCACCTTCAAATCGTCTTGCACGACTCGCCGCATCAGGTAAATATGACTTAAAAATTTGAGGAGCCAGTTGAATTCGGCGGTGTACTACTTCACTATCATATTACCTTGGCGAAGCTGCACGAACTTGTTCTCCTTCTGCTAACAAACGGAAGGGGGTATAAACTCCTCTTCAAATGCGCCATGGAAGGTAGCCCACACGATCGTCTCCTCTTCATCGATTTCTGAGAGAGACCTTCGATGCACGTCCCACCAATTGTGCGTATTCAAACGGAGCTACAGTTGGGCATATGTAACATATTTCTCCTCAGGTACCTCTAACAGTTTGAAGTGATCCTCAAGCTCATCCAGCCAATCTAGAGACATAACCAGATCTTCAGTGCTTTGAATGGCGTATTGCAGACCTTCTTGAAGTCGACAAAGTTGAAGGAAGTCACTTCCTTCTTCTTTGGAGTTTAAGGTATTTTGACTTCAGGTATGGGTTGCTCTACTGGTGTCGCTACTGTTGCCGTAGAATAGTTGGAGGCCAGGGTCTAAACGATCTGTTGTAGGGTATCTACCTACTTATGTTAGACTATAAATCGGGCTTCTAGATTGATTTCAAACTTTCTCTGTCGTTCTTCTGCCCTCTTTTTAGCTCGTTCATAATGAGCCTCATCCTTCAATTGACTTGCTTCAAGCATTTGCATCATTTTTATAATCGGGTCGACAAAAGGCATGGCTCGCTGGCTTCTGGAACTTTCCGAGGTGCTGGAACTACTTTCTTGGGATAGTACCTCACCCTGTGCTAGCGCTGATGCTTGTGCTTGAGTTATTCTTTCAAAAGAAGGTAACTTATATCAGGCTCATAATGTATTATACACTCACTGTATGGAACGTATCTTATTTTGGCCAAACGAGTTTAAGAGTTCGTATAGGTATTAGATCGTTAAAGGAACTTTTTCGACAAGAGCGTCAAAGAAACTTAAAGCTGTGCTCTAATTCCAATATGTCATGTCCTGATTTCGTAGAATCGATAGTCGTTCCCCTGGTGTGACATCGTGCATGCCTAGGTTGCGGAATGCACAAGGCCAAGGTATTTTATAGAGCACATATTCAAAGTACGCAGATAATTGAAACAAAATATTGAAACATAGAAAAGTTCTCTTTATTGATAATGAACATCTTTTTATAAACTCTTGAACGAGTCAGATAGTTGCCGCATGTGCTTAAAAAAGTGGAAGCTAAATAAGATAGTCGTCCTGTACATTACATCATTTTTTTAAAACTTCAAAAGAAGGGATACCTTCAGGCGAAACTATCGTCTTTCTACGGAGCTGCATAAGTTATGTGCACGAGCTCCTGGATCTTTAAAATGTTTCTTCTAAGGAAGGATCAGGGCATGTCGATAGGTGGACTAAATTAGGAAGTCCCTTTAGCTCCCCGCAGGAACTCCTTGGTGTGGGAACTTGTTTCAACGATGGTCATTACATCAAAATACACTGGTGAAGGCGAGCTAACCCAACGATACCAATCAACACGTTGATTATATAAAGCATGCAAGTTATTTTGTGGTCTTTCTATCTTGCCTTAATTCATTTTACAAGCAACCATTGATATAGAAATTTACTAAAATAAACTTGCCACCGTTCGGTGACTTTTACCTGCCCGTCTGAACCACCTATACAATACTTACCATGACCTTTCCTGCCATGAAGACATAGTTAGCTTGTACAGTTTAAATATACGAGGGGATCACTAACATGATGCCATAAAGGACAATAGTTATTGATGAGGATGGTATGCAACAAAAAAACAAGGTGTGCTACAAGCCAACCCGTCCAGAACAAGAGACTAAACTAGAAGTTTCGTCCGGATCGGATCGGTGCCAGTACCCCAGTGACCGTCCGCAGGAACTATAATCTTGTACACAAGTTGTCCGTGATCTAACGACGTCTATACTAAGTTATCAAAGGCAATACGAGCATGAGACAAGTAGCATGGTATGATTCATTTTGTATAGTCTCATTGATTAGTTTATTGCATAACAAGTGGGGGTGTTCTATACATAACACAAATATAGAAGAATTATACATTCATTTGCATAGCAAGGTGTGTTCTATCCATAACATAATTATAGAAGAAGTATATATTCTAACTTGAATTGAAATACTATGAAAGAACATTCAAGTTAACTAGCATGCAATAAGGTAACCATTTCTAAGTTGTTTGACAAGCACAAGTAATCCAAGTCTATTCCTTTTTATCTTGACATCTTTTAGTTATTATGGTATCGTTTAATCGGAACAATCAAGAAGGCAAGATTTTAGATGTGAAAACTTGGAAGAAGGGTCAACTGAATCGAATATAGCCGCTCACAAGCTGATTGGTAAAAGGAAAGAAAAGAGGTGCTTTAAGACTCCGCTTATACGACGTCTACTGCACAATCACTTGCATTACCACGAATAGCTGATCAATACCTCTTCTACTATTTTCAAGCTTTGAATGAAATACAGTTCAATGAACGAAAGCAAAATAAATCCATCAAAAACGTTCAAGAAAATACAAATCCGAAAACCAACTCGAAAGCACAAAAGCAACAAGGCGACAGCAAAAACTAGGCAAAAAAATAGCAGCGGAGAGGTCCCTCCTGACTCTGCTGCTAAGTCCATCCTTGGGGCATGGTCCACTAAATATGGGAATCAATTCCGAAGAAGCAATCCATAACGAGGATAATATCTTGATTCAATCTATCCCGATCGAACGATACCGATTTGTATTTCTTAATTCACTCCCCGAATAGGCGGGACGGGGCACCACAAATCCGAGGACTACTACCATAAGACCAAGCATGGCTTAGGGTATGTAACACCTCCCATAACCCCTAAGGGTTCATTTGAAGGAGACAAAGTGTACTCTCACACTTCGCAATCTTCCGTTTGGTACTCCAATATTAGTATCGGGGAGATGCTCAAGTAAACATTATCTGCCAACATGGTATCAGCTGACCTTGAGAAAGACGACGAGAATCTACCGGAACTCTTTAAAGTAAAACCGTGGGTCCAATGCCTAGATGCACAATGGAGATGCGGTTCAAACAACAAGAACCTTTTATCGATGACGAAGTCGTACAAGTCAATATGGGCGACGAATCATCCCCGAAACCTATCTTTATCAGCAAAAGTCTGAGTGATGAGTATCGCAAATTCCTACTACAGCTCGTCAGGAAATACATTAATGTCATTTCCTGGAGCTACGAAGACATGCTAGGACTGGACCACAAAATTGCGGTCCACAAGCTCAACATCTTGCCGAACTTTAAGCCTGTCAAACAGCAACAACGACGGTTTCAGCCAAACATAATGAACGCCATCGAAGCCAAAGTCAAAAAATAGATAGCTAGTGTCTTCATCCACAAAGAACAATATCCAGACTGGGTAGCCAATATCGTACACGTTGTCAAAAAGAACTAAAAGATCCGGATCTGCATTGACTTCCGTGATCTAAACACGGTCTGCCCCAAAGATGAATTCCATCTTTTAATCACAGACATAATGATCGACAACACTTGCGGCTTCGAGCGTATGTCCTCCATGGATGGATTCTCAGGCTACAATCAGATCAAGATGTCCCCTAATGATCAGAAGTATACATCATTATGAACGTCGATAGGAGTGTAGTGCTATACAGTTATGCCCTTTGGTCAGAAGAATACAGGTGCTATATACCAGCGACCTATCAGCACCATCTTTTATGAGCATCTATGCAAGACGGTCGAGTGTTACGTCGATGACATCACGGTCAAAAGTCACTCCAAAGGTAATCCCCTCAGGAACTTGAAGACTATGTTCGATCTCGTGTATACGCACCAGCTCAAGATGAACCCTACCAAATCCTTCCTAGGAGTCTCCAGCAGCAAATTCCTGGGCTTTATCATGACTTATTAGGGTATTCACATAGACCCAAACAAAACTAAAGCAATCCTTGAGATAAATCCGCCGAGGAACCTCCAGGAAATCCATGGCCTTCAAGGAAGGCTGGCATACATCAAGAGGTTCATATCAAACCACTATGGGCATTGTCGACCGTTCACCCAGCTCATGAAGAAAAGTCTTATTTTATCTAGAATAAATAATGCCAACGCGCGTTCGACGATATCAAGTGATACCTATCAAGCCCTCCAGTGATGGTAGCCCCGATCTTGGGGAAGCCTTTCCTACTTTATGTATATACGATGGATCACTTCCTTAGTGCTCTATTAGACCAGAATAGTGATGCAGGCCATGCGCAGGCCATCTATTATCTTAATCGGATAATGGTTGGCATGGAGCATAGGTACATCACCGTCGAGAAGGAAAGCCCTGCTCGAGTATTTGTTGTCCAGAAGACTCGGCATTACATGACTGGACAGACCATTCATGTGATCTCGCAATTCAATCCTCTCAGAGTTTTTATAACCAAACCGGGAGTACTCAGTTTTAGCCTAGCTACTTGGTCGATACTACTGTCTCCATACGACATATTGTTTGTCCTATAGAAAGCCGTCAAGGGTCAAGCATTGGCCGACTTTCTAGCAGCACATCCGATGCCAAAAACCTCACAAATATACGACAAGATTCTAAATGAAGTGGAGGACTCAAATGTAACTTCAAGCGAAGGATTAGTATAGTTCTAATCTTCCCATATGATCTGGTCATCAATCGTGCCTACTCTATCATAAACAAGTTCTTTAACAATGTAGCAGAGTATAATACCTTGGTCATTGGGCTCTAACTTGCCAAACAAGTAGGAGTGGAGTATTTGGAGGCCTACAACAACTCCAAATTAATAGTCAGTCAGGTCCGGGGTGAGTACGATATCCAGCACGAAGACCAGATTCCTTACTACCAAGCTACGCTTGGCATCATCTCAACCTTCAAGGGATTCTTCATTGAGAACATCCCTCGGCTATAAAACATCTAGACTAACGCCATGGCAGGACTCACTGTCTCCTTGGCAGTTTCAGACAACACCCATCAGCTAATTACAAAGATCTATCGAGAGTTGGTCTGCCCATAGAATAACCTATGCCTGTGTTTGAGCTACGCAAGAAAAGTACATACTGACGTCCAGGACTGGAGGCTTCCATTCATTGACTACGCGGTCTATGGAATTTTCTCCAAGAAACTAAAGGAAGCCACATCGATTAGAAGATGTCCCCTCCGGTTCTATTATATTACAGCTACCAAAATATTGTATCGTCGGTCCTACGACATCCTTCTATTATGATGCCTATCGAATACAGAAGCGAACCAGGCCCTCCGTGAAGCTCATGATGGCGTCTGCGGCATACACTAACCCGGCCCAAAGCTATAAGTCCGTCTTCGGAGAATGGGTTATTATTGGCCAACGATGGTAGCAGAGGCCATAGAGTATGCGAAGAAATACCAGACATGACAAATCCATGTGGACTTCATCCACCAGCCCTCATAATTTCTGCACCCAACAGTCGCATCTTGGTCATTTGAAGCATAGGGGATGGACATTATCGAACCAATCAGTCTACCTTCTTCTAAAGGGCATCGGTTCATCCGAGCTATAACCGATTACTTCTCCAAATGGGCGAAAGTTGTTCCACTCGCTAAAGTAAAGACATCGAACGTGATTAGCTTTGTCAAGCATCAAATCATATACCATTTTTGCTTGCCATTAAGAATCGTCCATGACAACGGTCCATAGTTCGTAAGTCACGCGTTCTACCAATTTTGCGACAAAAACTGAATTCAGAATATAGAGTCAACTTCCTATAACTTGACAGCAAATGATCTAGCATAAGCCTTCAACAAGACCATCATAAAGCTACTCAAAATTTTGTGTCTTCCAATAAGCGTGACTAGAACGAGAAGCTGGGTAAATGTCTTTGGGCCTACCGCACAATGGTCCGAACAGCTACTGGCAACACGCCATTCTCTCTGGTGTACGAAAGTGAAGCGGTCCTCCCACTCGAGATCCAAATCCCGTCACTCCTAGTATCTTTCTCCATCCAATTAAACGTCAACGATAATCACCGCCGACGGCTACAAGAGTTAGAAGCACTGGACGAGAAACGTCTCTTAGCTCAGTAGCGTATTGAGCTATACCAAGCGCGTCTCTCGGGAGCCTTCAACAGATGGGTCAAGGAGAGAAATTTCCAAGTGGGAGATCTCTTCCTTACCGTGAGAAGATCGATGGTCATAATCCACAAGACGACCGACAAATTCTTGCCTAAATGGGAGGGCCCGTTCATCGTGGAGTCTGTATTCTCCATCGGCGTCTACCGACAAATGAAACCGAATGACGACTTGCTTATGATGCCTATCAATGACAAGTTCCTAAAAAAGTACTATGTCTAAGCTAGAATTTTACTCCTCTTATCCCCAATGGAACAACCCAGATGTATAATGTTCTCGCTCTTGATTCTTTAGAGAGGGCCTATGTATGACATTTTCCTTTCTATGTAAAGCATCCTGAAATCCATTCATTTGTATTCATAAATTCTGAGTACGCAATAGGTAATAGATCCTTAAAAGATCTCCAGCGAAGCAGTCTTCAGGTCAATCTGTGCACTCCCGCATGAACCGCCCAAAAAAACTAGTCTCGTTAGACGCTAGTTCACATCCATATTACCTCTGAGCTATCATCCTAACGATCTCTCCAGCAAAGCAATCCTCTGGTATGCCATCATTTTCGGATAGACCATACTCAATAAATCACTCCTGGTAAATTTTTTGGACATTGGTTCACGTCTATATTACCTCTGAACTGATGTCCTAACATTTGTCCCCGGCTGAGTCTTCCATGTCCATATTACCTCTGAGCAAACCTCCCGAGTCTTGGCTATCAATCATCATGTCCATATTACCTCTAATATCGGTTATCATCCCCACTTACACCCGTACTCACAAAGGTACACCAGTGGTGTTAAGTTCACAAAAACTGCCACATCTATATCACCTCTGGCAGGGCTTGTCTCAAACTTATTACTTGCACTAAAATGCGTAAAAAGTAATGGGTCCACAAAAATTGCGACGTCCATATCACCTCTGGCAGGGCTTGTCACAAACCTATTACTTGCACTAACATGCGCAAAAAGTAATGGGTCCACAAAGACTATCACGTCTATATTACCTCTGATAGGGATTATTTTTGAACTTATTACTTGCACCCTAGTTCACAAAAAGTAATAATTCCACCAAAGATCCTCCAGCGGATGTCCTTAAAAGCCTACGGTATTGTACTATGTCCATATTACATCTATTACGATATCTAAAGCTAACACAAATAAATTATAAAACAAATAAGATAACTTTTATTTTTGTCCACAAAGAGAGATTGAAAGCAAAACTATAATTTGGGGGATTGTCAAGATCCCAAGCTCAAAGGCAGAACGAAGATAAAAAAGGGAGAAGAAGCGCTACTTGTGCGATGAGTCAGAGCTTAACTCCGCTATTCTCTCATGGAGACGGGCTATACGGCCATCCAGGCGCATTTAGGCCCGGCGCTCAACCACTTTAGACATAACTTCGGGATTGTAGTAGCAAGCAAAGGACTCATAGTTGTCCTTGAGTTTCTGTACCGCAACCTCTACACCAACCATAGTCTTCTCCACTTGGCTCGCCTCGGCCCGAATTTGCCACTTATTCCTTTTGGGTCTCACGCAGCCTATTCTCCAGTACGACGAGCTCAACCTGCAGCTTCCTAATTATCTTAGTCAGGTCCTCCACGGCAGTAGCAGCAGGTTAGGGGGATCTAGCAGATGCATTAGGAAGTAGTGACAACAGGGGATACATTGCTTCAAGAAGTATATTATATGGGGTTAGCAACAGTCGGGTTCAACTCTCTGTGACAAAGGGTGTGGGCATGGCAGCAGCCATGTGTATCACAGACTTTAGATTGGGAAACCACATATGCATCAGACATTACCTTGTATCAAACCTTATCCTAATTGTATCAGAGAAGATGACCAGCAACAGAAACATTAAGTTGGAGCTTGTGTGCAGACAAGTGAGGGGCATGCCAATGAGTGTTGGGGTAGGTACATAGTCATATGAGTTACCTTATAATGTTGGTTGAGTGTGTGGGTGTGAAGATGTGTGTTCTTGTATGTATGTCAGTGAGAAGAGTGTGTATGTGTGTGAGAGTGAACCAATAAGGTAGTGTATCAAGGTATCTTAAATACTAAGATACTAAGTATAGTGATACTCAATTCTATGTATAGTATATCTTTATAGGGAGGGTTGTGATATTAGGATAAGGTATTAAGATAGAGTTAAGTTATAGTGAGGTATTGATATATTAACCAAGTTAGTTAAGGTGAGTGAATGTTAAGTTGTGAGATATCTATATATAGTATAGAGTGTATATATATTACTTGATACATAGTAACTAGTGTATATATATGTGTGTTAGGTAGATATCTAGTATTAGTAGCTAATTAGCTAACACCTTTGAGTTATTGACTAGTTACCTAGTATTGACCTAAAAACTTAGGGTTGACATAGTTTTGATTAGAGTTGATCAGTGTTGAGTAGTTTGACTCTAAAAGTCAATATTTGACCTTGTTTGACCCCGTTTGACCAGAGTGACCCAGTTTGACGTAGTAATCACCAATTTTATTATTTTGAAACTAATTTTTTTTTCATTATACCTAGTAACCTGTAAATTCATATATAGGTTTGTGTGACACCAGTTCGTACACCGTCCACCTCATTTACTCAGGACTTTAGGCGAGTACATCTCTTTGTTAGTTTTCAGTATTTGATAGTGTATATATCATATGTTCTAGATCTGTTTTACTTGATTCTGATACCATGTTACACGGGCTAGTATTATATGGATCGAGTCAAGAGATATTATTTATTTGACGTATGTATCGGGTACTCCTTACACATATACTTTATCGTGTGCATCGGGTATTCCTTGTGCTCGTATCCATTCGTGGGCCCCATATGCTTATGCCATATTCGTGTGCTCCATGTGCTCATAATATATTCGTGTGCCTAACGTGTCAGGATTTGATCCATGAATATTAGTCTGGACGGGGGAGTATGAGTTGATTATATGATCAAACCCTTTAGTGTATTCGTATGCATGTCAATTACACCCTACACATATAATTGAGTTACCGTAGTATATTCGTATACAACCTAAACCAATCACATAATGAACATGTACTATAAGGCACTAGTTAGTATCATCAGTTCTCTTATTTACAGTTCTCTTATTAAAGTTCTCTTATTTGCAGTTCACACCATATTGCTTGTATTTACTTTTCCAGTTATATTTCTATTTTCTAGTTACATGTGCATCTTGTATTCATTTTTATTGCTGTTATATATCCTCTACCATGTATATGAAACTGTTTTTAGAGTTTTGTACTTTGCTCCAATCTCGACTGGATATTTTTTTCCAGATGTTTTGTTAGAGGACGGGTGTCTTAAACATTATGAGCCTCAGGATAGAAAGCTAGTTGTCGAGGAGCCTCACCCAGTTATAGCAGACTTCTAGTTAGTACCTTTGTACCGGATATATTTTCAGCTTAAACCTTGGCATGTTATTTATATTGAGACCCTTTGTGTTATTTCTAATCTCTAGATATTGGATATTGTGACTTATGCTTCTTCTATTTTTTTATGACATCGTGCCTTATCCATCTTTAGTATTTATGATGGAGAGTTAGTTTATTATATTTATATGTTCATCTTGCTCCTCCGATTGGAGTTGAGATATCATTGACAGGTACCTATATCTGTTGTGAGTTTTAGTTAGCATTGTAGACCTTTACAGCTGTCTACCGCCGATGCTGCGACGTAGGTTGGACGTACCCATATTTTCATGTCCTTATACCGGATGCAGGTCATGACATATTTTTAGTGGGGGCCCATGCAGGTCAGGCTTCGCAAGTTGTGCGATATCGTTGTAGTGTAATATCTTAGTTGTACTACTGCGAGCCTGCGATAGGATAATGATATAGGATATTAAGATAAGGATTACTCAATCACAAAATTAGCACTTCATGAGAGATTCCTGGGACGACCCTTGAGAATAATACTATAAATTCCCATTTAAATCTTTTCTCTTGTATCTGTTCACTCTCACTTGTTGATTGATAAATTTGATTCTTCATGATTCAATGTTAATTTTGATTTTTATATCGAGGTGAATTTTATGGACTAAATTATGGTATCTTATGATGACATATATTGATGAGGAAAGTCAAAAAGTAAACGTTTGCTTGGTTATGGGGCCTAGAATTTATCGCAGCCATATTAGCTGGCGTGACAAAAACGTAGGACCTAACTTTGGATGTACATATTATGAAATTTAGAATTTCTTACAGCTATACTAGTCGGCACAACGAGGATTCTAGACGACATAATTATAGAGGTGCATACCTTAGTTATGGAATCTATCGTTGATCGCAACTATGCTTACTGGCATGGCCCGAATTCTGAGTATCATAATTTCGGATAGACCCGTATGATTATTAGATTGTATCTTAAACAGGTTCTTAATGTATCATATCTACCATTCCATCTCTGTTATTATAGGATTCTGTGTCATCACCACTTTTAGTTCAAAAATAGAAACACCTCCAGTTCCTTAGTCCATCTCTTTATAGAGCTTTATATCATTAGTTCCTGAAGTTCCTTGATAATATAGTAGGGTGTTAACTTGTATTTTGATTTATGTCTTAAGTATCAATGTTGCTTTCAGAGTATAGTGTTTGAGTCTATGAGTGGTTCTTGGTTGGGTAGATGAGCTATAGGCAGCAGTCTAGAGATAACTCATGATGCAGTACCTCGTAGCAATAGTTCTATTATAGGCGTCAGTATAGCTAGAATTGGTAGGAAGGAGAGTGGAGTAACAGTTATGATTTCAGGAGTTGCTATCTGTGTCAGCATGCCCGTTCTAGGTAGATATAAATTCATATAGTTGAGTGACTCATGTATCAATTTTCGAATTGGTATATGGTTGTATCGTGAGTAGGAGATGTGTATCCAGGAGAGGTATATTAGTGAGTGTGCCATAGTAGAGTGGTACCCATGAGTGCATAAGTGAGTGTAATAACAGTAAAAAGTGTTGTGCTAAGGTGGCAGGACTTGTGTTACATATGGAAGTTGGACAAGTATGACTGCACCAGTACACGTCCAGTGAGGGTATATCACCTAGTATTTAAAGCTGTTGATGGGTTAGAGAGTGGTAGTTGTTTTGGAGAGTTACCCTTGAGTTCAGTTAGAGTAATCTATGTGGGTGTGAATGTTATTGCCAGTGAGTATCAATGATACTTGAGGGATAGAATTAACGTTAGATTTTAAGTGGTACTTAGATATGAGTAGGTATTAAGGTTGAGTCTAGGTGAGTTTTTAAGGGCATGTTAGTTGGTATAAAGAGGAATCAGTATCGAGGTATCAATTGCTCTAGTTCAAGGTGTTAGATATGGTTCTTGGTGTATAGTTAGGTAAGTGAACGAGGGGTTAGCAAACTATATACAGCTGTGATATGAGAGTAAGTCAGTGATAAAATTAGAGTATTGCTTTGGGTTTAGGTATCATAATACCAATAGGTGATAGTTAGGAGTAAATATCTTATAAGTTAATATATAGTGTATTAGTATATTGAGATCAGTAGTGAGTGGTATGCTAGTATTAATTTGAGTTGTTAGTTATGTTAACGGTATAAGTGATCAGTTAGTATATGATAAGATTTGAGTTAGTGTCAGAGTGTTGACAGTTCGTATAAGATGTAATTAATGCAAGTTAGCTAGTGATCTCTAATATCAGTTAAGGTATCTAGTTATTATATACATGAAGTCAGTTAGATGTTAGCAATATCATTGTAAGTTAAGTATCATTTATGAGTAATATATTAGTATATGTAAATATCTTGTGTATGACAGTATAATGGGTTTAAGTACTAGTGAGATATCATAGTGTTATAATGGTTAGGAGGTATTGTGCATGTTATTTTGACACCAACTATAGGTAGAAATATTAGGGTGACTGTAGAGTATGAGTTACACTAGATACCAAGATAGGAGGGATACCTTAGTAGGAAAATCCAGAGTACTTCAAAAAAAAATGGAAGATAGGGAGCAGACATTCTAGTGGCTAGTGTGCTAAGTATAAATAGGAGATATGACTAACCCAAAATGAGGGTATCATTTGAGTGCCATATATATATAAGGGTTAGTGCCTTGAGTAGACGGTGTCAAGACTTGAGTAGGCGTCCTATTAGAGTATTCAACATAGGTAAGGATGTTGCAATAGATTACAATATTAAGAGTGTATACAAGTATTCATGGCGAGGAGAATGATTAAGTAGTTTTTAAGTGATTGCAAGAACTGAGGTAGATTAAAAGAAGATAGCATTCTAGAGGTGTTAGTGTATTATCATGAGAAGTGTGTGTCAGTAAGTAAGTATGCCCATGGCCTATAACTGTAGTATACCACTAGTATTGGAAGTGGCAACCCTCTATATTAAATATTTGGCTAGATTAGTGCTATAATTTACTTAGCAGGTGAACCTGATTGAGATTGCAATTCATGACAGTTAGAGACTATGTGTGGTTGATCCTTCAATAAAATTGTAGAGTTGTATATTAAATAGGGATTTCTTGGACCATAATTGTTGGGGGGTTTGACCGTAGTAAATTTTGATGAACAAGTGATGATTGGCTAGGAAGAGAGGCATGGAGCCTTAAATTTTGAGGACAAAATTTTTCTAAGGTGGGTAGACTTGTAACTACTACATTTCTAGAATAGGAATATTTTGGTCATTTGTATATATTTTTAAAATAAATTGTGTTATAAAATTTATTTAAATGTGCATGTGTTATATGTTATATATAACTATAGTGTTATGGTTAGTTGATTAGTGATATGTTAGCCATGAGTTAAACTATTGGTTAGTGGACCTAATGAGCCTAAATGGACTTGACATGACTCAATAGATTGACCATTTGGTTTTGTCTAGTTGACTAATTTATTAGTAGGGGATTAACTTAGAAAGCCATTCCATTTGTAATTAGAACCTCACCCTAATAAAACCCCTTATGTAGTAATTAGTTATGACTCATTAGAGGGGTAAATATCACGATCCGCACCCAGATATTCGGTCACGAGTACGTGGGTACATCCAGCCTACGTCGCAGCATCGGTGGTAGAACGCTATATGGGTTAACTCTCTATCTAAACATCTAAAACAATATATATACATGGTACCTGTCAATCATCTCAACTCCAAACGGAGGAACAATATGGTATCTGATAAATGTAAACTATACTCAATCATAATGCAAACTAAGGAAGATAAAGCACGAATGGAATAACAAAGAAAAAGAGTCACGATACATCCAAAAGCCTAAAATAATATATATATATATATATATATATATATATATATATATATATATATATAATATATACATATATACATATATATATATATATATATATATATATATATATATATATATATATATATATATATAACCTCAAGAAAAGTTTAATACAAGTCTAAAAATAATCTAAACCTCCTTAGGCTCTAGTACTAAGTCCTCCGGCTCCAAATAAATATATATATATATATATATATATATATATATGTATATGCTAATAACCTCAATAAAAGTCTATCAATAATCTAAACCTCCTCAAGCTCTAGTACTAAGTCCTCCGGCTCCAAATGAATATCCTTTAATGGTACGCCATCCTGCGGTCCGTAGTATATGGAATACTGGTCTACGAGCCAATCATCTTAAAAATATATCCAGTCAGGATTGGAGCGAAGTACATACCTCTGAAAGCAGTTTCAAATGCATAATTGAGCATATATAATAGATAATAGAAAAGAATACAAGATAACTAAATATCAGAATAAAATAAACTAGAGTGAACAAGTAATATACTGAAATAAAGAACAGACAATAGAATAACTACAATATAATAGAAATAAATAAAATTAGCTAATGTGCCATGGAATACAAGTTCGTTATGTGATCGGTTTGGGTTGAACATGAATACAATATGGTAACTCGATTGCACGTGTGATATATAATTGACATATACACGAATACACTAGGGCTTGATCACATAACCAACTCCTATTCCCCTATTTCCAACCAATACCAATTGATCCAATCACGATACATTACGAACACGAATATGGGCACACTGAACACGAGCAGTGTGTGAACATGAAGTACACTAAATTAATACCTGATACACAAGATAAAATACATGTGAAGGAGTACCCGCTGAACACGGTAAGGGATAACATCTCCTGACATGATCTATATAGTACCAGTCCGTGAAACCACTGTGTCGGAATCTAGTATAAAATTCTAGAACATGAGATATATACACTATTATGAAATAAAAACTAACAGAAAAATATACTCGCCTCTGGTCCTGAGCATAAGGCACAACTCGGTGTCCGAACTGGTGTCACACAAATCTATATATAAAATATCATGTCACTTGGGTGTAATGAATGAGAAATGACTTAAGAATGCACTAATATGATTTTCTAAGCCATTTTTAGGTCATGCTAGTCAAACTAGGTCATTACCTAGGTTTTAGGTCCATGCTTATCTTCTAGGTTGATAACTAGTAGGTATTAACTAAACTAGCTAATATACTAAGTATCTTACATATCACCTATATATACTAGTTAAATATCAAGTGTCTATGTATATAACTTAAGTATATATATTACTAGTTATTACTATTGCTATGCAGTACCTGAGTCATTATGCTATACTAAACTTAGTTCTAACCTATTACTTAACATACCTCAATACCTTAGTTAATAACTTAACTTAATACTAAACTGACCGACTTAAAAAACTGACCAAAGTAATTACATTAACTGATTTAACTTGCTAACATATAGCTGGTACTAATGATACTAATCTATAACGTAACTAACTAATTAACTACTATCTAACTAATTTACACTATATATAGTAGCTGACTGCTAAATCTTAACTGATACTGATAAACTAACTGACATAGCTAACTAACTAATTAATATCTATACTAATCGACCCACAGTGAAACTGATAAACTAACTGACATAGCTAACTAACTGATTAATATCTATACTAATTGACCCACAGTCACCGATGCATTCCCACTGCAACCATACTACATTGCTGTGCAGATTCTGCACATGAACCCGACCTTAACCCCATCCAGAGCAATGCTCAACTCCTTCACTGATACTGATATACTGATAAACTAACTGACATAGCTAACTAACTAATTAATATCTATACTAATCGACCCACAGTCACCCGATGCATTCCCACTGCAACCACACTACGTTGCTATACAGATTCTGCACATGAACCCGACCTTAACCCCATCCAGAGCAATGCTCAACTCCTTCACTGATACTGATAAACTAACCGACATAGCTAACTAACTAATTAATATCTATACTAATCGACCCACAGTCACCCGATGCATACCTACTGCAACCACACTACATTGATGTGCATATTCTGCACATGAACCCGACCTTAACCCCATCTAGAGCAATGCCCAACTCCTTCACCAATTATAGTACCATATAGGTCTTACTACTACTTGGACTGCCATTCATATGCACATCTAAGAATATGGACTGCACTTAGTGCCATTTCCCCTATCTAGAGTCACGCTACTCTTCACCTCACAATACCCTCACCTACTTGATATGAGGCCATATACCCTCTACTACCAGTACACAGTTCACTAACACATTTTAGTGTATAACTGTTACACACACTCAGGTACAAATGTTACTTAAGATTAACATTGAACTCTCCATACCATAGACCAATCTCACATTCCCTTAACAACACTAACACATAAATGCTCCTAAGCTAAACTACCTGTTATAACAATCGACAGTGCACACAATGCACTTTCATACTTCCTATCTATGCTATAAGCAGCTCACTACTAAGTCTAAACTTAATCACCCTCTTTATCATATTTCCTCCATTCCACATTCATACATTCACTGCCATGCCCACACAGTGCCACATTTATGTACATAGATGCTGAAGATCAACTCGCACACAAAGTAGTCTCCCAAATACCATAGTGGCCTGCACATAGTTGCTGCTCTCACCTCATCCAGGTATCTCCCATGCTGACACATACTAGACAAACATTCACTGATAATAATATTGATACTTAAACTTGCATCTATCCTCAGCTCACACTGCCTGAGCATGTCGCTGTTGCAAATTGCTTGCTCATGATGCTGCTACGATTGTTGAAACTACTGCTGCTGCACTTATGTAATTTTTGCTGCTGCTGCTGTACTATATAATTGCTACTGCTCTTGTTGCTCACTGCTACTCGACACTCACTCACACAGCAACCAAGTCATCACTGGACACTCACACAGTGAACACTAATACACACACACATACATAAACCTGATCTAAGTCTAATTAGATCTAATTGGTCTTCTGACACATAATTGATGTGTCAAATTCGTAATTCCCCCAACATACACACAAAACATCACATAGAACTCACAATACAAAGCCAAATAGCCTAAAACTTATTCCTATAGGTTGTCCTATGCCATGGGGTCATTCCTAATGGTCAAATGCATGATTAAGAAGCTATAATAAGAGAAAAAAATTGGAATTACTAATTAAGAGATGGATTCCTAATGAAAATATAATTGGACATAATCCAGACACGATCTCTAGCTCTAAAGCTTCTCCTCCTTGTGATCCTTGCTTCTCCCAGCTTCAAGGCTCCAAGAGTGATAAATTTAAGAAGAAATTGTTGGAGAATTGTGTAGAAAATCAATGGAGGGAAATTAGGAAATTGGGGATCTAGAATTTGGATCAAAATTGAAATACAAATAAGAAGAAAGAGAGAGAGAGAGAGAGAGAGAGAGAGAGAAAGAGAGAGAGAGAGAAGTACCCCCCCAAAGTGGCTAGCCTATTCCCCCTTCTCCAAGGAAATTCAAATGTCTAAGTTGCCCCCTACATGTTGTATTATGAGGAATAATTAAGGATGTGTATATTTAGAAGTCTCTAACTGTAAACCCCCTCACCCAAAATTAGACCTAATTGGCTTAGATAGAGAAACTAGGGCTAGTTTGAATCCAATCAGAAATAGATCATTTTATTTTAGACAATTTTATAATATTTATATCACTTAGTGTACCTTACCGTTGCTTCGATAATTGGAGCACTATACTAGCCATTGCCTTCCTATAAACTTTACACCCTTGTTCTAGACGTTCCAGTCATCTATTCTAACCTTTGTGTAACTTATAATCATGCTATCTTGTGCTATATTTTAGTCACAAGATATTCATCGCGGATGTTTATATTTAATTCTACATAAATACGACTTTGTATCCTTGTGCGTTCCAATCAAAATTGGTGACACAATCTTGAACCATTTTGTGCAACCCCAAATTATGATAATATTCTATTCTGAGTCCTCTATGTCCATGACACTGGTGTCCCACCTAATTTTAGTCCCATGTACTTCTAATTAATTTTAGAACACCTTGTGCATTAATTTTAATTAATTTAATCCAATTTTTGTCTTTGTGCAATTTTCTAATTATTGAGCACTTTTATGCAAAAGTGCATTAAGGCGTCCACACCATTGGATAATACATGAAGAAACTATTTTCCTTTCATTATTTGGTCATGTGAATTTTCTCCATAATTTTTGGAATGTGCAACGCACAAACATCACCCCCTCATCAATCCTAGCCTTGCATTTTAAACAATGAAAATCCTAGCCTTTTTAGACATCCCCATGATAAACCAAGGCCCAATCCCAAAGATGTTGACCAATCCAATCCCCTAGGTCAACCCAAAAACCCTACTTTCTACATGTATAAATATACAACTTTTCTTTTCTTTATTTTTTTCCAAACCCAAAAACCAATCACCTAGCCGAATCTCACCCCTCCCCTTTCCTATTCATTGTCTTTTTCCTCCCACCGCAGCGCCTCGCTGGAGACCCGCCTGACTCCAAACTTGACCGACTGCACTGAGCAGCGCCTCACCGGAGCCAAACCTCGCCGTTCTCCGATCTCCTCCGCCGCCTATGCACAACACAACCCCAACACCCGCCTGAGTCGACCCCCTCGCCTGAACTCCTCTTCGACCTCACCGCAGTCCTCTCCCTGAACTCCTCCTCTACCTCCCTGAGCCGTTCACCATCGTCCCCACCTTCTTTTTCAATGACTCCCCTCACCATTATCTTCCCAGCCAAGCCACCACGGCCAACACCACCACCACCTCGTCTCCTCCCTCACACTCACCTCGCCGGACTCCTTATCGACCCCATGACTGCCCTGTCCGCCCATTCGATCGGAGCAAACAACCACTCATCACCGCCTCCTTCCTCCTTTTCTTCCTGTCCTCCCTATTGTTCCTGGCCAACTCGACGGAGCTGACTCTCCCACCACCTGCACAACCCGACCAACGCCACCAGCTACACCATCATCACCACCCCTCTCACTGCCCGACTTCTTCTCCTCACCTCCTTCCCCAATCTCCTCCACCACTTCCCTCCTGCCTGTCCACCCTCGCCTAAGACACCTCCACGATAGCCTGAGCCCTGGCCGGAGCAGCAGCCTCCTTTCCTAACCTGCATTATCATCATCATCACCATTGTAATTATCTTCATCATCACCACTCATCATCATTATTAATCATCCACATCATCACCATCATCCCTATCATCATCCTCATCATCACCCTAATCATCATTATCATCACCTAATCATCATCTTAACCTAATCATCACCATTATCATCATCATAACCTACATCATCTTCATTATTAACCCAATAATCATCACCCTCGTCATCATCATCAATATCGACATCATCGTCGTCCTCGTGGGCCTGTCACCCTCGTCGAAGATGACCTACAGCAGTCACCCTCGATCCTCGTGCCCTGTGTGCGTACCCCGAGAACCATTGGATTGTTTTGTGAGACTCCAGGAGCAGGCTATTGGCACTACGTAGCCTTCTTGCCCGGCTAGATACCCTGCCAAATTGCTTACAGTACTTTGCATGTTTATTATATTTCCATATATTTATTGTATGTGTGTTTTCTTACAGTTATTACTATATATTATATATGTTGACACACACTTGACACATAGTATCATGGGAAGGGAGGACAATCAGAAGGCGTATGGACTTTAACCACTTTGATAAACCGTAGTATCTAGCACGCACTACGGTAGTATATCGTGCTGGTCGCTACCCCCGAGGTATGTAAATTTTTGGTATCGCGCTGGTCGTTACCCCCAAGGTATATCGATTTTTGATGTCCCTGCCGTGTGTGTGAGTTATGAGGTTAGATCGAGTAGCCAACCCATGCCCATACGTCGAAAAGTTTTTCTCATTATGTATTTCATATAGATTGTCTTGTACAGCGTACTTACATATTTTCTACCTATTATGCATGTTTACTATATTCAAATTGGCATGCTTCTATGTATCTTGTTATGTCCCTCTGAGGACCTGGTCCCTTTCTAGGTGTAGACGATCTTTACTATCCGTAGGAGTATAGGCCAGGACCTGACGCGTTACTTTCTGCCGAGGAGGTCTTACCTTCTGAGCATTCTTGATTATCTCTAGCGATGGATCTTTTAGCTGACACTCTTATATCATCATCTTATTTTATATTGAAGATTTTATACTCCTCTCTCATTTTAGTATTGGTATAGTCATTGGTAGTGGATTTGTCTCCACCCGATTATTATTTTAGATTATTCAGACTCATTATTCTAGTTTATTCATTTCTTTTCTATGACTTGTTGTATCGATAAGATTAGTATTTCTGTAACTTGTGACTATATATATACCACATGTGAGTTAATATTTATAGTACAGCGTACGTATGTATTATGGTATACATATATTAAAGTTGCCATATACTTACGGCTGGCATGCTTACGTATTTCTAGTCCTACGTATTTTGGGACTAGGGCGTGACATGTTTTTGTGTTGGCCCATGCAGGTGAGAGCATATTGTCTCGGTTACGTTACTGTATCGAGCAAGCCTGCACATAAGATTAGAGTATAGGATCTCATCCACTTATTTAATCGCCTCCCTTGATTTTATTTCGTATTCTTATTTGATTGCTTGCATTGTGTCTTGCTTGATCCTTTCACAACGTCAATCTTATCTTTCTTTCGTGCTTGATAGGGGTTAGGAAGGTGACTTATACTAGGTAAATATACTCTATTATTCAATAACACTATTAGTTAAATTCTTTTAAGTTGGGTAGTATGCCTCATAACCTAGTATCATATAGTCCTTTTTGACCCATTAATGGAGTATAATTGAATGACACCATCTATAGACTTGCATAAGAAGATAATGTTTATCCAGACTGTAGAACTTAGAGGCCCATATACCCATTTGATCGACTAGACGTAGACAATAAGTTAGTATAAAAAATGTAGAGGCACAATACCGATCTTCTTCGTGAACTTAAATTATTTTGTACCTTCCTTATCATAATCTAGCGTACCTATATTTTCTGTACTACCTCGACTTATGCTGCTATTATAGCTTAGTTTTGCAAGCTTATTCTTTTATCGAGCTTGTTCAGGACATATGTATTATTGGGGGCCCACACTAATACATTGTCTAAATCAGAATCAGTGCATTATGGTATGATCAACCTTAGTGCACTTGGCTCGCTCTTCGTATCACTACCTTACGTGGATTGAGATATACAGTTGACTAGTAAACGAATATACTTGCCTCTAGACATGTCTGAGTACATCGTATCGATTACATAATTGTACTGATATGAGCAATTGAATAAGAATTACCCAAAATAGGATTTCAATACATAACTGCCTTAACAATTCCTATTTGAATTCTTTAAACGCCTTGACCCCCATACTTCTATTCGATTACCTCCCTCTTGAACTCTTTATTATTGTTTTTCGTCTTTCCTTATTTCGGAAAGATAAAATCTCGTGCTTGGTATAAGTTTGATACACAGAGAGTACTAGATATACCCCATAGGCCAATCACATTACTTGATGACTATTTTTCGTAATTAAGGGCATATCATATATGATATATTTGGTGTACAAATCTTTTGAGAATTAAATAACACGATTAAACAATTTGAGAAAGTTTTCTTAAATATATATGCCTTATATGATAGATGGGTAAATTATAAGTTGGGTAGAAATTATATTGTTAACTTAAGATGAATTCTTTCAAATTGTGATCAAGTGAGATTAGATAAAGATAAACCATGCCATATTTTAATTTTGAGTGCCATATTTTAATTTTGAGGACAAAATTATTTTAAGTTTGGTAGATTGTAAATCCCCTCACCCAAAATTAGGCCTAATTGGCTTAGATAGAGAAACTAGGGCTAGTTTGAATCCAATTAGAAATATAATATTTTATTTTAGATGATTTTATAATATTTATATCACTTAGTGCACCGTACTGTTTCTTCGATAATTGGAGCACTACACTAGCCATTGTCTTCCTACAAACTTTACACCCTTTTACTAGACGTGCCAGTCATCCATTCTGACCTTTGTGTAACTTATAATCATTCTCTCTTGTGCTACATTTTAGTCATACGATATTCATCGCGGATGTTTATATTTAATTCTAAATAAATACAACTTTGTATCCTTGTACGTTCTAATCAAAATTGGTGACACTATCTTGAACCATTCTGTGCAACCCCAAATTATGATAATATTCTATCCCGAGTCCTCTATGTCCATGACACTGGTGTCCTACCTAATTTTAGTCTCATGTACTTCTAATTAATTTTAGACCACCATGTTCATTAATTTTAATTAATTTAATCCAATTTCCGTCTTTGTATAATTTTCTAATTATTGAGCGCTTTTATGCAAAAGTGCATTAAGGCATCCAAACCATTGGACAAAACATAAAGAAACCATTTTCCCTTCATTATTTTGTCATGTGAATTTTCTTCATAATTTTTGAAATGTGCAACGCACAAACATTACCACCTCATCAATCCTAGCCTTGCATTTTAAACAATGAAAATCCTAGCCTTTTTAGACATCCACATGACAAACCAAGGCCCAATCCCAAAGATGTTGACCAAGCCCAATCCCCTAGGTCAACCCTAAAACCCTACTTTCTACATGTATAAATATATAACTTTTCTTTTCTTTATTTTTTCCAAACCCAAAAACCAATCACCTAGCCGAATCTCACCCCTCCCCTTTCCTATTCATTGTCTTCTTCCTCCCATCGCAGCACCTCGCTGGAGACCCGCCTGACTCCAAACCTGACCGACTGCACTGAGCAGCACCTCGCAGGAGCTAGACCTCGTCGTTCTCCGATCTTCTCCACCGCCTGTGCACAGCACAACCCCAACACCCGCCTGAGTCGACCCCCTCGCCTGAACTCCTCCTCGACCTCATCGCAGTCCTCTCCCTGAACTCCTCCTCTGCCTCCCTGAGACGTTCACCATCATCCCCACCTTCTTCCTCGATGACTCCCCTCACCATTATCTTTCCAGCTGAGCTACCCCGGCCAACACCACTATCACTACCACTACCACCTCGTCTCCTCCCTCACACTCACCTCGCAGGACTCCTCATCGACCCCACGACCGCCCTATCCGCCCATTCGACCGGAGCACACAACCACTCATCACCGCCTCCTTCCTTCCCCTACTTCATGTCCTTCCCATTGTTTCCGCCCGACTCGCCGGAGCTTACTCCCACACCACCTGCACAACCCGGTCAACGCCACCAGCTACACCATCATCACCACCCCTCTCCCTGCTCGACTTCTCCTCCTCATCTCCTTCCCCGATCTCCTCTACCACTTTCCTCCGGCCTGTCCACCCTCGCCTGAGACACCTCCACGGCCGCCTGAGCCCTGGCCGTAGCAGCAGCCTCCTTCCCTAACCTGCATTATCATCATCATCACCATTATAATCATCTTCATCATCACCACTTATCATCATCATTAATCATCCACATCATCACTATTATCCCTATCATCATCCTTATTATCACCCTAATCATCACTATTATCATCATCATAACCTACATCATCATCATCATTAACCCAATAATCATCACCCTCGTCATCATCATCAATATCATCGTCGTCCTCGTGGACCCGTCACCCTCGCTGAAGACGACCTGCAGCAGTCACCCTCGATCCTCATGCCCTGTGTGCCTACCCCGAGGACCATTAGATTATTCTGCGAGACTCTAGGAGCAGGCTATTAGCACTATGCAGCCTTTTTGCCAGGCAAGATACCCTGCCAAATTGCTTACAGTACTTTGCATGCTTATTATATTTCTATATATTTATTACATGTGTATTTTCTTTCAGTCATTACTATATATTATATATGTTGACACACACACTTGATACATAGTATCATGGGAGGGGAGGACAATCAGTAGGCGTATGGGCTATAACCACTCCGATAAACTGTAGTATCTAGTACGCACTTCGGTAGTGTATCGCGCTGGTCGTTATCCCCGAGGTATGTTGATTTCAGGTGTCGTACTGGTCGCTACCCCTGAGGTATGTCAATTTCTGACGTCCTTGCCATGTGTGTGAGTTGTGAGATTAGATCGAGTAGCCTACCCATGCCCATACGTCGAAAAGTTGTCCTCTTTATGCATTTCATATAGATTATCTTGTACAGCGTACTTATATATTTTCTACCTATTATGCATGTTTACTGTATTCAAATTGGCATGCTTCTATATATCGTGTTACGTCCCTCTGAGGACCTGGTCCCTTTCCAGGTGTAGACGATCTTGACTATTCGCAGGAGTACGGGCCAGGATCTGACGCGTTACTTTCTGCTGATGAGGTCTTACCTTCTGAGCATCCTTGATTATCTCTAGCGATGGATCTTTTAGCTGACACTCTTATATCATCATCTTATTTTATATTGGAGATTTTATACTCCTCTCTCATTTTAGTATTGATATAGTCATTGGTAGTGGATTTGTCTCCACCCGACTATTATTTTGGATTATTCAGACTCATTATTCTAGTTTAGTTATTTCTTTTTATTACTTGTTGTGTGGATGAGATTAGTATTTCTGTGACTTGTGACTATATATATACCACATTGAGTTAATATTCATATTACAGCATACGTATGTATTATTGTATCCATATATTAGAGTTGCCATATACTTACGGCTGGCATGCTTACGTATTCCTAGTCCTACATATTTTGGGACTGGGACACGACACTAACTAATTGTAATTAAACTAATCCTTCTTAATTTAATTAGTGGAATGACTAATGGACTTGGGTCCAAGTTAGGCTCACTAATTATCATGACAAATCTAAATGAGTCCATATGTGACAAGTCTAAATATTGTCTAGTCTCTCTCTAACTAATTGATACTAGTCACAAATAATCATAGCTTAACTTAATTAAATAAATTAATAAAATTATTACACAAATATTTAATATTTAATTCCTAAAATAAATATCCATTCCAAATTACCAAATTATCCCTAGCTGGAAAAGTGAGGGTGACAATCCTACATACCTTAGAAAAATTTTGTCCTCGAAATTAAGGAAGAAACTAACTATTAAGAACAATCAATACAAGCAAGACAAAATTTATACCTCACGACTCATACAGATAAGGATATCCCTCGCGCGTCTCGGCCTCTCGCTCCTAGGTACTCCCTCCTAGTGAGTTATGCCTCCACACGACGTGCACCAATGGAATTGTCTGGTTCCGCAATACCTTTTCCTTGCGGTCCAAAATCTCCATGGGCTGCTCTGAGTAGCTGAGAGTCAGACCAACCTCGATCTCCTAGTGATCTAGTACATTGCTAGGATCTACCACGTATCGTCTTAGCTGCAACACATGGACTAAGCTTTTCGTCTCCACCAAAGGGAATCGTACCTTGTGTTAGAGAAATCCTCAAGAATACCAGATCGCCAACCTAGCATGGAACAAAGTCTTAGCACTCTAACAAAAATTAGCAATCACAAATAATATAAACAAAATCTATACCTCAAACTTTAATGGTCTCCGGTGGCTATCGGTCCAATGCCGCTGTCTGTCCTGTGCCACCCGAAGTCTATCCTTGATGAGCTTTACCTTCTCAACTGCATCTACGACCATCTCTGGTCCCAATAAGGCTCTCTCATCAACATTATCCCATGATAATGGAGTGCGACATCTTCGTCCATACAATGCCTCAAATGGTAACATCTCTATACTGGCATAGTAGCTGTTGTTGTAAGAAAACCCTACCAAGTGAGGATGATCCTTCCAAGAGCCTCCAAAATCCAAAACACAGGTGTGTAGCATATCCTCGAGAGTCTGGATAGTCCTCTCCGACTGCCCGTTTGTCTAGGGGTGATATGCGGTACTGAACTTGAGTTGAGTGCCCAAGCTAGCCAGCAAACTCCTCCAAAAGTGGGATATAAAGCGACTATCCTGATTCGAGACTATGCTCACAGGAACTCCATGCTATCTGACTATCTGACCCATATACATCTCTGCGAGCTTCTTCGTAGCACTTTGAATGGCATAAAGTGGGATAATTTGGTCAACTTGTCTACGATGACCCAAATTGTATCTTTACCTCTTGGAGAATATGAAAGCCCTGAAACAAAGTCCATTGTCACATGCTCCTATTTCCACTCTGGAATGGGAAAAGGCTGAATTAATCTACCTGGCCTCTGTCTCTCTGCCTTTACCTGCTGGCATACCAAGTATCTTGATATGAAGCTAGCCACCTTCCGCTTCATATCATACCACCAAACATGCTCTTTCATGTCCCTATACATCTTGTTGTCACCTGGATACATAGAGTACTGAGATTGATATGCCTCATGAAGAATCTTCTTGCACAACGATCCACTCGGCACATACAACCTGGTACCGTGTCGCAATGATCCATCATCTGCAATACTGAAGTCCTTTGCCAATCCTATCCAGACCTGTGCTCTAATCCTCCTTAGAGACTCATCCTCGAACTGTGCGGCTTTGATCCGGTCCATCAACTCTGACTGTACTTGAAGTCCTCACATCTGTGCTGTAACTCCCAAAATTAATACCTTAATACCCAAGCTATCAATATCGGCCAATAAATGTCGGTCCCTTGTCAAGTACATAGCCACTGGATACCTATTCAAGGCATCCGCGACTATGTTAGCCTTCCCTGGATGGTACTATAAAGCAATGTCGAAGTCCTTCATCAACACCAACTATCGTTGCTACCTCATGTTGAGCTCTTTTTGTGTAAACACATACCTCAAGCTCTTATGGTCTGTAAAGATCTCTACTCGCTCTCCATACAAGTAGTTCTTCCACAATTTAAGAGCAAAAATAACTTCTGCCAACTCCAAGTCATGGGTAGGATAATTTTTCTCAAGCGGGCGTAATTGCCTGGAAGCATAGGCAATCACCTTTCCGTTCTGCTACAACATATCACTACCACATTTTTTAGGAAAGGATATTTTGGTAATTTCATAATTAATTAAATATTATGCATGTTCTATAATTATTTATTATATTATTTAATTATTGTTAGATGTTAGTTTATTATTTTGGACTTATGTTAGTGGACCTAACTAGTTTAGATTATATCCATGGACCAACATTTATTATTAGTTAGAATTGAGCCCAAATAGAAGTCCATTCATTAAGAGGATGATTAGTTTAATTAAACCATTAGACTAGAACCTTCCTTCCTTAATTATTTCATCATGAGAGGTCCCAAGGGGTATAATGGATATTACATAGTAGCTTGAGGAAGGGGCAAGGGGGGCAGCTATTATAAAGAGGGGGGAAAGTTTCTCTCTCATTTTTTCATTTTAAAACTAGATCTAGAATTTTCCTCAACCAAATTCCTTCATTCCCACATTAATTCTCTACCAATTTTATCCCAATTCCTTCCTAATTCACCATTTGAGGCTAGTAAAGCAAGGATCTAGAAGGAGAAAATAATTTGGAGGTTGTATTGGGAATCCATCTCCCAATAGGTATAATTCAATTTTCCCTCTTAATTTAGGTTCTAAATATGAGAATTAACTATGAGAAATTAACCCATATGCATTGGCTACCCATAGGAATTGGAATTATGTGCATAGGAGGCCTACTGAGAAGGTTATAGTATTTTTTGTGTCAATTTTGGGAGAATTCTGAGATTGGCAATTGTTATATTTGTCAATTGGTCATATAAACCAAATTGGCATATGTTTGATTATTTGTGGCTAGTGTTGTATCCAAGATTGGATACGTGTGGGTCGTATCCCAATATTTTGGTGATACGTACTGATTTGGGTATTTTTCCTCCGACACGGTGCTTTGTGCATGTCATATTTTGACACAGACATGTAGATATGTGTTTAACTCTTCGTATTATTCATAATTGGTATTTTAGATTTTCTTGTGTCCTTCGGGGTACGTTTGGTTGTGTGATGGACTCGTATCGCAAGCGTATCGTAGATCTAGTATGATACGGGTGCGATGCACTCCACGTGTTTGTTGTATTGCATTTCTAGATCCAATTTTTATTGTTCATAGCTATTAGTATCATATGTATTTATATATAATATTATTATAAATGTGCACTTAAAGAATGTGTACATATATACATATATAGTGTGGTTATATATATACATAGGTAGTTATGTATCCATAAGTTGTTATGTTATGTATCTATATATATATATTGAGATATGTAGCTATGTGTGTATAGTTATGATATATATGTATACTTATATATATTGTTAGTATATACGTTGAATATAACTATATAGATATTTATATACTTGGTTACCTATATATATATAATTGCTAAGTGTATATATATATATAAATATGTGTGTGTGTATGTGTGTGTGTGTGTGTGTACCTACATATAGGTAGTTATTAAGTGTACTAGAGATGTTTGTGTGTGTATTGTGTGTGTGTCGGGCACAAAAGGGAGAGAAACAGTTCAGCAAGGGTGGTCGGGAACCTCAGTGCATAACAACTTGGAGAAGCAGCAGCAGCAACAACATGGAGAAGCAGCAGTAGCAGCAGTAACTTGGAGAAGCAGTAGCAGCAACAACTTAGAGAAGCAGCAACAGCAGCTACTTGGAGAAGCAGCAGCAGCAACTTGGAGAAGCAGTAGTAGCAGCAGAAACTTGGAGAAGCAGGGGTAGCAGCAAGTTACAGAGTTAGGTAGTATGGTTAGTTAGTTAAGTGATAGTTTGTTCTAGTAATTAGTCATCCATTTAGTTATCTAGTTAGTTATTAGTTAACATTGGGTATTAGCTAGTTGATAGATTAGTTAAATTACCTAGTTTAGTTAATAACTATATGTATAAACTTGTGATTGATTAGTGAGATAGATCTATACATATATATTTATGTATCTTAAGTTATCTATATATGTAGATATATGTACATGTGTATATGTATTAGGAGTTAATTAGTTTGTTGTGAGTATTTAATATTCATTTTAGTATATACTAGTAGTTGACATTAGTAAATACTAGAAATTATATTGGATTGATATATACATGTATTAGTATATATAGTTAGTGGGGTAGTTAGATATATATTAGAATCATATTTACCTTGAGATACCAAGGTAAGTGTCAAGGTATTGAGGATATTCAAGGTATTTGGGTTTTAGTATCAAAATGGGTATTTTGTGGTACGATACCGCATTGGTTCAAAGCCAAGGTATCCACTTAGCATTTGTAATTATGATTAGTATATATATTTGATTGAATATACATATATGTTATTTCCATGTCTTTGTTTGCGTATCTTGAGATACGATATCTTAGTATTCTAGATTTAGCAATATTCCTAGTTTCTTAGTGTATGGACCCAATATCCATGAGATAGACTCATGCAAAATAAAAATAGGTAGTTTGACCAAGTTTTACCGGTTTGAAGTAGAGTTAACCTAGTTTGACTATTTTGATTTAGAAATGGCTCTTTGACCTAGATGTTGACTACTTTAACTTATTTTTATTCTGAAATCTTGTATTGATGTTATATTACATATTTAGGTCTTCGAGGCACCGTACAGGACATCTGTGAGACTATTCACCGGACTTCAGGCGAGTACATTCTCTAATAGTTTCTCATTTATGATATCATCTATGTCCTTTGTATCTAGTGTAGATATTCATGATTTTTTGACACGATGGTTACACATATTGGTATATCCGGATCTCATCATGAGATATTATTCCTTGGTATATATGGTGTATCTTGTGCAAGCCTTGTTCCTTGTTTCTTATATATGTACAGATACTGATTCTCAGGTAGACTAGCTATCTTTATAGGGAATACTGTGCCATAGCGTACCATGGTTGGATCCACTATACCAGTCGGGGTTGGAGAGTATGTAGTGTAGATATGTGATCATACCTTCCTTGTGTCAAGTCTTGTTCATTAAATAGTATTAATCATACACCGCACGTATGATTAGCCAGGCCATATATCTTGTATCAAGTTTCAAAGCTGATCACATGTTAAAGCTGGTACTAACTCACTTAATCAATAATATTCTTGTTCATTGTCATATTGTTCATTCTTGTATTTATTTCCAGTATTTTCCTTTATTGTATATCTCTCGTATCTATTGTTGCATCTTGTATAATCATATCTATTTACTGTTATATAGTTTTTATCATTAATTAGAACTGCTATTAGAGATATACTCTGCTCCTTTCCTGACTGGATATATAATTTCCAGATGACACTAAGGAATGGTACCCTACTTATTTTGGGCCTTAAGATATTGTGGGCTTAGAGTCAGAGACCCTGGCTCAGGAGGGACTCATCCCGACTGAGACAGATGACCCGAGACTTGTATCTTCTTAGTATTCTCCTGTAATAGATTTGTCTCCATCTTACTGTTTAGTATTTCTCTGGCTCATTTATGTTGTTATTTGACTCATGAGTTGTATTGTGACTATTCTATTCTTTTATCATATTCGTGCTCATTTTCATCTTACATATGTGATTGAGTATATTGACATTGTTGGTGGCTTATTATATTGTTAGATAGATTACCCAAACAGTGTTCTACCGCCGATTCTTTGGTGTAGGCTGCTCGTTGTTCCCGACTTGCATCCCTACACCGGGTGCGGGTCGTGACACGTTTTTAGTGGTGGCCCATGCAGGTTTTTGAGGTTGCAATTAGTGTGATTCGTAGTAGTGCTTTGAATTGAGTGCTATTACGAGCCTGTTTCAAAATATAGGATATAGACTGAGAATACTCAATCACATCTAGGAATTTTTTTTTTTTGATTCATTCAACTATTCTTCCTTGATATTGGTGTTTGATCTTTAATTGTTCTTCCTTTGAGTATCTTACATCATGTGCCATATTGATTCTTTCTTACGCTTTGTCTCAGGATGCCGCCAAAGACTAGATCGTAGTAGGGGAGAGCAGATTCTGAGAGGTCTGTGACGTCCCGTGGGCCTGCACAGTCACTTCTTCGGTGATTGGAGTGTCAGCTGCTTTCGGAGATCCACCTCCTACTCAGATGACTGTGCCAACTATATCTGAGGGACTTCCACCTCCACCTTTCATTCTAGCAGATGTGACACAGATGTTCATAATGTTTTACGAGATGTTGGAGGCGCATAGGGCTCAGTTTGAGGCACACCAGAGATAGACCGATGTCTTGCGGCAGGGCATCGAGTGCTCATCAGCTTGCACGTGCCGTAGTATAGAGGAGTTCCGGTCCAGCACCAGGTTGCTCCTCAGGTTGCTCAGCTTCGGCCAGGCAACATTCAGGACTTCAAGAAGCTGGAGCCTAAGGTCTTCAAGGGGACGGAGGGCATCATTAATGCTGATGATTGGCTCAAGGACATTGAGCGTCTTATAAGGGTGTCCCGTCTTTCTGAGGATCTGAAGGTTGAGGTGGTAGGACTTCAGCTGTTCGACATTGCCCACACTTGGTTCAGGAATGAGCCAATTCTTGTTGACACTGGACAGTCTTAGGAGGTGTTCAAGGACCTCTTCAAGAAGAAGTTATTTGCTCGGGCAGACAGGTTAGACTTGGGGAGGTAGTTTGAGAGCCTCATTCGAAGGAGCATGTCTATGGAGGAATATGCTGCAGGGTTCGACAGGTTAAGCTAATTTGTGGAGTATTTGGTGAGAGAGCCGGAGGTTCGAGCTATTCATTTTTATGAGGGTCTAAACTGGGAAGTGAAGATCCTCATTCCATCTTTTTATGAGACCTACTTGGAGATACTTGCGGAGGCACGCAAGGTTGAGCGGGAGTTGGGTTTGAAGCCCAAGAGAGATCACGATTCTTTTCTGGGGGCCAACAGCAGTATAGTATCTGCCAAACGTCCTCATTACCATTCCAGGCCTTTTTAGCAGCCGTAGTAGCACCAGACTCCAACTAGGGCACCGTTTCACTAGGCACCGCAGCAGCAGAGACAGTTACAGTAAGCTCCTTGCCACTACTGCAAGAAGCCCGGCCACATCTGAGAAGTTTGCAGGAGGAGGCTGGGAGTTTGTTTATATTATGGTACCGAAGGGCATCAGTTGAGGGGGTGTCCTTCCAATCCTCGTCATGCAGTTCAGGGAGCAGCTCCAGCTCCGAGGGCATAAGTGAGATCACCTGCAGTACAGCCGAGGGAACCGCCGCTTCTGACCCATCAACAGCGTTATGCCCAGCAACAACATCAGGGAGGTATTGAGATACTCAATGTATTGGGTATCGGGAAAAGGTATTGTATTTTTACCTAGGAATGAGGTTAGAGTTGGTTTTATATATATATATATATATATATATATATATATATATATATATATATATATATACGTGTTAGGATATATATTAGTAGGTTTTGGCAGGGTGTATAGCGTAGGTTGAGATATCGGATACCGAGGGTATCCCGGTATCTCAAGAAGGCGAGTTTGAGGGTTTACTAGCTTAATGAGCTAATTTTGACCTAGAATTTTAGGGGCAGCCTAGTTTGACATAGAGTTGACCGTAGTTGTCCCGGTTGACTACAAAATTCAACATTTGACCTAGAGTTGACTTTTTGGACCCGGGTTGACTTTTTGACCTAGATTTTACCGGTTTAACCCGTTTGACCTAGAACAACCCTAGAAGCTTATTTTTAGTTATTTTATATCTATTTAACTCTTTAGAACCCTATTTAACCTTGCTTTTCGTAATAGGTTCTTGTGACACCAGTTCGGACCTCGATCTTCGCCAATTGCTCAGGATGTCAGGCCAGTACATTCTCTGATAGTTTTTATTATCTGATAATTATTATGATTTAGATTCTAGTATAGTATTATCTAATTTTTTGGCATGACACTGACTAGTATTTCTGGAATCATTCACTTTCGACATGTATATTTCATATTTCTGGCCTCTATTTCTGGAATCACCTACTGGCATCACATCAGGACTCACTACAGGCATCACTCATATTTCTGGCTAGACTCATACTTGATTTATGTGTTGGGTCTTGGATTCACTGGCACTAGTCGGGGCAGGGAAATACTCGAGTAGACATATAAATATTCCCAAATCTGGAATCACTGGAATCACTCCCTCTGGTCTAATCTGGAATGATAGCAGTCGCACACCCAGTGTGCGATGAACTGTACTTACCCCTAACTGTTTATATGTCGAAATAGGTATTTCAGAGACATGAGTTCATTCTTTCTAGTCTGGACTCTCTTATATTTCTTGACTGGTCTCACTTATACTTTCTGGACTGGACTCATTATATTTATTCTTGCTGGACTCGCTTCACATTATTGTGCACACACTTGCTCTTAGTTTAGATTTCTTGTATCATACAGTCATTATTATCTTACTTCGATTTTCATGCACATTTACCTTTATGCACCAGTTGATATATATATATATATATATATTTCCTTGTTCATACTTTATTTCCTTCACCTTGTGCTACTTGCTACAACTATTTTATAGGTTTTATCATTTAACTAGAACTGTTGTTAGAGGTGTACTTGCTCTAATCATAACTGGATATATTTTTTAGAGGATCCGAAAGATTGGTGTCCGACGTTTTATGGACCTCAGCCTGTCAATGGTGTAGACATGACCCCCTAGTTCAGGAGTGATTTTTGGGTTGGTAGCCGGGATCACTAGGACCTTAGTTGTATTTATTAGCTTTTGGTACCAGATTTATCCCTGACTTTTTGTTTGAGACTTTTTATTGTATTTGATTCAGGATATTATTGTTATTATTATTATTATTGTTGCTGTCTTTAGTAGTAGTTATTGTTTAGACTTTGTAGTTGTTAAACTTTCTTGTTATTTTATCGTGCTTAGATCATGATTGAGTATTTGTATTATCTTTATCATATTTTTCCTCCGTTTGGAGTTGAGATCTTGACAGGTACTTATATTATTGTGTTAGATTGTTAGCTTGATAGTAGACCTAGACAGCGTTCTACCGCCGATGCTACGGCATAGGCTGGACGTACCCATGACTCATGCTCGATTTTTGGGTGCGGGTCATGACAGGTGCACGTCAGGGATGAGCGTTCTCTATGACAGTCGAGGAGTTCGAGCCCACCGGAGATGTCATCGCAGGTTCTATTCTTCTTGATTCTATTCCAGCTTTAGCTTTGTTTGATAATAGTGCTTCCTATAGTTTTGTATCTGTTTCTTTTGCTTTGAAGCATGATTTGGTAGCTGAGTCTTTGCTTAGGACTTGCAAAATCATGACTGGGAAGGCATTGTCCTGGTTAATGATATTTGCAAAGATCGAAGAGTTACTCTGGGAGGCCGGGAGCTGAGTGCGTGTCTACTTGTAATGTCACTTCCATGCTACGATATTGTACTCGAGATGGATTGGTTAAGTAGGCACCGTGCTAGTATAGATTATAGATGAGGTATAGTTTTGTTTGGTTCGCTAGGAGAGCCAGAGTTTGAGTTTGCTAGAGGAGCTACAGAGTAGGAAGAAGATATTATTTGTGGAGCTATGTTAGAAGACAAAGAGTTGCCGCATCCATTGATAGCAGAGTTCTTGGATGTGTTTCCTAAGGAATTGTCAGGATTGCCGCCAAATCGAGAAGTTAAATTCTCTATGGACTTGGTGCCAGGTGTAGAACCAATTTTACAGCATGTCTATAGAGTAAACAACAACGAGCTGGTCGAGCTGAAGAAGCAGGTGGACGAATTGTAGGATAAGGGATTTATCAGATCTTGTTCTTTACCGTGGGGAGCCCCGATATTGTTTGTACCGAAGAAGGATGGATCAGTGCGCATGTGCATTGATTACAGGGCGTTGAATAATCTTACTATCAAGAATAAATACCTTTTGCCATGGATTAATGACTTGTTCAATTAGTTGAGTGGTGCCAAGATATTTTCTAAGATAGACTTAAGATTAGTCTATCACCAGGTAAAAGTGAAGCCAGAGGACATACCGAAGACTGCTTTTAGAACTCGGTATGGTCAGTATTAGTTTATGGTGATGTCGTTTGGGTTGACTAATGCCCCAGCAGTATTTATGAATTTGATGAACAAGGTATTCCATCAGTACCTTGATAAGTTCGTGGTGGTATTCATCGACGACATACTCATATACTCGAAGACACCGAAGGAGCACGAGGAGCATTTACGAATTATGTTGGATGTGCTGAGGAAGGAGAAGCTGTATGGAAAGCTGTCCAAGTGTGAGTTCATCCTAGACAAGATAGAGTTTTTGGGACATGTTGTGACTGGTGATGGTATATCAGTGGATCTGAAGAAGATCGCAGCAGTAGAGTCTTGGAAGACCCTGAGTTCAGAAGCAGAGATTAGGAGTTTCTTGGGATTAGCAGGCTACTACAGGAAGTTTGAGCAAGATTTTTTAAGAATTGTCAAGCCGATGTCCAGACTCACTAGGAAGGATGTAGAGTTTGTTTGGACGGAGGATTACCAGGTTACTTTTGAGGTATTGAAGAAGAGGTTGACATCTGCTCCTATTTTGACATTGCCATCAGGGTCTGGAGGTTTTACTATTTATAGTGATGTATCGAAAAAAGGTTTGGGTTGTGTTCTTCAACAAAATAGGAAAGTGATTGCCTATGCATCCAGGCAATTGTGTCCTTATGAGAAGAAATATCCTACCCATGATTTAGAGTTAGCAGCAATCATCTTTGCCCTGAAGTTATGGAAACACTATTTGTATAGAGAGCGTGTGGAGATCTTCACAGACCATAAGAGCTTGAAGTAAATTTTCACGCAGAAGGAGTTGAACATGAGGCAACGTCGATGGTTGGAACTGATAAAGAATTTTGATATCTCTTTACAGTATCATCCTGGGAAAGCTAATATAGTTGTCGTTGCCTTGAGCAGGTATCCGATAGCTATGCTCTTAAAGCGGGATCGATATTTGTTGGAGGACTTGGAGAGCTTGGGCATTGAGATGATAGTTCCTGGGTTGGCTATGCAGATGTGGGGATTGCAGATACACTCAGAGTTGATGGACAAGATCAAGGCAGCCCAGTATGAGGATATATCTCTGAGGAGCATCAGAGCTCAGGTGAGAGTAGGATTGGAGGATAATTTTACCATTGCTGAGGATGGATCTTTGTGGCATGGTGTTAGATTGTGTATGCCTAATGGAGAGCTGCGTGAGAAGTTATTACAGGAAGCGCATTGCTCTCAGTATTCCATAAATCCAGGTGCCAACAAGATGTATCGGGATATGCAAGAGAGTATATGGTGGTATAGCTTGAAGAGGGAAGTGATACAGTTTGTATCCAGATGCTTATTGTGCCAGCAGGTGAAAGCCGAGAGGCAGAGGCCAGATGGTTTACTTCAGCCATTACCCATTCCAGAGTAGAAGTGGGAGCACATTAATATGGATTTTTGTTCGGACTTCCACGATCTCCAAGAGAAAAAGATATGATTTGGGTCATCGTTGACAGGTTGACCAAATCGGCACAATTTTTGCCTTTTAAGGTGGGTTTGTCTACGGAGAAGCTGACAAAGATGTATGTGAGACAGATCGTTAGGATACATATAGTCCCATCAACATAGTCTCGGATCGAGATAGTCATTTCACTTCTTTTTTTAGAGGAGTTTGCAAGCGAGTTTGGGCACCCAGCTCAAGTTCAGTACTGCATATCACCCCCAGATAGATGGGCAGTCAGAGTAGACTATTCAGACTCACCAGGATATGCTCACACTTGTGTACTAGATTTTGGGGGTTCTTAGGAGGACCATCTCCATTTGGTAGAGTTTGCTTGCAACAACAACTACCAGGTTAGTATAGAGATGTCACCATTTGAGGCTCTGTACGGTCGAAGATGTAGTACTCCCTTATCATGGGACGATATTGGATAGAGAGTTTTTCTTGGGCCAGAGATGGTTGTGGATGCAACGTAGAAGGTTAAGCTGATCAGAGATAGACTTCGAGTGGCAGGATAGACAACAGCATTAGGCCAATGGCCATCGGAGACCTTTGGAGTTTGAGGTATAGTTTTATATTTTTATTTTGTGCTTGTTATTGGTTGTTTGTTATAGATTAAGTTCTTAAGGATGTGTTTTGTTCTAGGTTGGTGGTTTGGTGTTTCTGAGGATTTCTCCGACACGAGGCATGATTCATTTCGGTGGAGGCGGGAAGCTTAGTCCGTGATTCATCGAACCTTTTACTATTTTAGAGAGGGTTGGTGCAGTCGCTTACAGACTAGACTTACCACCTGGATTGGAGGGAGCCCCCAAATTGTTTTATGTGTCACAGTTGAGACAGTACGTGGCAGATTTTAGTCATGTGTTGGATCACTCAGAGATAGAGGTAGGCCCTACTCTTAGCTATCTAGAGCAGCCAGTTGAGATTCTGGATCAGAGAGATAAGGTGCTGAGGAACCAGACTATTCCTTTGGTATGCGTTGCATGGTAGCATCACTCTCATGGGAAGTCTACCTGGGAGATAGAGGATGAAATACGAGAGCGTTATCCATATTTTTTTTTGCCTTGAGGTATGTTCTTTCATAGTTATGTTTTGTTCTTTTGTTCTGTTCTGTTATTTTCTGGGGGTAGTTTTCGTCTTTGAATTTCGAGGACAAAATTATTTTAAGGAGGGTAGACTTGTCACTACTATATTTTCTAGAAAAGAATATTTTGGTAATTTTATTATTAATTAAATATTATATATATTGTACAATTATTTATTATTAGATGTTAGTTTATTATTTTAGACTTGTGTTAGTAGACCTAACTAGTTTAGATTAGATCCATGGACCAACATTTATTATTAGTTAGAATTGAGCCTAATTAGAAGCCCATTCATTAGGAGGATGATTAGTTTAATTAAACCATTAGACTAGAACCTTTCCTCTTTAATTATTTCTTCATGAAAGGCCCCAAGGGGTATAATGGACATAACATGGTAGCTTGAGGAAGGGGCAAGGGGGGCGACCATTATAAAGAGGGGAAAAAAATTTCTCTCTCCTCTTTTCATTTTAAAACTAGATCTAGAATTTCCATCAACCAAATTCCATCATTCCCACATCAATTCTCTACTAAATTTTATCCTATTTCCTTCCTAATTCACCATTGGAGGCTAGTAGAGCAAGGATATAGAAGGAGGAAGCAATGATCTACAAAGAGGAGCAAGGATCTACAAGTTGAAGGCAAATTTGATAAAATTTGGAGGTTGTATTGAGAATCCATCTTCCAATAGATACAATTCAGTTTTCCCTCTTAATTTAGGTTCTAAATCTGAGAATTAATAATGAGAAATCAACCCATATGCATAGGCTACCCATAGGAATTGGAATTATGTGCATAGGAGGACTATTGAGAAAGTTATGGTACTTTTTGTGTCAATTTTGGGAGAATTCTGAGATTGACACTTGTTGTGTTTGTCAATTGGTCATATAAACCAAATTGGCATGTGTTTGCTTGTTTGTGGCTAGTGTTGTATCTACAATTGGATACATGTGGGTCGTATCCAAATAATTTGGTGATACGTGTTAATTTGGAAATTTTTCCTCCGACACGAGGCTTTATGCATGTCATATTTTGACACGAACACGTAGATATGTGTTTTACTCTTCTTATTGTTCATAATTGGTATTTTAGACTTGCTCGTATCCTTTGGGGTATGTTTGGTTGTGTGGTGGACTCGTATCGCAAGCGTATCATAGATCTAGTGTGATACGGGTGTGATGCACTCCATATGTTTGTTGTGTTGCATTTCTAGATCCAATTTCTATTGTTCATAGCTATTAGTATCATATGTATTTATATATATATGTATATATAATGTTATTATAAATGTGTACTTAAGAATGTGTGTATATATATATATATACAATTATAGGTGTACCTACATATAGGTATTTATTAAGTGTAGTAGAGATATTTATGTGTGTGTTGTGTGCTTGTGTGTGTATTAGGCACAAAGGGAGACAAAACAGTTCAGCAAGGGGGGTCAGGAACCTCAGTGCACAGCAACTTGGGGAAGCAGCAGCAGCAACTTAGAGAAGCAGCAGTAGTAGCAGCAGCAGCAGTAGCTACAGCAACTTGGAGAAGCAGTAGAAGCAGCAACTTAGAGAAGCAGCACCAGCAACTACTTGGAGAAGCAGCAGCAGCAACTTGGAGAAGCAACAGTAGCAGCGGTAGCCGCAGCAACTTGGAGAACCAGTAGCAGCAACAACTTTGAGAAGCAGGGGCAGCAACAAGTTACAGAGTTAGGTAGTATGGTTAGTTAGTTAAGTAATAGCTAGTTCTAGTAATTAGTCATCCATTTAGTTATCTAGTTAGTTATTAGTTAACATTGGTTATTAGCTAGTTGATAGATTAGTTAAGTTACCTAGTTTAGTTAATAACTATATGTATATACTTGTGAATGATTAGTGAGATAGATCTACACATGTATACTTATGTATCTTAAGTTATCTATATATGTAGATATGTGTACATGTGTATATGTATTAGGAGTTAGTGATTAGTTTGGTAGTGAGTATCTAATATTCATTTTAGTATATACTAGTAGTTGACATTAGTGAATACTAGAAATTATATTGGATTGATATATACATGTATTAGTATATATAGTTAGTGGGGTAGTTAGATATATATTAGAATCATATTTACCTTAAGATACCAAGGTAGGTGTCACGACCCACACCCGGAATTAGGGCACGAGTACGCGGGTACGTCCAGCCTACGCCACAGCATCGGCGGTAGAACGCTGTCAAGGTCATGATACTATCTAGCCAATCTCACATAAGCATCCAATCTCCATAAGGAGGCACGGATGACACAAATAAAATGAACACATACTCAATCATAGGACTACAGCACGATAAGATATCGAACAAATAAAATTAAATACAACACAAGTCTAAAGTAATAATCTAACTCAACAATTATCCATATCTCAACAAAGCATGCCGGAGACAAATCCGGTACAAAATAGTCTACTAAAAGAACTAACCAGAAAACTAGTGATTCCGGCTAGACCTCCCGGAATCACAACTAAACTATCAAGCCCAAGTTGCAGCTACTCACCAAATGGTCCATAAAGTGTCGGATGCCGGTCCTCTAAGGCATAGTCTGGAAAAATATTTCCAGTCAGGAAGGAGCAAAGTACAATCTCAAATAACAGTTCCATTAAATTGATAAGGACTATAAAGCAATAAACATATGATGCTAGATACTTAGAAGACAGTAAAATAATAGCAATGGCAATTAAAGAGAGACAGGCAATATAAAGAGACATGCAAAATAGGCAATATGATATAGTCAGTGCATAAAATAAATGAAAAGAACAAGGTACAGTATCATATACGGGTGATGTAGTATATGATTTAAAATATAGAACTGTAATCTATTATAAGTGTTTGAAATAGTAGTTTCAAAATATGATCGGATTGGGAACATGTACGATAGCTATAGGGCCTGGCTAATCATATGTGAAGAGCATGATTAACACTTACATTGTTCTATACTGTATAAAGGGTATGATCATATTTCTTACTAACTACTTCCCCGCCCCCAACTAGTACTGTGGATCCAGCCATGACACGTCACGATACAAGAGCAAGTCCAATATATCATGTACGATGTCTAATATACATGTCGTGTACAATGTCAATACGATAATCAATGTAATATCTCATGACTGCAGATCCAAGCTATATACTAGTCCGTGTAGCACAGTTTCGAGAATTCAGATGTAACATCTCTAGATTATTGAACTTATAGAAATTATCAACAATTGGAAATTATCAGAGAATGTACTTGCCTTGGGTCCTTAGCTGGTAATTATTGATGTCCTGTTCCAGAGTATCGCCTGGATGAACCAACAGTCCTATAGACATATCATAATATAACACTTGTATCTACGCTAACACACAGTCAAAAAACACTGGCCTCAGGGCTACGCTAGGTACGATAATAGTCAACTAGGGTCATCTAGTAGATAGACCAAAAATATATATATTAATTATAAATATCAATACTCAATGCATACATAATATAGATAGTTGTACAATATATACATATATATACATCACATTGAATGATGTACTCATACTAAACATATGTACATACTATACATACCAATTGAACAATAATATATATATATATATATATATATATATATATATATATATATATATATATATATCATATGTATGCCAAAAATATAATTTAAAATATATATATATATATTATCAACATTATTATTAAATATACTAATACTAACACCAAATTAAGTTCATACTATATATTAAGGGTATACTAAAAGCTTATATAAAATATATATTTTTATACATATATACAAAATTATATATATATATATATTGAAAATATATTAAGTATATATAAAACATATATATATACATATCAATAATACACACTAAAATACGTATTTATATATATACTAAGTATATACAAAATTATATATATATATATATTGAAAATATATTAAGTATATATAAAACATATATATATACATATCAATAATACACACTAAAATACGTATTTATATATATACTAAGTAGATTAATTATATACATATACACGTTATATTAAAATATACTAAGTATATACAAAATATATATATATATACATATGCCAATTAAATATATACATACACAATATTCATATACATTAATACATATATATACTAAGTATATATATATACTATACTTATACATGTTTAAATATTAATTAAATAAATAATATACATATACATATATTAAATACATACATTACCAATGTATTTATATACTATACATATATGCGTATTAAACATTAATTAAATAAATACTTATACATATACATATATTATATATACTCATACGTATATACGTATGTATATATATACATATATATACATAGGAAGAAGGAAGAGGGAGAAGAGAAGCTTACAGAGGCTGAGAACTCGCCGGAGGGGAGGCTGGAGTGGAGGATGCAGCCGGAGCTAGCAGCAGGGAGTCGGCTGATGCTGGGAGGCCGGAGGGGATGTGCAGCGGGGTCGGCTGATGGTGGGAGGCCGGAGGGGATGAAGTGTTGGAGGAGCAGAGGCGGTGGGGCTTAGTCGCCGGAGCTCACAGCAGAGGGAGGAGCAGCAGGGAGTCGGGTTGGCCGCCGGGCCGGAGGGGATGGCCGGACAGGCCGGGTGTCGGGCTCGAGTGAGGAGGATGATGACAGAGGAATACGGGTCGGCTGCGGTGGTCGAAGCCGCCGTGGAGGACTGTGCAGCCGCCGGAGTTGCAGCAATGGCTGCGGGAGGAATGGCTCACCGGAGAGTCGGCCGGAGGGAACAGTAACAGTAGGGGATGACTCGGTGAACAGTGTTCCCCCCCTTCCTTTAACTTCAAAAAAAATAAAAGAGAAGAGGAAGAAGAAGGAAGAAGAAGAAGAAAGGAAAATTTAGAATGAGGGAGGAGTGACTACGGTTTGGGAAGCTTGGGGGGCTAGCCTAGGTTTCTTTTTGGGGATTAGGGCTTGGGTGATATGACATTAAATAGGGAGAGGGTGTGTGTGAATGAAGGGTGAGGATGAGACCCTTCTAATAAATGGCCTAGATTTAACATGAGGGTTTCTTCATGTGGGGATGAGGGTGAGAGACTTTATTAAATATTAGGGCTCCTTCATTGTTTTAAACAAATGAGGTGTTGACACCAAAAATGTAAATTTGCAAATTAGCCCCCTTAAATTTGGGTATTTGCACAGACGCATAAAATGACGAAAATTTGGCGGGCGATTCGGTGTTCGGTGTTTTGCAGGGTCAGGGGGCGTTGTATGTTTGGTATGGGCTCAAATAGCAGGCCACAAGAATTTACCGGGATTTACGGAATCAGATAAAATGGTATCCTCAATTTAATTAGAAATAAATGCAAGTTGTGTTCTAAAATTAATTAGGAGTACATGGGGCCAAAATCAGGTCAGGTCATCAATACCAATAATGAAGAAGACTTAGAACAGAATATTATTCTAATTTGGGTCGCACGAAAAATAGGTCAAGATTGCCTCCAATTTCGATTGGAACGCACAACGATACAAAATAGGAATTTATATAGGAATTAAATAAACGTCCGCGACGATTTTTGTGCGGCTAAAAATAAGGCACAAAGAGCATAATTATGAGTTGCAAAAATATCAGAATGGAAGACGGGCATGTCTAGGGCAAGATTATAAAATTTGTTGGAAGGCAAAAGTCAGGGTAGCGCTCCAAATATCGAAGCAAAGGCAATGCGCAATAATTAAATAAAATACGGTAGTTAATTACACCTCCAATAAATTAATTTTAAAATGAACAATTAACCTCAAAATCCCATAATTCGAACAGGTGTTCACCTATTGGGCTTCTAGGTCAAGTCTACCAGCTCAAACATAAATAAACACTATATATAATAATATATTTAATTACACATCTCACATAATTATTTAAATTAAATATACTATCATGCAGTTACCAAATTGTAACTACCATAATATTAAATATTATAAAAAATCAAAAATACCCCTGTTTTCAGAATGTGGTAGTGACAGTAAGTGTCAAGGTATTGAGGATATTCAAGGTATTTGAGTTCGAATATCAAAATAGTATTTTATGGTGCGAAACCATATTTGTTCAAAGCCAAGGTATCCACTTAGCATTTGTAATTAGGATTAGTATATATATTTGATTGAATATACATATATGCTATTTCCATGTCTTTGTTTGCGTATCTTGAGATACGATATCTTAGTATTCTAGATTTAGTTTGTTGGCCTAGTTTCTTAGTGTATGGATCCAATATCCTTGAGATAGACTCAAGCAACCTAGAAATAGGTAGTTTGACCAAGTTTGACCAGTTTGAAGTAGAGTTGACATAGTTTGACTATTTTGACTTAGAAATGGCTCTTTGACCTAGATGTTGACTAGTTTAACTTATTTTCATTCCGAAACCTTTTATTGATGTTATATTCCATATCTAGGTCTTCGAGGTACCATACCGGACATCTGTGAGACTATTCACCGGACTTCAGGCAAGTACATTCTTTAATAGTTTCTTATTTATGATATCCTCTATGTTCATTGTATCTAGTATTGATATCATTGATTTCTTGATATGATGGTTACACAGATTGGTATATCCGAATCTCGTCATGAGATGTTATTCCTTGGTATATATGGTGTATCTTGTGCAAGCCTTATTCCTTGTTTCTTGTACATGTACAAATACTGATTCTCGAGGAGACTAGCTATCTTACTAGGGAATCCCGTGCCATAGCGTACTATGGTTGGATCTACTATACCAGTCGGGGTTGGGGAGTATGTAGTATAGATATGTGATCATACCCTCCTTGTATCAAGTCTTGTTCATTGAATAGTGTTAACCATACACCGCATGTATGATTAGCCAGGCCATATATCTTGTATCTAGTTCCTAAGCCGATCACATGTTAAAGCTGGTACTTACTCACTTAGTCATTAGTATTCTTGTTCATTGTCTTATTATTTATTCTTGTATTTATTTCCAGTATTTTCCTTTATTGTATATCTCTTGTATCTATTGTTGCATCTTGTATATTCACATCTATTTACTGTTACATAGTTTTTACAATTGATTAGAACTGCTGTTAGAGATGTAATCTGCTCCTTTCCTGACTGGATATATTTTTCCCAGATAATACCTAGTAGTGGTACCGTACTCATTATGGGCCTCAGGATATTGTGGGCTTAGAGTCAGAGACCCTGGCTCAGGAGGGACTCATCCCGACTGAGACAAATGACTCAGGACTTGTAGCTTCTTAGTATTTGTCATGCTCCAGTCCCAAAATACGTAGGACTAGGACACACAAGCATGCTACCCGCATGTATATGGCAACTCCAATAAATGGAAACCATAACCCATGCGTACGTTGTACCATGAACAATAATTCATAAATGGTATCTATTTATCACAAGTCACAGGGCATAACTAAATCTCATCCACAGAAATCAAATAGACATAATTAACCAATATCTATGAAACTAGATCTCAATATAAAGTATCTAAAGATGATAGTCGGATGGAAACAAATCCACTACCGAACTAGAATATAAAATAAATAAGATAAATACCAAATAAGTACAACATCTAACAATTACGAGGCTCAAAGAGAAGACCCTCCCAAAATATAAGTAGCCAGTCCGGATCGGCGCTACTGCGAATACTCATGAACATCTACACCTGGAAAGGGACCAGGTCCTCAGAGGGACATAACAAGATATATAGAAGCATGCCATAAAGTAAATACTGAATAAATAAAAGGGGGTGTGCTAACCACCAAAGTGAATATAATTTGAGGACAACATTGGTATGTATGGGAAGTGTAGGCTCGACATATGCTGACGTAATTCACCAATCATCATGACTGGCTAGTATATGCTACATATGCCCCCATACAAGGGCGCTATGTAATAACGTCCAGCTCCGAAGGGCATGGCAGCAGTATAGTATATATGGTCCATATCGCTCCGAAGAACGTGGCAACAGTATAGTATATCGTCCATATCGCTCCAAAGAATGTGGCAGCAGTATAGTATATATCGTCCATATCACTCCATCGAGTGTGGAAGTAGTGTAAAGGAAGTGGGTGTCCCATATGCCTACTAGTCGTCCTCCTCGCCCAATGTAGATATGCAAGTCGCGAACATGACATGGACATCTTGCACTATAATGCAAGTCTCTATAGAAATAAACAACTAAGCTAAATACCGTCACACCTGTTGCTCACACTGATGGCCAGTCGAGTATGAGGCACGCATCCCTACATGAACTCACTCGTGACATGCAATGATACGTGTCAAGGCCTGGGGAGTCATACCGATAACTCCACAACTTTAGGTGGGTCTACTAGACACTAGGTCAGACACAAGTCCTAATGTTAATGCCTTCGTTAACTGCACCCGAGTCTCTCTCGGATACGCACAGTTTATATAATCTAAAATAAGCATGCAACTAAAATAATAACTGAATTTAAACAGTGCAACAAGGCAAGGTATACTTGCCTGGCAAGAAAGCTGCGAAGTACCAATAACCTGCTCCTGAAGTCGTACAGATAAATCCAATATCCTATATACATATAATATAATACAATACAACATTAGTCATTACACTAACACATATACAACCATAAATACATTGAACTCAGGGCATAGCTAGGTATGACACTGGTCAACTAGGGTCAAGTGTGCGTCTAGTTGCACGGGTGTCGCATCTGTAATTGCTGTACAAAACAGACAGTCAAAATAATACCGGGCTCGCCAGTACGTCAGTGTACATAATGGCAGTCATCTAACATGTTCTTAGGGTCAATATGGTCAAGGTAAACACGGAATAATTCACAGTGTCCTAGGGTCGTACAGTCTAGTCACATATATTGTCACCATTATTATTTAGCATTTAATTACATATATAACACACCCATATATTTATATGTATATATATATATATATATATATATATATCACTTTAATTCTAATACGCATACGTGTACGTGTACAAGTCATTGGGTTCACCGACGCGGTCTAAAATCTATTAACTATCAATAAGCAATTCTAACAGCATACACAAGCACACATAAAAAGGAGGGGAGGGACAGGTTTGAACCTCGAGATACGCGCACGGAAATGATGGTGACGATGATGAGGTTGATGATGATGACGACGATTATGACCACGACGACGATGATGATGGTGATAGGTTGATGATGATGATGATAGGTTGATGATGATGATGATAGGTTGATGATGATGATGATGATAGGTTGATGATGATGATAGGTTGATGATCGCCGGAATCCGACCAGGGGAGGTCCGGCCAAGGAGGTCTAGCAGGGAGGAGGACAGGGAAGATAGCAAGGCTGAGGGAGCTTGCTGGAGGTTGAGGTACAGGGAAGATAAGTCGAAGGGAGACTCAGACGAGGTGGCTGGTGGTGGTGTTGCTGGTGGTCAATGGCAGACGCTCGGGACGTGCTGTTCCGTCGAGGAGGAGGAAAGTTGGTGATGCGGGGTGAGGTCAGGCGGAGCTGGGTCGGGATCAGGCAGAGGAGGGAAAAAAATGGAGAGGGAAACGGCGGTGGTATCTCTGTGATCTCTGGCGAGAGGGAGAGGTCGGTTGTTGATTGCTCAGGGAAGAGGAAGAGGGAGGTCCGACGGGTGGTTCTCTGGTCGTATAAGCTGCTGGCGGAGAGGTGATGGTGGTAATGGTGATGGCAGGAAGCGGGGATCGGTGGCTCGATGTGCAGGTGACGGTGGTGGTTAGCGAAGATGGCAGCGGCGGAACTCCGGCTAAGGAGGATGGCTCAGGATGGAGGAAGTAGACGAGAAGGATGGTGGTGCATGGCAGAGAGGAAGAGGGTTCAACCGTCCAGGCGAGGAGGAGGAGGAGATGAAGACAGGATACCCGGTGGTGAGGCTCGGTCGCCGACCTTTGGCGAGGTGGTGGCTGCCGGAGGAATCGGAAGGAGGAAGAAGATGAATAGGAGTCGGCTGAAATTTGGTTTAGGTTTTTTGTGTTTTGTTGAATAAAGGAAAGAAAAGGGAAAAGTAATATTTATACATGTAGGATTTTTAGGTTTGGGGTTTGACCTAGGAAATTTGGCTTGGTCAACTCTTTGGGATTGGGCCTTGGGCTAACATGGGAATGTTTGGAGGGCAATAAATTACATTGTTTAAATGCAAGGATAGGGTTAAATGAGGGGCGATGTTTGTGCATTGCACATTCCAAAAATTCATGGGGAAAATTCGTATGAAAGGGAATCATGGGTTTCTTTATATATTGTCTAATGGTGTGGACACCTCAATGCACTTTTTGCATAAAAGTGCCAACAATTAGAAAATTGCACAAAGACGGAAATTGGGTTTAAATTAATTAAAATTAATGCGCAAGGTATTCTTGAATTTATTAGAAGTACATAGAATTACAATTAGGTGTGACACAAGTATCATGGACATAGAAGACTCAGAGTAGAATATTATCATAAATTAGGTTGTACAAAACGGGTCAAGATTGTGTCTCAAATTTTGATTGGAACACACAAGGATACAAAGTTGGAATTATTAAGAATTAGATAATAACGTCTGCGACGAATGTTGTGCGACTAAAAATGTGGCACAAGAGAGCATGATTATAAGTTACACAAAGGTCTGAATAGAAGGCGGTTATGTCTAGGGTAAGAGTGTGAAGTTTGTAGGAAGATAATTACTAGTGTAGTGCTCCGATTATAGAAGCAACGGTAAGGTGCACTAGGTGATATAAATATGGTATAATTAAATAAAATATCGTATCCTATTTCCATTTGGATACAAACTAGCCCTAGTTTCTCTATCTATGCCAAGTAGACCTAATTTTGGGTGAGGGGGTTTATAATCTACCCAACTTAAAATAAGTTCGTCCTCAAAATTAAAATAAGTCATAGTTTGTTATTCCTTCACGTACATAAGGCAAGTCAATCGCAATCTCTTTGCGATAATTAAAATTTCTAATCAAATATATCACAATTACTTCAAAATTAAGATAATTACTGTTCAATTCAAAATTCAACCTGTTGTAATCTCTTCCCACTTTTTTAAATCATCAACATCCAAATTTAAATTGAATCCATACAACATCTTCAAGAATTAAATAATGCACATAAATTTTATACCACTATTTCCAACTATCATAATCTCCATTAGAAAATAATTCTAATCAAATATTATTCCTATCTTCAACTTATGAATTTTTTGTACTCTTCAATTTTAAATTTAATTTACATCATCAATATTTCAAATAGGTAATCCCGCAATCAACATTTAACTTTTAATTTAAGGCCTCAAATTGTGAAATTTGAAATCTATTTCACCAATTGTTCAAGTCTAGATTTCTATATTTATCCTCAAAGTTTAAATCGGTGATTCAACCTTCAATATTCAAAATTTTAAATCATATGCTCAAGTATAATTATTTGGTTCCTAATATCACGGTTTTTTAAAATTTATTAATCCTCATCATCTTAATCATTCTTCTAAAATTCTCAAAGTTAAAATGACTTGAACCTCTTAATCTAATTTTACTTGATCACAATCTAAAAGAAATTCCTCTCAAGTTGACAATGCAACTTCTACCCAACTTAGAATTTACCTATCTATCACATAAGGTTCTTATATTTAAGAAAACTTATTCCTCAAATTTACTTAATCATGTTACTCAATCCTCAAAAATTTTAACACCAAATATATCATATATGATATATCCTTAATCAGTTATAAAAGATAGTCATCTAGTAATTGATTGGCCTATGGGTATATCTAGTACTCTCAACTCATACCAAGCACAAGGTTTCGTCTTTCCAAAATAAGGGAAGACGAAAAACAATAATAAAGAGTTCAAGGGGGAGGTAATAAAATGGAAGGGTTGGGATCAAGGAGTTTAAATAATTCAAATAGGAATTGTGAAGGCAGTTGTGGATTAAAATCCTATTTTGGTAATTTCTATTCACATGCTCGTATCAGTACAGTTATGTAACTGATATGATATGCTCAGATATATCTAGAGGGAAAGTACATTCGTCTACTAATCACTATATATCTCAATCCACGTAAAGTAGTTATGCGAAGGGCGAACCAAATGCACTAAGGTTGATCAGACCGTAATACACTTGATCCTAATTAGACAATGTATTAGTGTAGTACTCCAATAATACATATGTCATGAACAAGCTTGATAAAGAATAAGCTTGCAAAACTAGGCTACAATAGTAGCATAAGTCAAGGTAGTACAACAATTATAAGTTTGCTAGATTATGATGAGAGAAATTATAAAATAATTCAAGTTCACAAAAAAAAAAGACTCTACAATCTCTACAGTTGTCATACTAACTCCATGTCTAAGTCGTTAGTCGACCAAATAGGGGTATGAGCCTCTAAGTTCTACAGTCTGAATAAACACTATCGTCTTATGCTAGCATATAGTAAATGCCGTTCGGTTACACTTCAATAATGAGTCAAGAGGACTATGTGATACTAGGTTGTGAGGCATAATACCTAACTTAAAACGATTAACTAATACTCTAACTATTTTTAGGGCTTCTACAAGATAATATTGTCCATGTAAATAAAGTATAAACTCTTATTGGGGTATATGCAGAAAAGGTCTTAGTACTTATTAGGGTCTCCTATTGAAAAATATAGGTAATGGTCATCTTAAATCTTAATCACAATGCTCTTAGAACAAAGGTGTCAATATTAAGAATGGAAGGGTTACTGGCTCTTTAGTGAAATAGGATATAACTTATATGGAGATATGTGGAACATGTTACTTGATTTGAAGCTAAAAGGTAATCATAAAATCTCAATCTAAATAAACAACTCAAACCATCAAGTTTTAACTACCAAGCACAGAATTTCAAAATTTGAGATTACAACTATAACCCTAGCAACCTATATATCCTAACATACAAGGAATCACTCAGTCTACAATCAAAAGTGTCAGGTAGCACGAGTTGGAAGATGAAGAGAAGCATAATTAGTCATCGCATAATTCGCGAGTGCTAAGTTTTCAGAGGAACAAGGCATAAATTTAAAATAGAGGGACTCTAGATAATATCATGGTTTTCTAAGGGGAATGTGGTAGCTAATCTCTGTGTTCGAGGTATGATCAAGGTAAATATTCTATCCATTCCTCTTGGCTTCCTAAGGTATCGTTTGGCTACTATAAGACAAGGAGCTAAAGTTGTAGTTCTCTAGTACTATCTCACCATAAAAAGCTAGGTTAGTCCTAATATTTATCCTTGATTCTATTGGTTCCTCAATACTAGGGTCAAACAATATAGTTGAAATTCAAACTAATCATAGTAGTGTTTATACTACTCTCAAGTCATACATAAACACATCAAGGAATAATGGTAAATTAATCTATAGGTAAGGGACGCTAGGGTTCATTAGGTAGTAAGGAAGGCTAGGGTTCATTAAGTATTCTAAACTTAGTGAGGTGTCAATACTCTAGTTGTGTTCTTCTTAGGAATGTTACCCTAATTATCATCCTATCAACATGGATTCCTATATTCTAGCAGGAGCTATACTCAAGGAACTATTAGGGAAGCACATGAATCAAGCAGGAAGCAATTATTTAAATAGAACAGACTGGAAGGAAGATAAGTCATAGTCAATTGTGGAGGAGATCCTATACTCTAATCCTATTTGTAGGCTTGCTCGGTACAATAACGTAACCGAGACAATATGCTCTTGACCTGCATAGGCCACCACTAAAAATATGTCATATCCCAGTCCTAAAATACCTAGGACTAGGACACGTAATCATGCCAGCCGCTTGTATGTGGCAACTCCAATATATGGAAACCATAATCCATGCGTATGCTGTACCATAAACAATAATTTATAAGTGATATCTATTTATCACAAGTCACATGGCATAACTAAATCTCATCCACAGAAATCAAATAGACATAATTAACCAATATCTATGAAACTAGATCTCAATATAAAGTATCTAAAGATGATAGTCATATTGGAATAAATCTACTGCCAAACTAAATATAAAATAAACAAGATAAATACCAAATAAGTACAATATCTAACATTCATGAGGCTCGAAAAGAAGAACCCCTCGAAATATAAGTAGCTAGTCCGGATCTGCGCTACTACGAATACTCATGAACATATACACCTGGAAAGAGACCAGGTCCTCAGAGGGACATAACAAGATACATAGAAGTATGCCATAAAGTAAATACTGAATAAATAAAAGGGAGTGTGCTAACCATCTAAGTGAATGCAATTTTAGGACAACATTGGTACGTATGGGAAGTGTAGGCTAGACATATGCTAACGTAATTCACCAATCGTCATGATTGGCTAGTATATGCCACATATGCCCCCATACAAGGGCGCTATGTAATAACATCCAGCTCCGAAGAGTATGGCAGCAGTATAGTATATATCGTCCATATCGCTCCGAAGAACGTGGCAGCAGTATAGTATATCATCCATATCGCTCCGAAGAATGTGGCAACAGTATAGTATATATCGTCCATATCACTCCGTCGAGTGTGGCAGTAGTATAAAGGAAGTGGGTGTCCCATACGCCTACTAGTCGTCCTCCCCGCCCAATGTAGATATACAAGTCACGAACACGACATGGACATCTCGCACTATAATGCAAGTCTCTATAGAAATAAACAACTAAGCTAAATACCGTCACACGTGTTGTTCACACCGATGGCCAGTCGAGTATGAGGCACGCGTCCCTACATGAACTCACTTGTGACGTACAATGATACGTGTTAAGGCCTGGGGAGTCATACCGATAACTCTACAACTTTAGGTGGGTCTACTAGACACTAGGTCAGACACAAGTCCTAACATCAACGCCTTCGTTGACTACACCCGAGTCTCTTTCGGACGCGCACAATTTATATAATATAAAATAAATATGCAACTAAAATAATAACTGAATTTAAAAAGTACAACAAGGCAAGGTATACTTGCCTGGCAAGAAAGCTGCGAAGTACCAATAACCTGCTCCTGAAGTCGCACAGATAAATCTAATATCCTATATACATATAATATAATACAATACAATACAATACAATATTAGTCATTACACTAACACATACACAACCATAAATACATTGAACTCAGGGCATAGATAGGTATGACACTGGTCAACTAGGGTCAAGTGTGTGTCTAGTTGCACGGGTGTCACGTTTGTAACTACTGTAAAAAACAGACAGTCAAAATAATACGGGGCTCGCCAGTACGTCAGTGTACATAATGGCAGTCATCTAACATGTTCTTAGGGTCAACATGGTCAAGGTAAACACAGAATAATTCACAGTGTCCTAGGGTCGTACAGTCTAGTCACATATATAGTCACCATTATTATTTAGCATTTAATTACATATATAATGCCTCCATATATGTATATGTATATATATATATCACTTTAATTATAATACGCGTACGTATACGCGTACAAGTCATTGGGTTCACCGACGCGGTCTAAAATCCATTAACTATCAATAAGCAATGCTAATAGCATACACAAGCACACATAAAAAGGAGGAGAGGGACAGGTTCAAACCTCGAGATACGTGCACAAAAATGACGGTGACGACGATGATGACGACGATTATGACTACGGCGACGATGATGATGGTGATAGGTTGATGATGATGATGATAGGTTGATGATGATAGGTTGATGATGATGATGATAGGTTGATGATGATGATAGGTTGATGATCGCTAGAATCTGGCCAGGGGAGGTCCGGCCAAGGAGGTTGAGCAGGGAGGAGGACAGGGAAGATGGCAAGGCTGAGGGAGCTTGCTGGAGGTCGAGGTACAGGGAAGTTGAGTCGAGGGGAGACTCAGACGAGGTGGCTGGTGGTGGTGTTGCTGGTGGTCAATGGCAGAGGCTCGGGATGTGTCGTTCCATCGAGGAGGAGGGAAGTTGGTGATGCGGGGTGAGGTCAGGCGAAGCTGGGTCGAGGTCAGGCGGAGGAGGGAAAAAGATAGAGAGGGAGATGGCGGTGGTGTCGCTGTGATCTCCGGTGAGAGAGGGAGATCGGGTGGTGATTGCTCAGGAAAGAGGAAGAGGGAGGTTCGACGGGTGGTTCTCCGATCGTGCAGGCTGCTGGCAGAGAGGTGATGGTGGTAATGGTTATGGCAGGGAGCGGGAATCGGTGGCTCGAGGTGCAGGTGACGGTGGGGGTTAGTGGAGATGGCTGCGGCGGAGCTCCGGCTAAAGAGGATGGCTCGGGATGGAGGAAGTAGACGAGGAGGATAGTGGTGCGTGGCAGAGAGGAAGAGGGTTCAGCCGTCCAGGTGAGGAGGAGGAGGAGATGAAGACAGGATGCCCGGTGGCGAGGCTCGGTCGCCTGCCTCCGGCAAGGTGGTGGCTGCAGGGGGAATCGGAAGGAGGAGGAAGATGAATATGAGTCGGCTGAAATTTGGTTTGGGTTTTTTGTGTTTTGTTAAATAAAGGAAAGAAAAGGGAAAAGTGATATTTATACATGTAGGGTTTTAGGTTTGGGGTTTGACCTAGGAAATTTGGACTTGGTCAACTCTTTGGGATTGGGCCTAGGGGTCACATGGGGATGTTTAGAGGGCAATAAATTATATTGTTTAAATGCAAGGATAGGGTTAAATGAGGGGCGATGTTTGTGCGTTGCGCATTCCAAAATTTTATGGGGAAAATTTGTATGAAGGGGAATCATGGGTTTTTTTATGTATTGTCCAATGGTGTGGACACCTCAATGCACTTTTGCATAAAAGTGCCCAATAATTAAAAAATTGCACAAAGACTAAAATTGGGTTTAAATTAATTAAAATTAATGCGCAAGGTATTCTTGAATTAATTAGAATTACATGGGATTATAATTAGGTGGGACACATGTGTCATGGACATAGAAGACTCAGAGTAGATTATTATCATAAATTAGGTTGTACGAAATGGGTCAAGATTGTGTCTCAAATTTTGATTGGAAAGCACAAGGATACAAAGTTGGAATTATTAAGAATTAGATAATAACATCTGCGATGAATATTGTGCGACTAAAAATATAGCACAAGAGATCATGATTATAAGTTATACAAAGGTCAGAATAGAAGGCGGTCATGTTTAGGGCAAGAGTGTGAAGTTTGTAGGAAGGCAATGGCTAGTGTAGTGCTCCGATTATTGAAGTAATGGTAAGGTGCACTAGGTGATATAAATATGTTATAATTAAATAAAATGCCATGTCCTATTTTCAATTGGATACAAACTAGCCCTAGTTTCTCTATCTATGCCAAGTAGACCTAATTTTGGGTGAGGGGGTTTACAGTATTCTCTTGTACTGGATTTGTCTCCCGCTTACTATTTAGTATTTCTCTGACTCATTAATTTTATTATTTGACTCATGAGTTATATTGTGACTATTCTATTCTTTTATCATATTTGTGCTTATTTCCATCTTAGATCTGTGATTGAGTATATTGACATTGTTGGTGGCTTATTATATTGTTAGATAGATTAACCAAACAATGATCTATTGCCCAAACAATGATCTATTGCCGATTCTGCGGTGTAGGCTGGGCGTTGTTCCCGACTTGTATCCCTACACTGGGTGCGAGTCGTGACACCACACATATCCCAACCCCTTACCCGATGTATCAGTATATATAGAAAATTTTTCTGTCCCTGATAGTAATGTCAATATGGAAGTTGTAGTCAACCTCTTATTTAGCTCCTCAAAAGCAGACTGGCAATGCTCAGTCCAGAAGAACTTCACATCCTTCCTGGTTAGTCTAGTTATCGGTTCCGTAATCCTGAAAAAATCTTGAATAAATCTTTGATAATAGCCTGCCAGTCGAAGAAAACTCCTGATCTTTCCACTGAACTCGAGGTAGACCATGACTCAACTGCTGAAATCTTCTTCGGGTATACTGAGATTCTATCTCCTATAATCAATGCCCGAGGAATTCAAACTTATCAAGGAAGAACTCACACTTCGAAAGCTTGCCATATAGCTTCTCATTCCTGAGGGTCTTCAAATAAATTAATATATCATCAATGAATACTACCACAAATTGATCCAAGTACTGATAAAATACCTTATTCAATAGGTTCATGAATACCGTCGGGGAATTGGTCAACCCAAACGGTATTACCAAGAACTTAAACTGCCCATACCGAGTCTTGAAAGTTGTCTTCAGAATGTCTTTCTTCTTCACTTTCACCTGGTGATACCCCGACCTCAAGTCTATCTTTGAGAATACCTTTGCTCCGCTCAACTGATCAAATAAATCATCAATCCACGGTAATGGGTATTTATTCTTGATAGTAAGGTTGTTGAGTGCCTTGTAGTCGATACGCATGCATATTGACCCATCCTTCTTTGGTACAAATAATACCGGAGTACCCCATGGTAAAGAACTGGAGCGGATGAAGCCCTTGTCCTATAACTCATCCACCTGCTTCTTCAACTCCACCAGTTCGCTATTGTTTACCCTATAGATGTACTATGATATTGGCTCTACGCCTGGCACCAAGTCTATAGAGAACTCCATATCTCGGTCAGGTGGCAACCCCGATAACTCCTCTAGAAAGATGTCCATATACTCTACAATCAATGGATATGGTGGCTCCTGTTCTTCTACCAAAGTTCCACAGAAATCTTCTTCGCTCTGCTCGCTGCCCTTCTGACAAACTCAAATTCTGGCTCTCCTGACGCCTGAAACAAAACTCTGCCTCCATGATAATCTATACTAACATGGTGCCTACTCAACCAATCCATCCCGAGTACTATATCGTAGCTCGAAAGTGGCATTATGAGTAGACATACGCTCAACTCTCTGCCTCCCAAGGAAACTCTCCGGTACTTGCAAATATCACTGACCAGGATAATGCCACCCCGGTGATCTTGTAAGTCCTCGCCAACGGTTCAGTCTCAAGGCGATGTTTTAGAGCAAAAGATACGAAACTATGTGAAGTACCAAAATCAAATAAAGCATGAGCTAAAAAAGAATCAAGATAGACTAAACTTGAGATAACATCACCGACTGGATCCTTCTCCTCAACGGTCAAGGCAAAAGCTGGCCCCTGTTACTGGATACCTCTCTGCTGGTGCTGGTGCTGGGCGAACTGCTATTGCTCTGGTGGTAGAGGAGGTCCTTTCTGCTATCCTGCTGTTGGTCTCGCGGGTGCTCTTTGTGCCTGAGCTCCATCCTGAGATTGATGAGTTGGAGCTTTAGGACAAGCCCTCAACTGATGGTCTCCTGATCCGCAGAATAAGCACTGGCCCAATCTCATCCTGTATGCATCCCATCCATGTTCCTGCTTCTTACATAATTGGCAAGGAAAAGCAGGCCTCTGAATCTGGTGCGTTTGCTGTACCGGCGCTCTAGCTGGTCCATGATACCGCTACCTCGGCTACTAGAAGTTCCTTTGATGTTGCTGCTAAAAATGAGGCTGCTTCATTGGACTAGTGTTAGTACTGGATCCCCCTATGTCTTTCGGCCTCTTGGAACCAAGCTCTAGATCATCCTTTGCCCGCTGTGCCTGCCTCAGAATCTCCTAAAAAATTGCGATGGTATCTCCATTCTTATATAATTTGATCTCCCTATTCAGACCCTTCCTAAACTTCTTGGCTCTTCCTCTGGGGTTCTATACCTCCATAAAGTGGCCTAATCTTTAATACTTTGCCGCATACTCATATACTGTCATACCTCCCTGAACGAGGTACTAAAATTGGCTCTTTAGAGATGCCAGAGCCACATCTAGAAAAAACTTTTTCTTGAGAGCTCTTTGAAAGATTTCCAAGTAAGTCCTGGTGCTGTGATCCGAGGGTCCGTCCTAAACCAAGTCACTGCGATGTCGAACATCATGCTCCCTACAGCCTCTATCTGCTACCTCTCTGGAATCTGCACCAGATGCAGGTTTTACTCAATGTCTTCTATCCAATCATCAGCATAAATAATCCCTTTAATGCCTTTAAGTCCTTCGGCCCCATCCTCTTAAAATCTATAATAGTCTCCGGCCTCGGCTGTTGTAGGGTAAATTGAGGTAGTATCGTCTGTGGATGGACTAAGGTGACTCACTCGACTGCTGCGAGCATAATTTGGTAAGCATTCTCAATGTCCTGCCTCATAACCTCTGATTGGCACTGTTGTGCCTCTATCATCTACTGAAAGAGCGCAAACATCTATGTCTGATCGACTGCGGGTGGTGGGGGTGGAAGATCCCCTGAAATTGTTGGCGCTGCCCTATGTACCGGAGGTGGAGCACCTTCGAAAGCTGCTACGAAAATGCCCACTTGGATCGGTGAAGTGGACCTCTGGATTGTAACTGCTGGAACAACGTTTGCTGGTGCTGCCCTCATAGGTGACGAAGTGACCGACCTTGCTAATATTGTGCCTGAGGGCTGGGAACGCATCTTCGGCGGCATCCTGAAGATAGATTGAACAAAAGAATCAATATTGAGTATGATACGATATCATAAAAGGAGGACAGATTTATTCAAAGTAAAGAAATCATTCAATAGATAAGGATAGCAAAACTGATATTTGAAAGTGTTTCCTAGTTGTGATTGAGTATACTCTCAGCCTAAATGTTATATCCTAAAGCAGGCTCATAGCATTACTATAGGTGAGTACTACTATGATATCGCTTTAAATGCAACTCTAGACCTGCATGGGCCACCATAAAATATGTCATGACCCGCACCCGGATATTCGAGCACGAGTACATGGGTATGTCTAGCCTACGCCATAGCATCGGCGGTAGAATGTTGTTTGGGTCAACTCTACTAACAAAATATCTTGAATAATATATATACATGTTAGCTGTCAATCATCTCAACTCCAAATGGAGGAACAATATGGTATCTGATAAATGTAAACTATACTCAATTATAATGCAAACTAAGGAAGATAAAGCATGAATGGAATAACGAAGAAAAAGAGTCACGATACATCCACAAGCCTAAAATAATATATATACATGCCAATAACCTTAATAAAAGTCTAATACAAGTCTAACAATAATCTAAACCTCCTTAGGCTTTGGTACTAAGTCCTCCGGCTTTAAATGAGTATCCTCTAATGGTACGTCGTCCTGCAGTCTGTAGTATATAGGACACTGGTCTACGAGCCAATCATCTAAAAAATATATCCAGTCAGGATTGGAGCAAAGTATATACCTCTGAAAGTAGTTTCAAATACATAATCGAGCATATATAACAGATAATAATAAAAAATACAAGATAACTAAACCTCAGAATAAAAATGAACTAGAGTGAACAGGTAATGTACTGGAATGAAGAACATGTTGGCCCATCCGGTCTCAGTCAACTAGTTTTGATAGTTAACTAAACTATTAATTAATATATCGTGATATGAAGCCTCAACACTGCTTTTACATGTCATATGTATTACGTCTATTCAAATATAATCTTTTATTTATTTGAGTCTAGGACTGATGTAAGCTGAGTCACACTAGAAAATCCTAAGTACCTATACCCAGATACCTAGTCCACTCAAATGAACCAAAGAACCTATCCACCAAATCAAGCCATATTCATTTACATAGTCTACCATACTAAGATACCGAACTTGGGCCAAACTCATGCCGAACTCGGTTACCCTTTTGGTATAAAATCAACCAGTTTAATAGCTCCTGATTTCTTGGCCCAACGGTTGAAAATTTGAATTAAACCTCATCCGAATTCTGACTGAATTCTATTTGCCTACACACTATAAATAGGATTAGAATTCTACATTCTTACTCACTCAACCATTCTTAAGTCTTCTATCTTATTGTGAGCAAACCCCTAAAGCCTTAACTTTTCTATCTCAAAGAGCAACTCCTTAGCCTTCCTAGTACCGAGTACGATCTCAATCTAGAAGTCTTCTGAGTTGTAAAAATCTTTGTTCCATCAGTTACTCTCTCTCTCTCTCAGCTGTGAAGTTGTGAGATTTTAGATCAAACCTCATGGTGTAAAGAAGTGGCAAGCCTTCGAATCAAAGCTTGGGATTCACTATTGGTGATTATAGTGGATAAAACTCTGAGCTTGAGTTCTCGGGATTGGACTAGTCCTCTCTAAAGGAAACCAGTATACATCTTGGTGTTTGCGTTTGCTTTCTCTCTCTACTTTACTGCTTTACTTTACTATCTTTATATACACTATTAGTTAGCAACTGCCTTCATTCTGATAATATTAAATTGGGTAGATTATTTCGCTGTACTCTATTCACCCCCCTCTAGAGTTGCCTTACGGTCCTTCAATTAGTATCAGAGCAGATGCTCTTTATATAGGAACTATTACTCATACCAATTGCTCCTATAATTGGTATCAGAGCTAGTTCTCTTGATATTTGGCTTAACATCCTAAAAGATTTATGGAAACTGTTAGATCTATCCACACCAACAATGGTGAAGGCCAGTCCACAAATAGGTTACCCTTATTTGATGGTACTAACTATATGTACTGGAAGACACGTATAAGCTTCTACAAAGTCACTTAATTTTGACCTTTGGGCTGTAGTAGTAGAAGGATACAAAAAGCCACCTAGAATAGTCATAGATGGTAACCTTGTAGAGAAGCTTCGTGATAAGTACACAGACACCAAAAATAAATAAGCTAGTCTTGATGCTAAAGCTATTAGCGCTCTATTTTGTGTTGTAGACAGAATTAAATTTAACAGGGTCTCCACTTGTGGAACTTCACACGAAGTATGGAAACTTCTTGAGGTCACTCATGAAGGAACCTCCCAAGTGAAGGAATAAAAAATAAGTTGCCTAACACAAGAGTATGAAGCATTCAAGATGAAGCAAAATGAGATGATTACTCAAATGTTCACGAGATTCCTCGATATCATAAACCCTCTATTATCACTCGGCAAGGAGTACAACAATCACAAGAAGATTCACAAGGTACTCAGGGGACTCACTAAGAATTAGAATTTTAAGGCCACTGTAATCATAGAAGGGAATGATCTTACCTGATGACCCTCGAGACGCTCATGGGCAAGCTAATGACTCACGAGCTGGATCTCAAGAAATTTGAAGAACCAACTCCCAAGGAGAAGACGATTGCTCTTAAGGCACATCACAAAAAGGTCACCAACTATAACTCTGACGACAATGAGTCTCAAGATGAGGAAGTTGCCCTGACCACCAGAAACTTCAAAAAAAATTTAAAGCTTGAGAAATTAAAGAAGAAGGAGCCTACTGACAACAATGATGAAGAGCCTATATGTTATAACTGTAAGAAGATATGGCATATAAAGAAAGATTGTCCAACCATAAGAAAAGAGAATTTTCATAATTACTCATCCAGAAGAACATCATCATGAAAATATGCAAATACTAGTATTTGGCACGAAAGTGAAGCTAGTGAATCCGAAGAAGAGAATCCTCAAGAAGCAGCAAACATATGCTTCATGGCATTAGCCGATCAGGTAACGGATAATAACTCTTATGATAATTTTACTTTTGATGAACTAGGTAATGCTTTTAGTAATCTGCTTAATGAATTTAGAAAACTTAGAAATAAGTAAAAGCATGCTAAGAAAGATGTTCAAGAATTGCAAACTGAAATAGAGAGACTAATATCTCTGCTAAGTAAAGTAAATGATACCTCAAACGATTCAGACGAGAATTTTAAACTTAAGCTTAACCTCCACGAGGCACTTGTCAGTCTTGACAAGAGAGCTCTCAGGAGAACGCTAAACTTAAGAAAGAACTCGAATCTGAAAAGAAGAAGTATTCTATTGCTGCACGTAGAATATATGCTCTCACTGCTAAATATGATAAAGTATATGCTACCTCTAAAAAGTTAGAGATTAGATTGGGTAAACAGGTCAAACAAATCTCTACCCAACCTAACACGAGATATGTAGCAAGACAAAAGAACACTCATAGTTATGCTTCTACCTACATGCATAACAGTTAATGCAATCATCATGCACATAGAACCAAACACAATCATGCATTCTATTATAGAAGACCACAAAAAAATACTCCATACAATCATGCATTCTATTGTAGAAGACCATAAATAAATGTTCCACACAATCATTCATTCTATCCACATAGACCATAAAGAACTACTTCACATAATCATATCTATCATATTGCACCAAGCATCAATCACACAGCTATATATCACTTCTGTTGTAGAAGCATAAAAAATATACCGGATAGCTCTACGCAGCATGTTGATACAGGACAGCATAAATAGAGGACCTCAGAGCAATTAAACGTGCAACAGAGCTTTTTTGCTGGGCACGACGTAAAATATAGGCTTAAGGACCATCCGCGTAATACAGTATGTCAAGGCTGCTTCAGCGTAAAAAGGATACTACATCGCCTTTATGGCATAAAACTCACCCGCTTTTAATACATCATTGAAGTGTACGAGGAACGCTTCATATTCTTCGAAATGAACCTGTCAGATCATGCAAAGAACCTGACATCTGGGCTCCTGACAAAGAGTACTGCACGACAACCCAAGCGACGGCTATAATGATGGCGCGGTACTGGAACCTAGGCTGTTATTTATTGCCATTTCCTTGGCGTAGACCGCTTCTACGCATACAAAGGAATACGCCGCCTAATTTTACACAGGCAAATGTGAGCTATTTAAGCTCCGCAGAAGACAAACAGCCTGCCACGTCAAAAGCTGCTCTACATACAGGGCTCGAGGTGCGTCTCTGCATTTAATGCGCAGAGCGGTGATAAGTTCTCAAGGCACGTCTCTGAATTTAATGCGCCGAATACTGACAGATGCCCGAGGCACATCTCTGTATTTTATGCGCAGAAGTGTGGCAGACCTTTAAAATACGTCTCTGCATTTAATACGCAGGATAATGGCAGATCTCTGCATTTAATGCAGGAGATTTCATTAAATGTCACCAAACCGTCGTCTAGTGACATTCCCTTTACACCAACTGCTCTTACGCATACAAGGGATACGCTGCCCAGTTTTACACTGGCAGACGTGAGCTTCTTACGCTCTACAGAAGGTAGATAGACCGCCATATCAGCAGTTACTCTTCGTACAGAATTTGAGGCGCGTATCTGCATTTAATGTGCAGAATAATGGCAAATCTTAAAGACAAGCCTCTACATTTAATGCGCAGGATTAGTGCAGATCTCTGCATTTAATTCAAGAGATTTGATTATATCTCCAAGAGCCGTAATTTTGGCTAAAACGTCCACATTGCTCGGCTTCAACGCCTGCTCGGCTTCTATGCCCACTCGGCTTCTATGCCCACTCGGCTTCTATGCCCACTCGGCTTTTATGCCTGCCCGACTTCTATGCCTGCTCGGCTTCTATGCCCACTCGGTTTCTATGCCCACTCGGCTTCTATGCCTACTTGGCTTCTACGCCAACCTCTTCTACACAAGGGATAACTACCTACGTGGCTTCTACGCTGTGATCTTCGCAGCAGATATACTCGTTCTGTCCCTTAGTTGGACGCGCGTCACATGCTCACTCAAAAGGTCATCTATACGCAGGCATTGGTTATTTTAAACCGTCATATAAAAGGGTGCTGTACTTTCCACTACTCGGTTTTTACGCCGACTAAGTGGTCACTGTCACTAAAAACTCTATAAATAGAGACCTCTATCAACGAGGAAAAAGAAGGAAAAACTGGAAGAATTGGACGTCAAAGACTGGAAGAATTGAAGGTCGAAAGGTGGAAAATTAGAGGTCGAGAGAGAGAGAGAGAAGAATCCAGAGCTCAGGCAAAGAGAAGGGATCGACGACTTTGGCATCGGGCATCCACCCTCTTTAGCAACCTTCGAAGCTGCTTTCTGTCTTCCACGGCACTTTTTCAACATCGTGTGGTCCAAGGGCTAAAGTGATCGACTGCAGATCAGACACCTATAGCAATATTTACCCAGATTAAATAAATTATACTTAGACATCCTCGTATAGGATTAAATTGTACAATCTTGTTTGTAAACACCGAAGAAAAGGCGGGTTTTCGTATAAGACCTCGTTTTCCATATTCTCTCTCGTTTATTATCCGAAACAAGATGGCGACTCTGCTGGGGACATCTTTCTTTTCTGACGAGGAAGCAATTGCTCAACACGATATGGTATCCGTAGGATCAGTGAAGAAGACACTGGTCGTCCAATTCGACCAGTCTGCCTACGGAGACATGCTTCGAACCGGGGGTAGCTCTCACTCTCTCTCAGTCCAAGACAACAGGAAGCTGCGTAAGGTCTGGATGCCCAAGACATCCTCTACCATTCCTGTTGACTCTCCGACCTCTCTGATTTCTCCTACCAACGAGTTTGTAGCATTGCTCCCTCTGCACCTTGTGCATAAAATTCAGTCGCCTGTCTCTGGCAGGGCAGACAAAACTTCTGGCAAGGCCTCAGCGCCAACCCAGAAGTATACTCCGCGCTCTGCGCATAAAACTTAGTCTCCCGTGCCTGGCGGAAAAGACAAAACTTTGGACAATGCCTCAGCGCTAGTCCAGAGGCCTACACCGCGCTCTGCGCGCAGAAACCAGTCTCCCGTCCCTGGCGGAACAGACAAACTTTCTGACAATGCCTTAGCGCCAAGTCAGAAGTTCCAGACGCTCTCTGCGCGTAAAAATGCATCTGCCTTCCGCGAAAAGGCAGATGACCCCTGTAATCTATGCAAGGGAAAGCAAGCGGTGGACTACTCTACTTCTCGGCCTTTACGCCAGCATGGGAATAATCTGCCAGCCCTCCGGATTATGCGAGAAGCTGACGACCGACTGAGGATATCCTCAACTTTACGCAAACCAGAGCAGAGCTCCAAATTACGCCAGAAAAAGCCCCTCAGCGTAAAGAAGGCTCAATTTGCGGAAAGACATCCTCTTCGGGGATTATCCGCCATCTAGATGGCCAACCGGCTGTATACAGGAGGCACAGGGAAAACTAGGGCTCCCAACATCCGCACGCTCACTGATGTGAACAGAAGGAATAAGTCATCTTCTTCTTCTGTAACCCCTCCTGACCTGCACAAGTATCTGATCCAGAAACGCAAGGATAGGGGATCCTCCAGCATGTCTATTACGCCTCCTAACGAGCACTCTTGTAATAGTCATAGGATTGTAATTAACTGTTGTTGTTCTGAAGCAAAACGGTCAGTTTTTGACCGGTTGAGCTACTCTCCATCTTTCCAGGAAGAAGAGCCCACACATGCATCGGTGAACATGGTTTCACATATACCTAGAGTAAGATCGGGCTCAAGGCGTCATCCCTCTAGAGCTCCAAGCCGAAGGAGATTCAACCAGCTCCTTAGGAACACTGAAGCTGGGGTATTCCGAAACACCCGTTCAAGGTTGCGATAACCGATTTCGTACTATTCTGATTCCGAAGCTGGGGGTCGCCAGTCTTCCGAATCAGATAATGAAAGTATAAAGTCAACTTCTACAGAGACCTATACTAATCTTTCAATGACACCCAGGGAGATGGGAGTTTATGCCATTAGAGATGAACGCAAGGAAGCTTCCCCGTCCGGGAGCGCTGAGCAGCGCATTACTATACTGGAGACATCTCTGAAAGAAATGCAATCCATGATGGAGAACATGCACCAGATGATGCTGACTCAACACACAGCTGCTATGGCTCAAGCGTCGGTCCCTCCAACTCAGATACGTGTGGGGGTGAACTTACCACCATCCAACGCAATCCAAGAGCCTGCTCTAGATCAGGAGTCAGTAGTTCCTCCGCTTCCTCACTCGGAGAATGTATTACCTCCCGTCGGAGTCGCGATACAATCGATTCCTTATCACTCCGTGGTCTCGCCACCGGCTGAAGATTCGATGCAGGTAGTAAGGGAGTTGAAAGCCCAATTTGATGCCCTGAAGCACAAAGATCAGCTCAAGAAATTGGGAATCAACCAACCTTACCCAGCTATCTGGGAAGAGGTTCCTTTCCCTTCTAGATACAAACCATAGACTATGGCTTTGTTCGAAGGAAAAACATCACAGAGTCAGTACATGAACTACTTCAGTATGATGACGGTATTATTATAAGGGAACGACGCCCTTCTCACTCGGGTGTTCAAAGGCTGTCTCTCGGGGGTAGCTTATCAGTGGTACCGAAGTCTGGCGGACAACTACATTACTTCCTTTGAAGACTTCAAGGCATTATTCTTCACGCGATTCTATGAAGGAGGGATGGACATGTCTATGTCCTCTCTCATCGAAGTCAAGCAGAAGGAAAAAGAGAATGTTCGCACTTTCATCGAACGTTTTCGTCAAGCCACTTTGCAAATGCCTCCAGGAATTCCATACTCGGCATTGGTGGACATCTGCAGGAAGAACCTTCTCCCCGTGATCTCGGTATTCACAGGACCATATCAGTTCCATGATTGGCCCTCGGTCATCATCTCAGCGGTAGTCACGGAGGACAATAGTCAGAAGGCGCTCGATAAAGGCATTATGATCTCGGCCTCTGATAAAGGCAAAAGGTCATCCTCCAACATCGACCATCCTCGTGGCACCAAGGGTAAAGAAGCTCTGGCGATCAACACGCCCAGGCAAAAGACGGTGGCTACCACGCAGATGAAACCTGGGACTTCCAGGCTCATTGAAGTGTACTCTTTCGACGACGACAATATTTTGAGCATATTTGAATGTCTCGTCAAAAGTGGCAAGATTACCCTTCCTGAGGTGAGACGGTCCAATGAGGCCGGCAGTACCAACAACCCCAAGTACTGCATCTTCCATAGGTACGTACACCACCCCACAAAGGCGTGTTATATACTGAAAAGGAAGATCCAGGAGATGATCGATGCTAAAGCCATCACTCTGCACAACAGCGAGAAGACGGTCATAGCCAACATGATCTCTCTGTAATTTGGCGATCTGCCTCCCCAAGAAATCTCGGACGATGTTACACCTATTTTCTGGACGACAATGAACATCGTTAATCTTCCTCCAGCTAGAGGTCAAAATCATGACCTGGTACCACTAACTACCCAGCGAGGCGAGATTATATGGGTTCATCCAGATTTGGTGCCCGGGATCGAGAAAGAGACTCAAGCTGCTAAGGCTAAGTCTAGAAAGAATACGAAGCGCAAACCATGTCACATGGTTGCGGCAGACTCGACATCAGAAGACGAGGTCTTAACCGCTGGAACCCGTTCAGGGAGGGCTTACCTCAAGGACCATGAAGCAAGCCCGGAAGATGCACCGGCAGATGCTTCAGCTACCAAGCCGTCAGAACCAGAGCCCGCTGTACCAGGGGCCGGTCCTTCGAGACCAACTATGGCAGACAAATAGAAGCAAAAGGAAGTACATTTCGACAAACCTGTGAAAAACATTCAAAATAAAGGTTTAGAGAAGCCGTACAACTTCGACATCCTGGTCCAATTGGCTAATACACCAGCCAGGTTGTCCATCTTCGAACTACTCAGGCTCTCCCAAGACACTCGTCTAGCCCTGAGCGAAGAACTGATGCAGGCGGATGCATACTTGACCCAGCTCAAGTCCCCTAACGAAGAACCCGTGGCATGTCCTTAATGCCACAGTGTAATGGAGGTGGTCCCAAATATCACTTTCACTCAAGATAACATGCTGTTAAAACATAACAGGCATGACAGACCCCTCTATTATACCGGGTACGTCGGTTCCATCGAGGTCGACCGGATACACATAGATCCGGGATCATCAATCAGCATCATTCCTCATAGTCTGCTCAGACCGCTGAGGATTTCTACCAGCGAATTGGCTTACACCACCACTACAATCGTGGGTTTCAATGCCAGAAAGAGCAAGTCGTTGGGAAAAATTTGCCTGAGGATCCAGATCGACAACCTCATATCAGTGGCCATATGTTATGTCATTGATTCAGAGGTGTCCTACAACATTCTGCTGGGCAGACCTTGGATCCACGACCACAACATCGTTCCTTCAACTCTACATCAATGCTTTAAATATGTAGACGCACAAGGAACAGTACAAACGGAGTTTGCTGACCTGAACCCATTTAGAGGAGTAGAATCCTACTACTCCGATGTCATGTTGTACTCTCAAGACTACACGGAGGAGGCGACAGCCGAAGCAGAGAAGGAATCCCACCGGGAGATAGAAGAACCCTCTACCGAACAACCGCTGTCAATCAAGGTGAAAGGACGGACTACTCGTCCAAAAGGCATAAAGCCTGTGGCAATCCACCTGAACAAAACCAGGTCAGGGAAAGGGGGTGATCCTCTAGTGATCACTCTGAACCATAAGCCTCCATCCTTGGTCATCAACCTACGGTGCAGCAAACAGTCGATGGATGTAAATACAACCGGGAACGAAGTTTCAGATGATAATAAACATCCCCTTCTCTAGTATATTGACGCCCAAATTCTGAATCAGGAATCCTTTCCCCATGACGATATAGAACCTATAGCACAAAAGTTCTTGGGAGCTATAGATTCCTATCATCCGTATATGTGGGAAGTAGCGTCATCATCCAATGTCACCACGATATATGGACCACATGAGGATTCAATCTTCATTGTCCCACCTACTTGCAGCGGTCAGCATTCAATAGTCTTCGACCTCATGTACAATAAACTGACTGTACAAGAGGATTCTCTCGACGACGACGTTGGCAAAATGCAGATTCACCGATACAGCCCGCAAGCTCTGAAGATCATGCAAAGTATGGGTTATGACTTAAAACTAAATCCAGGTCTCAACTACGGGAAACGCAGACGAATGCCACTGCACAGAGATCCCTACTATCAATGAACCAGCTTCGGGTTAGGGTATACCACCTCCCTTGCAGCTCCTAAGTCAAACGAGGATATCTTTTTCTCTTCTCAGAACCGCTCAGTGCCCTCCGACTCATCTCATGCTCTCGAACGAACATTATCAGTAAATATGGTAGTGACAGATTCCTTTGAAGCAGACGAACAAGAATATGAAATGTTCGAGAATGACGCTTGGGCTCAGCAAATGGATACACAATGGGAGTTCCCCTTCGAGCAGAGAGAACCTCCCACTGAAGATAAAGTTATTGTAAACCCCCTCGAACAAAAATTAGAGTTAATTATCTTAAATAGCCTAATTAGGGTTAAGTAGATATAATTAAGATTTATTATATAGTATTATAATATCTGTGCAGTAATTTGTTATTTTAGGACACTACCCTAGCTGTTGCCCTGAAACAAATTCCACATACTTGGCCTAGACATACTAACCTATCATATTAAACCTTGAGCAACCCCGGATACTAATTTTTGTACATAATTTTAGTCGCACAAAAGTTGTTACAAACGTCCGTACGCAAATTAAATAAATTGCGTATTTACGTTCGTTGTCCGTTCCAATCGAAATTGAGACCCAATCTCGACCCATTTTGACCAACCCAGATCATGACATTATTGTACCTTGAGCCTACGCCACTAATGACCCTTGTCCAACCCAATTTAGACCCCCGATAATTATTAAATTAAATTAGAGACACCCGGTGCATTAATTATGAATTAATTAATGTGGTGACTTAACATCATTTGAATTAGACCCAACTCCAACCCAAACCCACACACACACCAACAAGCCTCATACAAAACACCATACACCATCCTAGCCTAATGCAAAATACCAAACATGGTATTTTGTTACATCAAATCCTCAATTCCAGAATCTGTGTAAATTTTAATTTGTTCAGGGGCCTTTGTGCAAAATTATAATAAGGTGCCCCCCTCTCATTGGCCCAACCATATGGAGAAAGAACCTACATTCCTTGAACCATTCACATTTAATTTCCCCCCTATTTCTCATGTACTTGCACCCCTTTATGGAGGGCACATCATGACCCTCCATTTAAATTGCTCAATTCCTAGCCCTTCCCTCATCATGATGGACCTCCCCAACTCCCCAAAAATTTCCTACAGCCGGCCCTAATCCCTAGGCAGGATCTCCCCCACTCTTTCTCCTACATATACATCATTTTACCTCATTTAATGCACGCAAACCAAGGAATACCATAAACAAACCCTATTTCCTCTAAAACTCCCCCACATACAACCGACCCTACCCAGCATTCCCGCCGCCCTATTCCGTCCGGCCACCGCCTCCGGCCACACCCACAAGGACCCGACCCCCTTCGCCGACCTCTCCCCTACCCCCAGCCACCGCCACCCGCCGCCTAGCCGCCTACAGCAACCCCTAGCAGCCCCGTCCTCAACCCGAGCTCATCCCACCCCGAGCTCGAAGCCGACCACCCGACCTCCGATGTCTCCGCCACCGCTGAACGCCCGGTCGCCCAACTTCACTGACCTCTGCCCCGGCCAACCACCTTCCTCCCCGTCGACTCCCACCGCCGGACGACGACGCCCTTGGCCGCACTCGCCCCCGCAGCACCGACGAGTCCAGACCGCTGCAGTTGCAGCCGAACCTCCCGAGCCCCGCCGGAGCTCCGTCCGGCCATCCCCGCCGCTGACGGTCAGCCACCGGGACCCCCTCGACCTGAGCATCGTATAGGTATAAGATTTTATGTATAAATACTATTAATTTAATATGTATTTGATGTTGCAAATGTTATATACATGCATATATGCATAGTTCCTGTATTTAAATATGTATTTCAGTATATTACAGATAATATTCTGTATTTGTTTAGTATTTATATATAAATACTCCTGTATAAATACTGTGTTATATATATATACATATTGTATTTAGTATTATATATAATAGGAATACATATATGTATTTTGTATACTTATATTAATTAAATACCTAATAAGTATAAATGTATATGTATATATAAGTATGTACTTACATATATATTTCTATATTTCTGTAGTATTTATGTATATAAATATGTGTATATACTGTATTACTATTTTTTGAGTTTATTTTATATATGATATAAATATATAGGTACGTATTTTATAAATATAAATGTATGTATATACATAGTATATATATACTTGAGTTTAAATACCTTATGTTTATTAAATACCTAATATGTATATATTAATATATATATATATATATATATATATATATATATATATATATATATATATATATATATATATAAATGTATATATATTTTAGAAATACATTTTTGTGTATTGGTATATTACATATAAATATGTTGTGTAAATATATAAATAATTATATGGGTTGGTATAATTATTATATGTTGTACATATAAGTATATATGTATATTTGTGTATATAAATGTATGTATATATAAATATATATATATATATATATACACCTTATGTATTTACTATATTAGTGTAATGTATATATGTATATGTATACATATATATATTAATATATATATTATGTACTTAATATATTTATAAAGGGTATATTAGTATGTATGTGATTATATATATTTAAATATATATAAATATGTGTGTATATTTACTTATGTACAAATGATTATCTAAATATATGTATAAATATATGAAATTGTGAATATTACCAATTATATATATATATATATATATGTATTTATTGAATATGTGTATATATACTTAATTTTTGGTATATTACTAAACAATACATAGGTGCTATTTTTGTACTATAAAACATACATATTATTTTAATAAATATGTATTAGTGTACATATATATATATATTTGTAATAGCTATATACAAATTGTACAGTCCAGACCCTGTGTCAGCTATAACTGCAAGTAGTGTGTCTTAGTCGTGCTATTGTAGGAACTAATGTTGTCATTATTATATCATATATAGGACTGCTGGACAGTACAGCCGAGGCTTCAGGAGTGGGACATTGGCTTTCGCAGCTACCCGGGACAGGCAAGTATACCTTGCTGGATTACTGTTTTAAATTAAATGATAAATGTTGCAATATACATAAACTGTGCGCGTCCGAAATTGACTCGGGTGCAGTCGACAATGCGTCGATGAGTAGTGTACTTGACCTAGCTGCTAGATGACTCACCTGCTATTGTAAGGATATTTTGATATCTTCCTAGACCGTGAAACTTTACACATATCACGATGGTACATTCATATTGGGATGCGGGTCCGCGTACCCGATTCGCTATCGGTGCGTACGACATGCATCACGGACTAGCACATAATCTAGGTAATAATTAGATGTGACTTGGCATATAGATACGGGATACACACGTCGTGTATTTGATTTGTGTATCCACATTGGGCGGGGAGGACAACTAATAAACATATGGAATACACACATCAGACTCCGTGGTATCTAGAGGAGCCACAGACCCGATGACTTCCTATATTCAGACACCGCGCTGTTCGAAGTGTTATGAACGTATATACATTGCAGATACCACGTTCCTTAGAGTGTTGGACGTTATATATATACAGATACCTCATTCTTCGGAATGATGGACGATGCAGATACCATACTTTAGAGGACGTTGGACGTTATGCCTACACCTACCTATACGTTCCGAGGTTGTCCTTACATTGCATTCACTTAGATGGTTAGCACACCCTCTTTATTTTTATTCAGTACTATATCTGGCATGCATATTGTATCTTGTTACATCCCTCTGAGGACCTGGTTATCTTCTAGATCTGGACGAGGCCTATTACCCCACCGTGTACGGACCAGGTGTGGAGACGAGGTTTGCTCTTGACGAGGATCTTGAGGTTTTACCATCGGAGTACCCCTGATAATCTTGGTAGGCCTTCTGCCTAGGACTGGAGCTTCTTATCTAGTTAGCAGTTGTTTCAGTATATCTCGAGCTATCGACAAAGAGAGAACCTTCGCCTCTACTCGAATGAGCTCATCCTTCAATATGCGGGCCTGCGCTGCCGCTTCCTCATATTCGGCTTCGCACCGGGTCAACTCAGGGACGACATACCCCAATTGGACACATTCTTCGTCCATCTCCCGCTGCTGAGCCTCGATGGACTTATTCAAAGATGCTATCTGTTCAGTAAGCTGCGCGCTCAGGAAGTCGTACCTAGCTTGAACGAGACCGTCAATGTTGCCTCGAGCTAGCTGCAAGTATTCGTTAATGGGTTGCTCTAAACCATTAACTATCTCCTCCAGCGCGTCAGCTACCCCAGTGTCGTTGGATTCTCAGATCGGTACAATAGAGGCCCAGGAGGCTCTCCTCAGCGACGCAAAGCCCAAATTCTTCTCCAACACCATTGATATTAACATTTTCAAGGTGGCATAGAAGATACGAGTGTACTGCTCGGTCACAGCAGCTAGATCCGAATAAACGCTAGGAGTGGCCGCGATAGTGGCGAGTCCCCCTCCAAGAACAACCAAGAATGATGTTGCCACGGCCGTCGCCTCAACAGGAGGTGCGACAAAAGAAGAAGCGCCAACACCGGACGAAGTGACCGGCATACTCAAAGAAGGCATTGTCGCAATAACAGGCTCGTCCTCCTCCTGAGATATCGGAATCTCTTCGACAGGCGAGACGGCACCCAAAGATATCTCCTCTTCAAAATCAGGCACCTCCGTTTCGCCGCCAGGACCTGATACAGAGCCAAAGGGCGCATCTACACTGCCCGCCCCGAAGATGTCTTCCACTGAAAAGAAGACAAAAGGAAGTTAATATCAGCATGACGTTAATTTTCCTAAAAGAAGAGGCATGAAAGACGACATTTACCCATGGCCAATGGTGTATATGATGCGTCCGCGGCCAGTACAGCTAAATTATTCCTTAATGATGCTAGGCAAGCCGTCATACCTGGAGAAGGGGGTGCTCTAAGGAGCACTAGCGAATGCTCTTCCAGGTCCTCGTCAAATTCCAACCGAGGTTCATCGGCTGGAATCTCGCTGGGTGCACCTACAGACGCGGCAGGGGTCTCTCCCGATGCTGATCCGGATAAAGATATCCTTATTTGGCTTGGCCTCGAAGGCGATCTCGTTCCACTGCCCGAAGCGGTAGCAGCGACAGCAGCCTCCAGCAGGAATTCTCCGACGCCGCCAGCCGGGACTGTCGAGGTTCCCTCTCTAAAATGCGAGGAACCTCCAATCAAAGAATCATCCCCAACATGGGGAGATGCAGACTCATTTCTAGGAGCCTCAATACCAGGAATCCGGAGAGGACGAGTAATCATCTTCTTCTTCCTCTTGCAAGGGGAAGTCTCCTTCGGAGTAGGAGCCCTTCGCTTCCTAGAGATCACCAAAGGCCCTGCAGGCAGAGGTACTTCACCCCTCGATACCGCCAACAGAGGCTTATCTGGAGTGACGGACTCCTCACCCTCGTCAGAAGAAACCGAGGGTACTTTGACTCTTCCCCCAGACTTGGAAGAAGGCACCCTAAAACTTCCATACATATCAAAATCGCGATGGAAGGTGTTGGCTGCCACATAGAATTGGGCATACGAGTGGAGAATGCGCAGCTCGTGGAGAGTGAAAGGACGGGCACGATAAAAGTTGCCTCTGTCATGCCCCAGTCCCAAAATACGTAGGACTAGGAACACGTAAGCATGCCAGCCGCATGGATATGGCAACTCCAATATATGGAAACCAAAATCCACACGTACGCTGTAATATGGAAATCAATCCACAAGTGGTATAAACATATGTCACAAGTCATAGGGTATAATCTAAATCTCATCCACAGAAAATCAATATAAATAATAACCAACATCTATATAACTAGATGTCAACATAAATATCTAAGGATGATAGTTGGATGGAAACAAATCCACTACCAACTCGAATGTAAGAGCAAATATTAAAATAAGTACAACACAACAACACCATATAAGAACACCATCTAGCAATCACGGGTTCGAAGAGAGGACATCCACGAAACATATATAGCCATCCAATCTGTGCTCCTGCAAATACTCAAGAATAGATACACCTGGCAGCGGACCAGGTCCTCAGAGGGACGTAACAAGATACAGAAAATACGAGCCAATTTGAATACAGTAAACATGCATATTATTTGAAAATAATAAGTACGCTGTACAAGACAATCTATATGAATACAAATAAGGACAATTTTTCGATGTATGAGCAAGGGTAGGCTACTCGATCTAATCCTCACAACCTCACGCTCGTCAGTGGACATCATCAGCCGACATACCTCTGGGGTAGCGACCCTCGGACTCCATCAATCGACATACCTCGGGGGTAGCGACCATCGGACACGACCCACCATAGTGCGTGCTAGTGACTACGGTGTTACCAGAGTGGTTAAAAGCCCATACGCCTAATGATTATCCTCTATGATACTAAGTGCCATGTGTGTGTCAACATATCTAATACATAGTAATGACTGAAAGAAAACTACACATGCAAGAATAAACAGAAATGCAATAAATATACAGAAATATACTAAGCATGAAAAATACTGTAAGCAATTTGGCAAGGTATCTTGCCTGGGGTCCTGCTGCTGGTATGAATCGGAGTCCAAGTCACAGTCCAAATAGCCTATGTATTACAAATTTATCACGTCAAAAGATAATTTATTTTAATTTATTTAATTCTGAAATAATTACTCTAAAATCCTATTTTAATCTTATTATTCTGATTTTTATGTTAATTCCTAAATTTTGTCCAAAGAAACTGAATTTTATCAACTTGAGACTCATGGCACGTAAATCGAGGCGATCTGTTGACCGGAAAGTCAACCGACACAAACTCAACTTTCATGCATGATTTCCTGTAGATTTCAGCGTGAAAAATATGCTGGAATTTATGGCTCATCCGAATTCAAATTCGTTTAGGAATTATGGCACATACAAGTTTCATATCGTGCACCGATGGTTAAATTCTAACCTAGAAGTTCTACAGAATTAACAGTATAAAAATACTTCGAATTAAATTCTGAAAAAAACATATGTCAATTATCTCGACATTAAGTTTCCGAAACTTTAAACGGTTCATGATTCCGATTCTTGGTTCTCCCGGAATCGCAAAAACATCGAAATACGTCTATTTTCGGACATGCTGTGCTCTACGAATTTTCCAGAATTTAATACTCATAATTTCGTAAAAAAAAATATATAATCAGAAATCTAACCTCAATTTCTTTCTAACAAAAAAAACTAGGTCTCATTTGAAATCCGGAGCTATGCGTAATGGCTTCTGGAAGATGAAGGAACCCTAGATGGCAATTCTCCAAAATTCGGCTGAAGAAAAATCCTAGAAATAAACTTAAACTAATATATATATAGAGGAGAGAGAAAGCAGTCGCGGCTCAGATCTTGACACGTGGCAGCCATCCAACGCTGCCCGCCCCGCAGTCACTGACAGGCGGGCCCGGCACTGTTTGCTGCGGGAGGCTGACAGGTGGGCCCCCTGTTTGCTGACTAGGCAGAATTAATTACTTTTTGAGTTTTCTTTTTCAGAAATTAGTTTTTAATTCAGTTTTTCATAATTAAGTCGAAATAAATGCTAAAAATAATCGAAAAATTCGAAAAAAATTCTAGAAAATATATTTTATTATTTAGAACCTAAAATAAAATTTTGGGATATTTTTAATTAAGTTTGAACATAAAATAAATTCTTTAAAGTCCTCAAAAATTAGTGTTACTAGTTTTTAATTAACTAAAAATTATGGAAAAATCCCAATAATCTAAAATAGCCTAAAAATAATTCTAAATAAATATTTATATAAGTAAATATACTAAAAAAATTATTTTCTAATTAACTAAGATAATACTCTAAATAAATTCAACATCTATAATAAACATAATAATATAAAATATACACAAATACCTATTTTGGGTGAGGGAGTTTACAATCTACCCAACTTAAACAATTTTGTCCTCGAAATTAAAATAAGGCATAATTTGTTAAATCCTTCACCTTCGTACATAAGGTACGTCAATCGCAATCTCTTCCAAAAATTTAAATAACAAAATATATTCAAATCTATCGCGATCACTTCAAAATTAAGATAACCACTGTTTAAATCAAAATTCAACCTGTCGTAATCTCTTCTCGATTTTTAAATAATCAACATCCAAATCTAACTCAAGTCTATATGACATCCCACTTCAAAATTTATATCACCATTTTCAACTATCATAATCTTCTCTAGACTTTGAATAATAAACAATTCTAATCAAATCTTATTCCTATTTTCAAATTAAGAATTTTGTACTCTTCAAATATTTAATCTCAATTTACATCCTCAATATTTTAAATAGGTGACCCAACAATCAAAATTAAACTTTTAATTCAAATCATTAAATTGTAAAATTTAAATCTAATTCACCAATTGTTCAAGTCTAAAATTCTATATTTATCCTCAAAATTTAAATCGATGATTCATCCTTCAATATTCAAAATTTAAATCATGTGCTCAAAGTATAAATATTTGGTCCGCAATATCAAGATTTTAAAATTCGTTAAATCTTCATTATCTTAATCCTTCTTTTAAAATTTCTCAAAATTAAAATGACTTGAATCTCCCAATCTAATCTTACTTGATCACAATCTAAAAGAAATTTCTCTCAAGTTGGCAATGCACTGCTACCCAACTTAGAATTTACCCATCTATCACAGAAGGCTATATACTTTAAGAAAAATATTCCTTAATTTATTTACTCATGTCATTCTATCCTCAAAACTTCAACGCCGATTATATCATATATGATATGTCCTTAATTACAAAAGAATAATCCTCAAGTATGTGATCGGCCTACGGGGTATATCTAGTACTCTCTGTGTATTAAACTTATACCAAGCACGAGGTTTCGTCTTTCCGAAATAAGGGAAGATGGAGACCAATAATAAAGAGTTCAAGGGTGAGGTAATAGAATAGAAGTATCGGGATCAAGGAGTTTAAGGAATTCAAATAGAAATTGTCAAAGCAGTTGTGGATTAAAATCATATTTTGGTAATTCTTTGTTCGCATGCTCGTATTAGTACAGTTATGTAACCGATACGATCGGCTCAGGCATATCCAGGGGCAAATATATTCGTCTACCAATCACTACATATCTCAATCCACGTAAGTAGTATTACGAATGACGAATCAAGCGCACTAAGGTTAGCTAGACCTTAATACACTGATTCTGAAATGTATTAGTAGGCGTCCCCAATAATACATATCTCATGATCAAGCTCGATAAAAGAGTAAGCTTGTAAAACCAGGCTATAATAGCAGCATAAGTCAATGTAGTGCAGCAAATATAAGTACGCTAGATGATGATGAAAGGAGGTACAAATTAATTCAAGTTCACAAAACAAAACAACTAAGCAACAATAATAGAAGACTCTACAATCCCTACAGTTATCATACAACCTCCTTGTCTATGTCGCTAGTCGACCAAATATGGGCAAGGACCTCTAACTTCTATTGTCTGAATAACCATTGTCGTCTTATGCTAGTATACAATTAATGTTGTTCAATCACACTTCAATAATAGGTCAAAAGACTATGTGATACTAGGTTGTGAGGTATACTACCAAACTTAAAACAATAAACTAATACTATGACAGTCTTAAGGGTACCGTAGAAGCTCCTGTTAAGGTCTTCGAGAAGGGGTCTTGGTACTTGTTAGGGTATCCTCTTATATTACATAGGTCATGGTCGTCTTAACTCTTAATCATAGTGCAAGTGTCAATAGTAAGAATGGGACAGTTACTGGCCTCAAGGGAAAGGGAATATAACTCGTATTTAGGTGTGGTACAAGTTACGCAATTTAAAACTAAGGGATAAGCACCAGGTCTCAATCTACAAGAATAACTTAACTATCAAGTTCTAACTACTAAGCACACAATTTCAAAATTCAAGATTACAACTATAATCCTAGCAAACTATGTGTCCTTAACAAAGAAATAAATTACTTGGCCTACTATCAGAAGTGTCAGGTGGCACGAGTTGAAAGATAAAGAAAAGAAGAACGTAATTTTGGTCATCGCACAAATAGCGAACGTTAAGGTCACAAAGGAACAATATGTGAAATAGAGGGGCTCTAGGTAGCATCATGGTTTTCCAAGGGGGAGTGGTATACTAGTTGAATGTTCGAGCTATGATCAAGGGAGAAGTGTTGATTGCATTCCTCTAGGCTTCCTAGGGTGCTGTCTACTAATAACAAGACAATGATATAAGTTTATAGTTCTCCAATACTATCTAACTATGAGGGTTAGGTTCAGTCCTAATATTCTCTTTTTGTTTTCTATTGGTTCCTCCATACTAGGGTCAAACATTATGGTAAGCTTCTAACTAACTATAGTAGTATCTATACTACTCTTAAGTCTTCATAATACATCAAGGGATAATGGTAAATTAATCTATAGATAAGGAATTCTAGGTTCACTAGATATTATAAACTTAGTGGTGTGTCTATATCCTCGTTGTAATCTTAATAGGTATGCTACTCTAATTATTATTCTAATAACAGGGGTTCCTATATTCTCAGCAGAAGGCTATACTCAAGGAACTATTAGGGAAGCACATGAATCAAGCAGGATATAATTGTTCAAATAGAACAGATAGGAGGAAGAAGAATCATAGTCAATTGTGGATGAGATCCTATACTCTAGTCCTAGGTGCAGGCTTGCTCGGTACAGTAACGTAACCGAGACAATATGCTCTTGACCTGCATGGGCCACCACAAAAACATGTCATGCCCCAGTCCCAAAATACGTAGGACTAGGAACAAGTAAGCATGCCAGCCGCATGGATATGGCAACTCCAATATATGGAAACCAAAATCCACACGTACGCTGTAATATGAAAATCAATCCACAAGTGGTATAAACATATATCACAAGTCATAGGGTACAATCTAAATCTCATCCACAGAAAATCAATATAAATAATAACCAACATCTATATAACTAGATGTCAACATAAATATCTAAGGATGATAGTTGGATGGAAACAAATCCACTACCAACTCGAATGTAAGAGCAAATATTAAAATAAGTACAACACAACAACACCATATAAGAACACCATCTAGCAATCACGGGTTCGAAGAGAGGACATCCACGAAACATATATAGCCATCCAATCTGTGCTCCTGCAAATACTCAAGAATAGATACACCTGGCAGCGGACCAGGTCCTCAGAGGGACGTAACAAGATACAAAAAATACGAGCCAATTTGAATACAGTAAACATGCATATTATTTGAAAATAATAAGTACGCTGTACAAGATAATCTATATGAATGCAAATAAGGACAACTTTTTGATGTATGAGCAAGGGTAGGCTACTCGATCTAATCCTCACAACCTCACGCTCGTCAGTGGACATCATCAGCCATCATACCTCTGGGGTAGCGACCCTCGGACTCCATCAATCGACATACCTCGGGGGTAGTGACCATCGGACATGACCCACCATAGTGCGTGCTAGTGACTACGGTATTACCAGAGTGGTTAAAAGCCCATACGCCTAATGATTGTCCTCTATGATACTAAGTGCCATGTGTGTGTCAACATATCTAATACATAGTAATGACTGAAAGAAAACTACACATGCAAGAATAAACAGAAATGCAATAAATATATAGAAATATACTAAGCATGCAAAATACTGTAAGTAATTTGGCAAGGTATCTTGCCTGGGGTCCTGCTGCTGGTATGAATCGGAGTCCAAGTCACAGTCCAAATAGCCTATGTATTATAAATTTATCACGTCAAAAGATAATTTATTTTAATTTATTTAATTCTGGAATAATTACTCTAAAATCCTATTTTAATCTTATTATTCTGATTTTTATGTTAATTCCTAAATTTTGTCCAAAGAAACTGAATTTTATCAACTCGAGACTCATGGCACGCAAATCGAGGCGATTTATTGACCGAAAAGTCAACCGACACAAACTCAACTTTCATGCATGATTTCCTGTAGATTTCAGCGTGAAAAATATGTTGAAATTTACGGCTCGTCCGAATTCAAATTTGTTTGGGAATTATGGCACATACAAGTTTCGTATCGTGCACCGATGGTTAAATTCTAACCTAGAAGTTCTATAGAATTAACTGTATAAAAATACTTCGAATTAAATTCTGAAAAAAACATATGTCAATTATCTCGACATTAGCTTTCCGAAACTTTAAACGGTTCATGATTCCGATTCCTGGTTCTCCCGAAATCGCAAAAACATCGAAATACGTCTATTTTTGGACATGCTGTGCTCTACGAATTTTCCAGAATTTAATACTCATAATTTCGTAAAAAAAATTATATAATCAGAAAGCTAACCTCAATATATTTCTAACAAAAAAAACTAGGCCTTATTTGAAATCCGGCGCTATGCGTAATGGCTTCTGGAAGATGAAGGAACCCTATATGGCAATTCTCCAAAATTGGCTGAAGAAAAACCCTAGAAATAAACTTAAACTAATATATATATAGAGGAGAGAGAAAGCAGTCGCGGCTCAGATCTTGACACGTGGCAGCCATCCAACGCTGCCGGGCCCGCAGTCACTAACAGGCGGGCCCGGCACTGTTTGCTGCGGGAGGCTGACAGGTGGGCCCCCTGTTTGCTGACTGGGCAGAATTAATTACTTTTTGAGTTTTCTTTTTCAGAAATTAGTTTTTAATTTAGTTTTTCATAATTAACTCGAAATAAATGCTAAAAATAATCAAAAAATTCCCAAAAAAATTCTAGAAAATATATTTTATTATTTAGAACCTAAAATAAAATTTTGGGATATTTTTAACTAAGTTTGAACATAAAATAAATTCTTTAAAGTCTTCAAAAATTAGTGTTACTAGTTTTTAATTAACTAAAAATTATGGAAAAATCCCAATAATCTAAAATAGCCTAAAAATAATTCTAAATAAATATTTATATAAGTAAATATACTAAAAAAATTATTTTCTAATTAACTAAGATAATACTTTAAATAAATTCAACATCTATAATAAATATAATAATATAAAATATACACAAATACCTATTTTGGGTGAGGGAGTTTACAGCCTCAGTGCAACCCATGATGAAATATCGCCATCTTCTGGCTCCATCAATGAGTCCACCCCTGGACCTGAAGCGGGTGACGACATTGCCCACGTGCAACTGGTCGTACCCGAATTGCCTGGCAAACCTACTAGGCAGGTAGGGCTCGAAGAAGCAATGGTCTTCACTCTTGTATAGTAGGTGGGAAGGTCTGATGCAAACCAATCAATTAAAAGACTCAGGAGAAAGAATGGTCTTCCTGTCGCCTACGTCCTGAAGACTGATCCCCTGCTGATTGAGATGAACATGGGGAACAGTGCAGAAGAGCTTCCAGCTGTGACTAAGATTCAGCGCCCGTCGACAGTCTATAACTGTGGTCACGTTCCAGCAAAATTTCTGATAGTTCAACAAGAAACTAGCCCCTGAACTACTGTCAGAGCCGGGAGACATAACCCTGGGGTTATGAAGAATTAACCATCCCATCAGATACAAGTATGGTAATTCTACCCTGGGAAAGCTATCATGCCGAGTTTTATCGGCGAGCAGCCCGTCAGTCATGGCCCTCAGGCCAGCTTGAATGTGGCACACCATGGCAGGGAGCAATCCCAGTTTTGCTCCAAACACCAGATGAACTGCAGGCCATAGTGTGTTGTGGTGAACACGGTCCGCAGATGCGATACCGGGTACCACCAGTCGGCGCAGTCATATGGAGAGGAAGCCAGCCAATTGAGCTTCCCTGGACAGAGGCCTGCGACAACGCCTCAAATAACTATAGTCCTTAGTGCCTACAGGATACTTTCCTACCCCTTCGTCGATGATCCAATCCGGAGCCCCAGCGTCTTCCATGAGATCGTCAACTACCTGAGCGTTAAGCACGCTTAGAGGATTCAAAGGCAGATCCTTACCTTCCAATACCTTCTTTGGCTTAGCAGTCCTGGACCGGTGAAAGAAGAGGTAGGACGTCCATTTACTGACATGAGCCAAATCTGAATGCTCGTTATAAAAAGTGGTGCAAGCGAGGTAGTGGCACATCAGCTCCTGATACACTTCTACTACCAGAGGGTTTGAATCCCCCAGCTCTCGGTTCGTGGGAACATACTCTTCATATGGAGTATCCCCCATCGGCAGTCTCGAGATCTCTGCCATCTTGTGGAGGGCCAATCCCAACTCCCCCAGTGGAGTGGCGAAAGTCCCGGTGAGCGAGATATATCGTTCCATCAGTGCCAGAAACAGGTTGGGGTTGAGAGGCAACCCAATGCTGGTGGCACTCATAGCTGCAAACAGACCAATGTTCTCCAGCTCGGTCTGAAAATGCTTCAGGGCCCAATCAGCTAAGCGAGCCCATCGAAGATTTGTGGGGGTGATCCACCCGCCTGTCCGAGGGTTCACCTTAGGGGATACTCCCCCGCACCCCATGAAATTATTGCAGAAAATCGGTAATTGGACCTGCTGGATCACTAAATTGTCTTCACTCAGGATACTGCCCGGGTATAGTCTCCTGAACATCGTCATATTGCCGGTAGGGCAGCTGACAAACGACCCCTGGTCCGCTCCTTTCAGATAAAATCTCCCCCGGCCTGCCGTGAAGATCAGGAGTCAGCGTCCACGACATCTTCCTAGGATGTGTAGCATGGAAGAATGCCAAAATGGGATAGTCTCTCGGCATCTTGGGCAGATACAAAACCAAGTTCCCAGTAGGGAAAATCCAGAGTTCTTTCTTGGGCTTCGTCTAGGACTGCTTGTCGATCATGTCCCCGAAAAGGAAAGCCGGCTTTATGTATTGGTCCCCGTCTATATACGTCAGAGGCTCTCCGTTGATCATGTTCAGCAGCGTTCGCTCGCCCTGAGCCGATATCAAAATTTTCCTTCCTTCAGGATACTGGGGCCTGGAGATAGGAAATGTCACGTGCGACAGATCCTCCAGATAGTTGGAGTGCAGCATCCCTGCGGCAGAATACATCACATCAGCTAGTGGAGACACATGCAAGTTAACTGCAAAATGCAAGAAAGACAAGTCAGTTTCTATCAACAGTCTATGCTTTACACCAAGGCTGTAAAACTTAAGTTATTAAGCTGAAATCCATTTCCTAAAAATATATAATTCAAGGTTGGCATTATACAGTCTGTGCTTTATGCCAGACTAATAAAATTAAGTTATTACGCCAGAATTTCTATCTCTGCGTAACACTCAAATTTTATAGTATACGCCAACTTTCGACAGTCAAAGCTTTTAAGCCAGATTGCGAAAATATGGAGTTTTTGCGCTGACACATTAGAAATATGGGCGTAAAAGATGAAACATCTCTGTGCATAATCTTCCTCGAAGAGGCTATCAGCACAGAAGACGACCTAGCACGTTCACGTACAACGTGTGCGAAGGGTTTTCAGTCGTTCATTTTCGTCCCAAAAACTCTACCTTTAAGGCTAGGTGCACTGCTAGTCGGCGGGATGCTTAGTTCAAAATGAAGTTCGCCGTACCCGACGGAAGTCGCCCCCGCTTGAGTAGAAGAATGGGAAGAAGAAGCAACCTTCTTTTCCTTAGTGGAGGAGGCTTATTTCGAGGCCATTACTGGAGGCTTCGAAGACTCGGAGAAGAAACGAAGAGGAACTCCAACGGACAAAAGCTTTCTTTCGCTGAAGACGGATCAAAAGTTTTTCTCTCAAATACTTGGGGTATATATAGAGTTCGAATGGACTCCTCGAATCCTGAACCAAATCTCACATTTAATATTTGGTTATAATTGGGGACTATGTCATCCTATTTACTCAGAGAAGGCGGACAGTCAGCGAATTCGAAAAGTTTTCGTGCGAGGAAGATTTGCGGGTTTTTATGCTAAGGAGCTTTCTATGCTCGACAGCTACGGATCTACGGTTTTTACGCTCACAGGCTACAGGTCTATGGTTTTATGCCCGGATGCTTTTATGCTCGGTAGCTTTTATGCTCGAGAGGCTACAAACCTACGACTTTACGCTCAAACAGCTACAAATCTATGATCTCAAGCTCGTTGGCGTTTAGTTTACGCTCGGAGGCAACAGACCCATAAACTTCATGCTCGGAAGATTTTATTTTTAGAAGCTACAAAATCTACAGTTTTTTGCTAAGGAGCTTTCTACGCTCGACAGCTACGGATCTACGGTTTTACGCTTACAGGCTACAAGTCTATAGTTTTTTGTCCGAATGCTTTTATGCTCGGTAGTATTTTACGCTCGAGAGGCTATGAACCTACGACTTCATGCTCAGCAGCTATAAATCTATGATCTCACGCTTGGTGGCATTTAGTTTACGCACAGAAGCAACAAACTTATGATTTCACGCTCCACGACTTTCTGCACATCTGAGAAATTCGCAGGCCAGTACAGTACATCTGAACAATTCTCAAGGCGATCAATTACAGGAGTTCACACAGAAGATACTCCTCCTTGACCTTAAAATTTCCAAGTACCCAAAGCATACAGAGTTCAAACATTGAAATCTACTTTTCTTCATGGGTCGATTCAAAGTTCATCCAGAATCTAGTCTGAATATTTTGTCTCAAAAGTTGAAGATGGCGACTCAGTTTTTAACAGCCAGTTCTCGTCCTGCTCCAAGGGATTTTCGAGAAATCATTCTTGAAGACGATGGTCTGAACAAGAATTCTGTTTAACAGAAGTAAAAAATAGTTCAGAATTCTACGCAGTTCCTTATTCCTAACAGCAGGACAGTTCGAACACTCGACTGCTAAAGTGGCTTTCTGCGCATCCTTAGTTATGCGTAAAAGATAGGACAGGACCTAGCACTCTTTCTAAACAGGGTCAGCATAAAGTATCAGACGTGTCGAAGCTACACATATTCAAACTTTACAGCAAAGTATGGCAAAATGATCATATGCACAGAAGAAAATGATCTTATTAAAAAATCATGATTACATATGAGGAAAATCCAGTCTACAAGGGTTTTTCTTCACTTTCATGATTACATATGAGGGAAATCCCGTCTACAAAGGGTTTCTCATTTTTATTTAAAGATCGCGCCCAGAATCTGTTTCGGCCAGGTTCTCGTATTGGCGGCATTCTTTATCCATCTCCACCAGCAGCCAGTTAGTGACCTCAAACTGACTGACATATGATCAACAGCGGGAGGATACAAAATTAGGCCTAGACCCATCCTCCAATACGAAGAAGCAGGGTAAATCTGCTTTCTTGCGTCCAGTGCCGTGACAGATTGAGTTGAGATATTTCACCCAACTCAATCTCGGACAGCAGCTAGTTTGTCTGCCCTAGTCCGCAGGTAATGGGAGAAGGCACCACTTGCAAGCTGCCTGGTCAAATACGACCCTTTCTCTCTCCCGAAGAACCGCCATACAAAGTTGCTGATTATCCCGAGCAAGGGAGGCTATGATATCCTTCCATGATCCATCGTCGCAGAGGATATTTGCTCGAAGACGCCGTCTTTTTTGGCTCCGTATATGCTGGAAGAGCATGATCTTCTTCTTCCTCAAGTCGACCTGACGAACTCCGTCCATCATCTCTGTGTGGTGAAGGAAGTGTGAGAAGAACAGGTTAACTCCTCAGCCTTTTTATAGGCAAAAGAGATCACACCGATCACCAATAACTCTGCCATAAAGTCAGCCTTGAAAGAACGTGTCAGACTTGACCGTTTCAGGCTCTATTCAGAGCGTTTCAAATTTCGAGGAACGGTTCATGCTTCATTCAAAGCATTTTAAATTACGAGGAATTTAAAAGCTTTGAATGGGGTCTTGTAGAAGCATGAAAAATACGTCGGATAGCCCTGCGCAGCATGTTGATGCAGGGCAGCATAAACAGAGGACCTCAGAGCCATCAAACGTGCAACAGAGCTTTTCCGCTGGGTACGGCATAAAATATAGGCTCAAGGACCATCCGCGTAATATAGTATGTCCAGGCTACTTCAACGTAAAAAGGGTGCTATATCGCCTTTATGGTGTAAAACTCACCCACTTTTAATGCAACATTGAAGTGTACGAGGAATGCTTCGTATTCTTCAAAATAAACCTGTCAGATCATGCAATGAACCTGACGTCTGGGCTCCTGACAAAGAGTACTACATGACAACCCAAGCGACGGCTATAATGATGGTGCGGTACTGCAACCCAGGCTATCATTTACTACCATTTCCTTGTCGTAGACCGCTTCTACGCATACAAAGGAATACGCCGCCTAGTTTTACACAGGCAGATGTAAGCTGTTTACGCTCCACAGAAGATAAATAGCCTGCCATGTCAAAAGCTGCTCTTCGTACATGGCTCAAGGCGCGTCTTTGCATTTAATGCGCAGAGCGGTGACAGGTTCTCAAGGCACGTCTCTGCATTTAATGTGCCGAATACTGAAAGATGCCCGAGGCACATCTCTGTATTTTATACGCAGAAGGGTGGCAGACCCTCAAAACACGCCTCTGCATTTAATGCGCAAGATAAAGGCGGATCTCTGTATTTAATGCAGGAGATTTGATTAAATGTCACCAAACCGTCGTCTAGTGATATTCCCTTTGCACCAACTGCTCTTACGCATACAAGGAATACGCTGCCCAGTTTTACACTGGCAAACGTGAGCTTCTTACGCTCCGCAGAAGGCAGACAGACCGCCACATCAGCAGTTACTCTTCGTACAGAATTTGAGGCGCGTATCTGTATTTAATGTGCTGAATGATGGCAAATCTTAAAGACAAGCCTCTGTATTTAATGTGCAGGATGGGGGCAGATCTCTGCATTTAATGCAAGAGATTTGATTATATCTCCAAGAGCCATAATTCAGGCTAAAACGTCCATATTGCTCGGCTTCTACGCCTGCTCGACTTTTATGCCCACTCGGTTTCTATGCCCACTCGGCTTCTACGCCTGCTCGGCTTCTATGCCCACTCGGCTTCTACGTCTGTCCGGCTTCTACGCCTGCTCGGCTTCTACGCCCACTCGATTTCTATGCCCATTCGGCTTCTATGCCTACTTGGCTTCTACGTCTACTCGGCTTCTATGCCTACTTGGCTTCTACGCCATGGTGACAGTCATTTGGCTTCTACGCCAACCTCTTCTACACAAGGGATAACTACCTACGTGGCTTCTACGCCATGATCTTCGCAACAGATATACACGTTATGTACCTTAGTTGGACGCGCGTCACATGCTCACTCAAAAGGTCATCTATACGCTGGCATTGGTTATTTTAAACCGTCGTATAAAAGGGTGCTGTACTTTCTACTACTCGGTTTCTACGCCGACTAAGTGGTCACTGTCACTAAAAACTCTATAAATAGAGACCTCTATCAACGAGAAAAAAGGGGAAAAACTGGAAGAATTGGAGGTCGAAGACTGGAAGAATTGAAGGTCGAAAGGTAGAAAATTGGAGGTCGAGAGAGAGAGAGAAGAATCCAGAGCTCAGGCAAAAAGAAGGGATCGACGACTTTGGCATCGGGCATCCACCCTCTTTAGCAACCTTCGAAGCTGCTTTCTGTCTTCCACAACACTTCTTCAATATCATGTGGTCCAAGGGCTAAAGTGATCGACTGCAGATCAGACACCTATAGCAATATTTACCCAGATTAAATAAATTGTACATAGACATCCTCGTATAGGATTAAATTGTACAATCTTGTTTGTAAACACCGAAGAAAAGGCGGATTTTCGTATAAGACCTCGTTTTCCATATTCTTTCTCGTTTATTATCCGAAACAGCTGTGGTAAGAAATTACATATATCTAGATTCTATAGAACAAGGAAGTTAGTAGATAGAAATGTTTATGCATGTGTACCAAAAACTAACACAACAGGACCCTCAAGGAAATGGGTACCAAGGGTTACATCTATGACTCATTTTGTAGGTGGACCAACCCACTCATGCTAGAAGTAAGTGGATTTTTGATAGTGGTTTCTCGCGACATATGACTGGTGATGCTAACCTATTTGTAATGCTATCGATGAAGAAAGAAGGTTATGTCTCCTTCGGCAATAACCTCAGAGGATACATTATGGTAATGGTAATATAGGTGTTCCTCCCTATCCTGTTATAAAAGTCGTTTGTCTAGTAACAAAATTAAAACATAACCTACTTAGCATCAGTCATCTAGCTGACCACGGTTATGGTATTAATTTTGTTAAAAACAAATATTCCATTTATGAAAGATCCACTGGTAAGATTATCTTTGAAGGGATAAGGGAAGACAATATATATATATATTTTATATCTTGCAAAAGACACTAATAATGTAGACAAATATCTATATGCTAATAAAGATGACAGCTGGCTATGGCATATACATCTAGTACATGCAAACATGGACACTATTGCAAGACTATCTATAGAAAACTCGTAAGAGGCTTACCAGAGATTACTTTTAAGAAAGATATGGTATGTTTTGACTGTTAAAAGAAAAAATCTACTAAATCTTCTTTTAAATCAATCAACTCTGTAAGTACCTCTAGACCTCTCCAACTCTTGCATATGGACTTATTTGGACCCAGTAGAGTCGTCAGTCTTGGCGGTAAGCTTCATGCTTATGTTATTATTAATATTTTTCTAGATACACATGGGTTTATTTTTTCACAAATAAAAATAAAGTATTTTCTGAATGTCACATTTTGCAAAAAGGTTCAAAATAAAAAAGATTTCATGATTACTCGTATCCGAAGTGATCATGGAGGCGGATTCAAAACCAATGATTTTAAAAGATTTTGCAATAAAAATAGTTTTTCTCATGAATTTTCTTGTCCTAGAACTCCACAACAAAATGGTATTGTAGAGCGAAAGAATAGAACTCTTGGTGATATGGCTAGAGTCATATTAAATCAGTATAACCTTTCGAAATACTTTTGGGCTGAAGCTGTAAGTACTTCATGCCATGTTTTGAATATGGTGCTTATTCGACCTATACCGAAGAAAATCTCCTATGAACTTTGGTTTGGTAGAATCCCAACAATCAATTATTTTAAAAATTTTGGATGCAAATATTTTATTCTTAATACCAAAGATAATCTAGAAAAATTTGACTCCAAGGCCGATGAAGCTATTTTTCTAGGTTATGCTGCCAAAAGTAAAGGATTCAGAGAATTTAACAAAACTTCATTGACTGTTGAAGAATCAATCAATGTTATATTTGATGAACACAACATTCAAGCACTAAACGACAGCGACGATGAAGGCAGTCAACTCACAACCAATAAAACATCAGAAGAGACAAACAATACAAGTTATCTGGAAAGTCTGCCAAGGAGACTAAAGTTCTCCACTGATCATCATGAGGACTTGGTAATAGGTGATGTATCGAAAGGTGTAAGTACACGTTTCTCCAATAGAGATATCATTACAAATATTGCTTTTATTTCTCAAATGGAACCTAAAAATATTGATAAAGCTTTTGCTGATGAATTTTGGATTTTTGTTATGCAATAGGAACTCAACCAATTTGAACATAATCAAGTTTGGGAACTTGTTCCTAAACATAATGATTATCCGATCATTACTACTAAATGGGTTTTCCGAAATAAATTAAATGAGGATGGTTCAGTTACACGTAACAAAGCACGTCTCGTAGCTCAAGGATACCACCAAGAGGAAGGTATTGACTACGATGAGACTTATGCTCCTGTTGCTAGACTTGAATCTATCCGAATACTGTGTGCTTTTGCTAGTTTTTATAACTTTAAACTTTTTCAAATGGATGTTAAAAGTGCTTTTCTAAATGGAGTTATCAAAGAAGATGTTTTTGTCAAACAACCCCTTAGTTTTGAAGATTTTAAATACCATGACCACGTATTCAAGTTACGAAAGGCTCTATACGGACTCAAACAAGCCCTCGCGCTTGGTATCAATGTCTTAGCTTCTTTATACTTGAAAACGGTTTTTCAAAAGAAAAAATTAATACTACCCTTTTTATAAAGTCTTCTGTTGATTCTTTGTTAATGTCTTAGCTTCCTTCTTCCTAGGATTGCAAATCAAACAAATTCACAAGGAACCTTTATCCATCAGGCTAAGTACACGAAGGATTTGATCAAAAAGTTTGACATGGACAATGCAAAGCCTATCGGAACTCCAATGGCAATATCGACTAAGTTTGACCTTGATGATAGCAGTAAACCAACAGACATACATAAGTATCGAGGTATGATTTATAGTTTTATATATCTAACTGCTAGTCACCCAAACATTTTGTTTGCTGTATGCCTTTGTGCTAGATATCAGGCTAATCCTAAGGAATCACATTTGTGCGTAGTTAAGCGTATTTTTAGATACCTTAAAGGAACTTTGTCGGCAAGCTTATGGCATCCCAAAACTATATTCTTTGACATTGCTGGTTACTCGGATGTTGATTTTGATGGATACAAAGTCGATCAAAATAGCACCAGCGGCACGTGTTATTTCCTAGGAAAGTCTCTAGTCTCCTGGTTTAGCAAGAAACAAAATTCTGTCGTATTATCAATAACTGAGGCAGAGTATATCGTCGTAGGACGTTGTTGTACTCAAATTTTGTGGATGAAGCCAACCCTACAAGACTTCAATCTGTACTATAAGAACATTCTTATTTTCTGTGATAACACTAGCACCATTAATCTCTCAAAAAATTCAGTATGCCACTCACTCACTAAGCACATAGAAATCCGTCACCATTTTCTAAGGGATCATCAGTTACACAGAGATATTTGTTTTGAGTATGTGGATACGGAACATCAATTAGCAGACATCTTTACTAAACCTTTAGCTGGAGATCGATTAAACTTTATCCGTCAAGAATTAGATCTTTTAGATTCTGATAAAATATAAGAATCATAAGATGCTTTACAAATTTTTTTGTCACACTTTTTAGAAGTTTTAAATTTTTTAGATACAAGCCGAAAGGGCCCTTCTGTCAAAAAGGTATAAATAACCTTAAGCGATACGGTATTTAAGTATCTTCGGACCACTGCTAGTTGGGATCCAGTCTCTACAGCTACTCCAAGATGATTTAAACTCTTGAAAACATACGATTTAAGTTCAGCGGTTATTATTCAGTATTTATATCAAGTCAAGAAAGGCATAATATCAATTAAAGTTACATTAAGATTTTGGAAATAAATGTCAACAGAATTCGGACCAAACTCAGGCCAAGCTCGGACCGAACTTAGTTAGTTTAATTCCAGAATATACTATGTCATTTAATTATCTTCCTAATTTATATTTTTGCTACTCTATATATAGATCATTTCGTTGCTCATTCATTCAGACCAACAAAAATTATCCCTCATCCACAAATAAACCTTAGCTTTTCCTCCTACATCCTCTCCCAATGGCCCCAAAAAGGAAACAAGATTCCTTTTTCGACTCTTTTTTCTGTCCCATTATGCCAAACTTAGGAGAATTCGACAATTTTGCATTTTGAAGCCTCAAAATTTTAAATGATTGGTTTAATGACTTCTCCAAGAGACACATCTGCTTTGGCTATCTTATTGATTTTTCTTCCCAACACATAGACTATCTACCTACTCTTCAGAAACTTTAACTTGAAAATTTTGTTACAACCATACCAAAATTTATACCAATGTTATTCAAGTATTCTATTGTAATTAACATATGAACATGATACTATTTTATCTAGAGTTCGTGGTATTCTAATTGAATTCAATGCGAATGACTTGGGTAAAATCCTAAGCCTTCCCGCTAATGGACAAATCTTAGTCAATATCACGCAAGTTTAATTCGACCATGACTTAACCCTAGATTCTTTTAAGAATATCCTTTGTCACCCTCTTGAATGTCCACCTGGTAAATTTTATGCTAGATATTTGAATGGTCACTTTTTTGAAATGTATCGTATTATCTTTTCAAATTTTCTACCTAAGAAGACTTACTTTGATGAGGTCTTTTATCTAGAAATGTCAGCTTTATATCACTTGTATTTCGGTATTAACTTCAATGTTCCACAGACCATCTTATCTCAAATGGTTCAATATCGCAAGAAAGGGTATCCACTACTATACGCCATATACTTGCCAACCATTTTTAGCTATTTCAACATTCCTTTGGATACTTGTCCAAATCTTGAGGAACCTTTATACCTCAATAGAATTTGAAGATTTGAGCCAACTATGCTTCTACCTTATAACTCATCATTAAACTCCAACACTCATCTTGTTGATTGTGTCCCTCCTGTTGATGAATAACCGCAAACCTTAGAGTCTATTTACAATCTATTGCTGTCACGACCCGCACCCGAAAAATCGGGCATGAGTCGTGGGTATGTCCAGCCTACGCCGCAGAATCGATGGTAGAACGCGGTAAAGGTCCGTTCTAGGTCAACAATCTATATATCTCACAAAACCTGTCAATATCCTCTCCAAAAGGACGACAACCACGCAATATATATAATCTTCCAATCATAATAACTAGGGGAAGAGTAAAGAACGATATAATAGCACAAAGAAACAAGAACCAAGGAGAGCAATACAATATCCAAATATACAGTCCAAGGCTAAAAGCCTACAATATCTCACAGTAGCAAAAGAATAAGTACAATCATCCAAAATAATAATTGGAAATATCCTAGGAAAACCCACCTAGCTAACTAGGGCGCTAACGGCGTCTCCTCGCCGGGCTCCTCCTCAGTCTCGGGGTCACAGCACTCCTCGACACCCGGCCCGTAGAACGTCGGGCAATAATCCTCAGGATCCTCTGGAAAAAATATGCCCAGTCAGGACTGGAGCAAAGTACATAACTCTGAAAGCAACTCCAAATATATGGTAAGGTGTATATGACGAGCAATAGAAAAGTATAAAAGATGCACAGGAAATAAATACATGCTGGAGCAGATAAAGTAGCTGCAATATAAACTGGAGAATAATACAAGTAGAGAAGTAACTGTATATGAGAAAACATGAATACTAGCTAAGTGTCTTGAGCACAAGTTCGTTATATGATCGGTTTAGGTTGCACATGAAAAATACTACGATAACTCCGTTATGCGTGAGTTGCATAACCGACATACACATGAATACTGTTTGGCTTTGATCACATAACCAACTCCTACTCCCCTCCCCCACTAATACTCTTGGATTCAACCACGGCACACTACGTACATGATAATAGCTCGCCCACACGAAGGCGAGAGCACAAGAAGCACATGATAGCACATGAGAATCAATACCCGAAGCACATGATGAAATATACGTGATAGAGTACCCGCTGAACACGGTAAGGGGGATAGCATCTCACGACAGGATCCACTAGTACCAGCTCGTATAACAATGTGTCAGAATCAAGTATTACAGTTCTACAACAGGTGATATAAACGCTATCATGAAATAGAAACTATCAGAGGTAGGTACTCGCCTGATGTCCTGAGCAATTGATGAGGATCGAGATCCGGACCGATATCGCAAGAACCTATTGCGAAAAGCAAGATTAAACAGGGTTCTAAGGAGTTAAACTGATATAAAATAATTAAAAACATGCTTCTAGGGTTATTCTATCTCGAACGGATCAAACCGGTAAAATTCGGGTCAAAAAGTCAACCAAGGGTCCAAAAAGTCAACCAAGGGTCAAAACTAGGTCAAACGTTGACTTTTGCGGTTAACAGGGACAATTATGGTCAAGGTTGGGTCAAACTAGGGTGCCCCTGAAATTCTAGGTCAAAACTAGCTCGTTAAGCTAGTAAACTCTCAAACTCGCCTCCTCGAGATATCGGGATACCCTCGGTATCCGATACCTCGACATAGGCCACGCACCCCGCTTAAACACGCTAAAACCTATGCTAGCACGCGTAAATATATACACATATACATGTAAAAATTACTCCAATACTATTCCTAGGCAAACGCTCAAAAATTCCGCTCGAAACTCAATACCTTGGATATCTCAAGGTATTGAGATACCTTGATATCTCAAGGTATTGAGATATCGCCCAATACCCCTCTAACTAACTATCTAGTTAGCTATTTAAGTATATAGATATATATATCTAGCTATAATCTAGGCTAAAATATATATATATCTATCATATACATACACATACCTATGTATCTATATATATACCTATTCACACATACACACATATACCCATATATATACCCAAACTCATAAATATATATATATATATATATATATATATACCTAAACTATCTATCTAGCTATAGGTATATATATCTATACACATAGATATACATATCTAACTATCCCTCTACCTATCTATCTATCTATCTATCTATCTAACTATCTATCTATCTATCTATCTATCTATCTATCTATCTATCTAGTTATATATATATATCAATATATCTATCTACCTATTAATCTATCTATCTATTAATCCATCTATATATCTATCTATCCATCAATCTATCTAACTATCTATCTATTTAACTATCTATCTAGTAACCTATCTATCAATCTATTATACAAAAACCCTCACCCTGCTACCTAGCTACTACTGCGAATGCTGTTGCTACTTACCCTGCTGCTGCTGCTTATACTGCTGCTGCTGTGCAGCATGCTGCTGCTGCTGCATCTGCTGTGCACGCTGTTGTGCACGCTGCGCACTGCCCCCTCGCTGCTGCTGCACTGCTATACTTGCACACAAACACACATACACAGCCACACACACACATATATATCTATATATATATAGCAACATACATATATATATATATATGCACACACAACTATATATATATATACACACACTAATAAATATACACTTACACACACATATAAACACACAAGCATACACACACTAACACACACACATGTATATATATATATACACACTACATATATACGTATACACATATCTCTATATATATAAACACACAATTCCATATATATATATACACATACACACAGATATATATATACATACATACATATATATATATATATATATATACATATACACACACACGCACACTCATACATATATATATATATGCACACACACATAGATATATATATATATACACAAGCATATATATATAAATACACACATATATGTAGATATACAAACACATATACATATATATATATATATATATATATATATATATATATATATATACATAACTTTATATATAAACACTCAACAACACAACACAACACAAAACAACGCACACAACGCCCACCAACGCGCGCCCAACGACCCATACTCACACGAATACATATATATATATAAAATATAACCCGAGAATTCTAGCACACACTTTCCGAAGCTAACCCAACGCTGTAGAAGCATAAAAAAAATGCTTGGAAGATCTACGCAGCGTCTTGATACAGAGCAGCATAGGCAGAGGCCTTCAGAGCCATCCAGCGTAAAACAGGGTTCTTCATCGCCTCCATGGCGTAAAACCCAGCCGCTCTCAAAGCAGCGTTAAAGCGTACGAGGAACGCTTCGTATTCCCAAAAAGAAATTGTCCAGTCACGCAGTAAACCTGACCTCTGACTTCTGACAAAAAGTGCTGCACAGCTACCCAAACGACGGCTGGGAACGGGGACAGACCCCTCGGGACGCGCTCCATAGTATGATGGCGGATCTCAGCATTTAATACAGAGGATTTGGTTAAAATATCACCAAACTGACGCTTACTAAAAAACCCCCGGCATAAACTGCTCTTTCGCATGCAAAGAGAACACGCTGCCTTGTTTTACACAGGCAAACATGGGCTGTTTTACGCTCCGCAGAAGACAAACCGCCTGCCACATCAAAAGCTGCGCTTCGTACAGGGCTCGAGGCACGTCTCTCCGCCAAAGCACACAGAGCGGTGACAGTGTCCCCTCAAGGCAGGTCTCTCCGCCAAAGCACACAGAGCGGTGACAGTATCCCCTCAAGGCACGTCCCTCCGTCAAAACGCACAGAGCGGTGACAGCGTCCCCTCAAGGCACGTCCCTCCGTCAAAACGCACAGAGCGGTGGCAGTTTTCCCTCAAGGCACGTCTCCGCATTTAATGCACAGGATGATGGCAAACTCTGCCAAAGATTTGATCTCCAAAAGCCGTAATTCCGGCTAAAGACGTCCATATCAGCACCCTGGCACGGTACGCAGCGGCTTCTACGCCCATTCAGGATCTGTGCTCCTACGGCTTCCGCGCCCCCTCAATCTCTACGACTGCTCGGCTTCCACGCCTACTCGGCTTCTATGCCTGTTCGGCTTCTATGCCTGCTCGGCTTCCACGCCCCCTCAGTCTCTACGACTACTCGGCTTCCACGCCTACTCGGCTTCTATACCTATTTGGCTTCTACGCCAAGGTGACAGACATTTGGCTTCTACGTCAACCTCTTCTACACAATGGATACCTACCTACGTGGCTTTTACGCCGTGATCTTAGTAGCAATTGTACGCGTTGTGTCCCCTTAGTTGGACCCGCGTCACACGCTCATTCAAAAGATCATCTATACGTAGGCATTGGTTACTTTAACCGTTGTGTAAAAGGGTGTTGTACTTTCTACTCCTCGGTTGTTATACCGATGGAGTGGTCACTGTCACCAAAACTCTATAAATAGAGACCCCTATCAATGGGGAACAAGGTCGACAATTTGGAAGATCGAACCATGTCGAAAAATTTGGCCAAGAATACCAATATCAGATCAAAGCTCAAAATTTTGAAAGAAGGATCGAACAAGGTTACCGAACCGGAGATCAAGAGGGAGAGACAGAGAGAGAGAGAGAAGAATACAGAGCTCAGGCAAGGAATAGGGAGCGACGACCTTCAGCATCGCTCATCCACCCTCCTTCGCAACCTCCGAAGCTGCATCCTGTCTTCCACGGCACTTCTTCAACATCGTGTAGTCCAAGGGCTAAAGTGATCGACCGCAGATCAGACACCTATAGCAATTTATACCCGGATTAAATAAATTGTACTCCCGCATCCTCGTATAGGATCGAATTGTACAAGTTTGTTTGTAAACCAAAGGGCACGGGTCTCGTATAAACCTTGTCATTGAAATACACTTTCATTCTTTCGTTTAATACCACAAACAAGATGGAGACTCTGCTGGGGACGTCTTTCTCTTCTGACGAGGAAGTAATTGCTCAACACGATGCGGTATCTGTAGGAACCGTGAAGAAGACACTGGTCATTCATTTCGACCAGTCTGCCTACGAAGACATGCTTCGGGCTGGGGGTAGCTCTCACTCTCTCTCCGTCCAAGACAACAGGAAGCTACGCAAAGTGTGGATGCCCAAGACATCCTCCGCCGTTCCTGTGGACTCTCCGATCTCTCCGATCTCTCCGACCAATGAGGTGGTAGCATCGCTCCCTCCGTGCCCCGTACGTAAAATTCAGTCTCCCGCTACGCGCGGTACAGACAAAACTTCTGGTAAAGCCTCAGCGCTAACCCAGGATTATCCACTGTGCTATATGCGTAGAAATCAATCTCCCACTACGCGCGGTACAGACAAAACTTTTGGTAAAGCCTCAGCGCTAACCCAGGAGTATCCACTGTGCTATACGCGTAGAAATCAGTCTCCCGCTACGCGCGGTACAGACAAAACTTCGGGCAAAGCCTCAGCGCTGACCCAGAAGTATCCCCTGCGCTCCACGCGTAGGAACCTGTCTTCTGCTACGCGCGGTACAAACAAAACTTCCGACGGTGCCTCAACGCCAAATCGGAAGAACAGATCACGCTCCACGCGCAAGACGACATCTGACCTCTACGATGAACCAGATGAGCACCGTGATCTCCGCAAGAGGAAGCAAGCAGGCGAGTACTCAACTCCTTGGCCGTTACACCAGCGAAGAAGCTATCTGCCTATCCTCCGGATTACGCGAAAAGACGACGGTCGACTGAACACCTCTTTAGCTTTATGCCTGTCTGAGCGAATCTCCAAATCACGCCTGGGTAAGTCCCACGGCGCAAAACAAGCTCAAATTGCTACTCCTGACCTACGCGAAGGCCTAATCCAGAAGCGTAAGGAGAGGAGACCTTCCAACATGTCTATTACGACCCCTAGGGAACAATGTTGTAATAGTCATAAGATTGTGATTGACTGCTACTGTTCTAAAGCAAAACGATCGGTCTTCGACCGATTGAACTACTCTCAATCTTTCACGGAAGAGGAGCACGCGTATGCGTTCGTGAACATGGCTTCACGCATACCTAGAAGAGGGTCGAGCTCAAAGCGTCTTCCCTCTGGACCTCCGAGCCAGAGAAAATTCGAAGACCTCCTCAGGAACGCTGAAGCTGGGGTATTCCAAAATACCCGTGCAAGGTCACAGCAACCAGCTCCGTACTCGTCTAATTCTGACGCTGGGGGTCGCCGATCTCCTAGATCAGATGCCGAGAGTATAGAGTCGACTTTTGCAGCGACCTATACTTACCCTTCGATGACGCCCAAAGAAATGGGAGCTTACGCCATCGAAGACGAACGCGAGGGAGCGTCGCCATCAGGAGACGCAGAACAACGCATCACTGACCTGGAGACGTCGCTGAAACAAATGCAATCCGTAATGGAGAATATGCACCAGATGATGCTAACTCAGCACGCAACCGCCATGGCTCAAGCATCGATTCCGCCAACTCAGATACATGTGGGGGTGGACTTGCCACCATCCAGCCCAAGCCAAGAACCTGCTCTAGATCAAGAGTCAGCAGTTCCTCCGCTTCCAACGGAAAATCCGATGCAGGCGGTCTGGGAGTTGAAAGCCCAGTTCGATGCCTTGAAGCACAAAGATCAGCTCAAGAAAGTGGGAATCAACCAGCCGTACCCAGCTACCTGGGAAGAGGTCCCTTTCCCTCCAAAATACAAACCTCAGGCGATGGCTCTGTTCGAGGGAAAAACATCACCAAGCCAATACATGAACTATTTCAGTATGATGACGGTGCTGCTACAAGTGAATGATGCCCTCCTCACTCGGGTGTTCAAAGGCTGCCTCTCAGGAGTAGCCTATCAATGGTACCGTAGCTTGGCGGACAACTACATTACTTCCTTCGAGGATTTCAAAGCTCTATTCTTCACACGATTTTACGAGGGAGGAATGGACATGTCTATGTCCTCTCTCGTCGAAGTCAAGCAGAAGGAAAAGGAAGACGTTCGCATCTTCATCGAATGCTTTCGTCAGGCCACCTTACAGATGCCTCCAGGAGTTCCAGACTCAGCATTGGTGGACATTTGCAGGAAGAACCTCCTTCCCGTGGTCTCGGTGTTCACAGGACCATATCAGTTCCATGGTTGGCCCTCGTTCATCCTCTCGGCGGTAGCAGCCGAAGACAACAGTCGCAAGGCGCGCGACAATGGCATAATGATCTCCGCCTCTGACAGAAGCAAGAGGTCAACACGGCAGCGACCATCATCGTGGTCCCAAAGGGAAGGAAGCACTAGCAATCAACACGGCCAGGCCAAAGATCGCGGCGACCGCCCAAGCAAAACCGGGGGCTCCGAGGCCCGTCGAAGTCTACTCTTTCGACGACGACGATATCCCAAGTATCTTCGAATGTCTCGTCAAAAGTGGCAAGATCACCCTCCCAGAACTAAGGCGGCCCCAGGAGGTCGGCAATACTGACGACCCAAAATACTGCATCTTCCACAGATACGTACACCACCCGACAAAGGCGTGCTATGTACTAAAAAGGAAGATCCAGGGGTTGATCGATGCTAAGGCCATCACTCTGCACAATACCGAGAAAACGGTCACGGCCAACATGATCTCTCTGCAGTTTAGCAATTTGCCTCCCCAAAAGGTCCCTGATGGTATTACACCTATCTCTCGGACAACGATGAACCTCGTTAACCTTCCCCCTGCTAGGGATCAAGGTCACAACCTGGTGCCCCTAACTATCCGGCGGGGCAAGATTATGTGGGTTCACCAAGATTTGGTGTCGGATCTCGAGGAAGAGACCAAGGCAAAAAGGGCTACCCCCAAGAAGAATCCCAAATACAGATCATGCTACATGGTCACAACTTCTTCTACATCAGACGGAGATGAGGTACTTGTCGCAACCCGTTCAGGGAGGGCCTACCTCGACAACGACGGAGCAAATCCGGAAGGTGCGCCGGCTGACGCTCCAGCTACCAAACCGTCAGAGCAAGATCCCGTCATGCCAAGCATCAGCTCTGCGAAACTGACTCCGACGGAAAAGGCAAAACAGAAAGAAGTACGCTTCAACAAACTTGTGAAAAACATTTCGAGCAAAGGTTTAGAGAAGCCGTACAAATTTGACATCCTGACCCAACTGGCCAATACGCCAGCCAGGTTGTCCATCTTCGAGCTACTCAGGCTCTCCCCCGACGCTCGTCTAGCCCTGAGTGAAGCACTAATGCAGGCGGAAGTATACTTGACCTAGCTCAAGTACCTCGACGAGGAACCAGTGGCATGTTATCAATGCCACAGCGTGATGGAGGTGGTCCCGAATATCACTTTCACTCAAGACGACATGCTATTAAAACATAATAGACATGACAGGCCCCTCTATTACACCGGGTACGTCGGTTCCATGGAGGTCGACCGGATTCACATAGATCCGGGATCGTCGATCAGCATCATCCCTCGTAGTCTGCTCGGGCCACTGAGAATTCCTACCAGCGAGCTGGCTTACAATACCACTACAATCGTGGGTTTCAACGCCGGAAGGAGTAAACCATTAGGGAAGATTCGCTTGAGAGTCCAGATCGGCAACCTTAGATCAGTGGCCACATGTTACGTCATCGATTCAGAGGTATCCTACAACATTTTGCTGGGAAGACCATGGATCCACGACCACAACATCGTTCCTTCAACCCTACATCAATGCCTTAAATATGTAGACACACAAGAAACCGTACAAACGGAGGTGGCTGACCTAAACCCGTTTAAAGGAGTAGAATCCTACTATTCCGATGCCGTGTTGTATTCCCATGACCACACGGAAGAAGTGCCAGGAGTGGCGAAGAAGGAATCCCACCGGGAGCCCGAAGAGCCCTCGGCCACACTACTACTGTCAATCAGAGTGAAAGGATGAACCGCTCGTCCAAAAGCCATAGAACCTACGGCTGTCCACCTGAGAAAGACCAAGTCAGAAGAAGGGGGTGATCCTCTAGTAATCACTTTGAACCGGAAGCCTCCACCCATAGTCATCAACCTTCGGCGCAACCAGCAGCCGACTGATGTAAATGCCACCAGGAACGGAGTTCCAGATGATAATAAATATCCTCTTTTCCGGTACGTCGGTACTCAGATTCCGAAACATGAACCCACTCCACATGACGAGGTAGAACCAATGGCTCAAAAATTCTTAGAAGCTATAAACTCCTACCGTCCATATATCTGGGAAGTAACGTCACCATCCGACGTCGTCACAACATATAGGCCACATGAGGATTCTATCTTCATTATCCCGCCTACCTGCAGCAGTCAACATTCAATAATCTTTGGTCGCATGCGAAATCGACCGACTGTCCAGGAAGATCCTTTCGATGATGATACCGGGAAAGTGCAGGTTCGCCAATACAGCCCGCAAGCGCAAAGGATCATGCAAAATATGGGCTACGACTTGAAGCGGAAGCCAGGCCTCAACTACGGAAGAGGCAGACGGACGCCGCCGCACGGCGACCCCCGCTATCGACAGACTCATCTCGGGTTGGGGTATGCCACCTCCCTCGCAACTTCCAAGCCATATGAGGACCCCTTTCCACCTTCCCAGAGCAGCTCGTCGTCCTCCGACTCACCTGATGTTCTCAAACTAACACTATCAGTGAATATGGTGATGACAAGCCCCTCAGAAATCGAGGAACAGGATACAGAGACGATCGAGAACGACCCCTGGGCTCAACAAATAGATACACAGTGGGAATTCCGCTTCGAGCAGAGAGAACCTCCCACCAAGGACGAAGTTATCCAAGTCAATGTTGGGGGTGAGCTCTCACCAAAGCCAATATTTATCAATAACAATCTTCCCCCAGTCGAAAAGGAAGAGATCATACAACTGATAAAGGAATATGTCGATGTCTTTGCATGGGGTTATGAGGACATGCCAGGCCTAGACCCGAGGGTAGCTACTCATAAGCTCAATATTTTGACCGATTCGAAGCCAGTGAAACAACACCAACGTCGGTTTCGCCCAGATATGATGGACGCCATCGAGGACGAAGTCAAGAAGTTGATAACCTGCGGTTTCATCCGGGAAGAACAACATTCCGACTGGGTCGCCAACGTTGTCCCAGTCATGAAGAAAAATGGGAAGGTACGTATCTGCATCGACTACCGAGATCTGAATGCGGCCTGCCCCAAAGATGAATTCCCCCTTCCCATCACGGACATCATGATCGACAACACCTACGGCTTCGAGCGTGTGTCTTTTATGGACGGGTTCTCGGGATACAATCAGATCAAGATGCATCCGGAAGACGAAAAGCACACTGCCTTCCGGACACCACTGGGGGTATATTGCTATACGGTCATGCCCTTCGGATTAAAGAATACCGGGGCTACATACCAACGAGCTATGAGTAACATATTCCGTGAGCAGTTACGCAAGACAGTAGAATGTTACGTGGATGACATAGCTGTCAAAAGCCGCCTCAAAGGTGATCACGTTCGAGACCTGAGGGCGGTATTCGAGTTAATGCGCCAGCATCAACTCAAGATGAACCCTACAAAGTCCTTTCTGGGGGTATCCAGTGGCAAATTCCTGGGATTTGTCATTACCGCCAGAGGCATCGAAGTAGACCCTAACAAAGTCCAGGCGATCATAACAATGCGACCACCCCGTAATCTGAGGGAACTCAGGGGGTTCCAAGGACGTCTGGCTTACATCCGGCGATTCATATCCAACCTCTCGGGGAGATGTCAGCCCTTCTCTCACCTCATAAAGAAAGGTGTGTCCTTCATATAGGACGAAACCTGCCAGCAAGCGTTTGGGGATATCAAGCGCTACCTAACCAGTCCACCAGTTCTGGTGCCTCCCGTCATGGGAAAACCCTTCTTGCTGTACGTTCGGGCAATGGATCATTCGCTAGGAGCTCTCCTTGCACAAAAGAACGATGCGGGTCATGAACAGGCTATCTACTACCTCAGCAGGATGATGGTCGGGGCTGAATACCGGTACAACCCAGTGGAGAAGGAATGCTTGGCTCTGATGTTCGCTGTCCAGAAGATGCGACACTACATCGCCGGCCAGACTATTCATATCATCTCCAGGATCAACCCTCTCCAGGTGCTGATGAGCAAGCCAAGCGCCCTTAACTCCCGACTCGCAACTTGGGCAATGCTACTGACGCCATATGACATGGTCTACGTCCCACAGAAGTCCATCAAAGGTCAAGCACTGGCCGACTTCCTAGCAGCTCATCCATTCTCGGAGACCTCCAAACTATACGAAGACATCCCCGATGAAGTTGCAGAATGTAATTTTGCAAGAGAAAGTGACGTATGGCAACTATTCTTCGATGGCGCCTCCAGAGTCGGTCCTAAGGGAAACGTCGTTTCAGGAGTAGGAGTCGTCCTAGTTACTCCAGATCAGCTCGTCATCTACCGAGCATATTCTCTTAGTGAGCCCTGCTCCAACAATGTGGCAGAATACAACGCCCTGCTAATCGGGCTCCAAGTCGCTAAAGAGCTGGGGGTGGAATCCCTGGAAGCTTTCGGCGATTCTCTGCTCATCGTCAACCAAGTCAGGGGGATATACGAAGTCCGGAATCCAGACCTCATCCCCTATCACCAAGCAACGGTCGAGATAGCCATGACGTTCAAAGGGTTCTTCCTAGAGCATGTACCTCGATCTCAGAATCTGGAAGCTGATGTCCTGGCCAGCCTAGCTGCGGACTTAGCCACCCCTATAAGAAGGCAGGATTCGGTAATCCTTCTTAACAGAGATTTATTCTGTGTGAAGAACAGCTGTCACCTAGAATGCAGCTACGCTGTAAACGCCGATCCCCCTACAAGAGATTGGACGAGTCCCTTCATAGATTTCGTGGCATATGGAATCTTGCCAGAGGACCCCAAAGAAGCAGTATCCGTCAAGAGACGATCGTTACGCTTCTACTTCGATGCATCTTCACAATACCTGTATCGCCGGACCTACGACGGACTGCTGTTAAGATGTCTCGCTGGCGCCGAGGCACAGCAGATTATCCGTGAAGCTCAGGACGGCGTATGCGGAGCGCATCAGCCCGGTCCTAAGCTGTAGGACCGCATCAGGAGAATGGGCTATTACTGGCCCACTATGATCACAGACGCGAACAGCTATGCAAAATGATGCAGGGCCTGCCAGGTCCATGCAGACTTCATACATCAACCGTCTGAATATCTACATCCAACGATTGCATCCTGGCCCTTCGAAGCCTGGGGTATGGATATCGTTGGGCCCATTCACCCGTCTTCCTCCAGAGGCCACCGGTTCATACTGGCCATCACAGATTACTTTTCTAAATGGGCCGAAGCAATCCCTCTGGCTGAAGTAAAGGCGTCTGACGTAATCAGCTTCATCAAGCACCATGTCATTTATCGCTTTGGGATTCCTCGAAGGATAATCTACGACAATGGACCTCAGTTCATCAGCCAAGCGTTTCATCAGTTTTGCGATAATAACCGGATACGCAACATTGTCTCTACGGCATATTATCCAGCTGCTAATGGTTTGGCGGAAGCCTTCAACAAAACTATTATCAAGCTCCTGAAGAAGTTCATTTCTTCAAACAAAAGAGACTGGAACGAGAAGCTGGGCGAATGTCTCTGGGCATACCGCACAACGGTACGGACACCAACAGGTTGTACCCCCTTTTCACTAGTCTACGGAAGCGAGGCGGTCCTTCCTATCAAAATCCAGATCCCGTCACTCCGAATAGCCGTGACTAGTGAGCTGACTCGAGAAAAGAATGACCTGTTGAGGCTCCAAGAGCTGGAAGGATTAGACGAGAAACGCCTCCAAGCTCAGCAGCGCATCGCGTTCTACCAAGCACGCATTTCCAAAGCTTTCAATCATAAAGTAAAGGAAAGAGTGTTCAAAGTCGGCGAGCTAGTTCTAGCCGTGAGAAGGCCGATGATTCTAACTGACAGAAGTAAAGGCAAATTCTAGCCCAAATGGGAAGGCCCTTATGTGATCGAGACAACATTCTCAAACGGCGCCTACAGGATAGCCCAGCCCAACGGAGATCTGTTAATGGCTCCTATCAACGGCAAATTCCTAAAAAGGTACTATGCCTGATCTCTCCTGCTCAAAGAGGAAAATAGCAAAGACCTCGATTATGACAAAACTACTTCCAAAAAACATAATTAGTTGGGTTACACTCTATCATGTCCGCATGACCTCTGAATAGATATGTCCCGCTAAGAAGTTTATCGAGAGTTTATCACGTCCATACTACCTCTGATATCACTCTCACCTAACCTGTCATTTACATTCCGAAATGATGGGTCCACAACAGTCAGAAAAGAGTCACCATTATTCATTCCCGAAGAAGGCAGAATTACATAGGAAGGGGTACATCAAGATGGTGGAGTAATCAGGCCATGAATCTGCCGCTCCAGTGCAGCTATCCTCTCATTCCTAAGGGCCAAAGCATCGGCGCGAGCCTGCTCCAGCCGTGCCTCCGGAGTATGCGTAAGGGTCATATTAGCCCTTGCCCGAAGACAGCCCGTACGGGCAGCTTCCGCACGGTCCAGATCCCGTCGCACTTCGCTCAGTCGACCAGTCGCTAACTCCACACCTGCCAACGACTGGGAAGCCCACTCCTCTGCCCGAGCAAGTTTTTCCCACAGCTCGCCGCATTCCCTTCATGCTCGGATCGACACTGCATCTCAACGGCAAGGGCTTCTTCCACAACAGCTCTTCTCCTATCCATCTCCAGCTTATGCGTCTGGATAGAGTTGTCTAGGCTTTCAAGCTTTGTAGCGAACCGCTCAGACATGAGGTCGTACCGAGCCTGGACATCAGCATCAAGGCTGCCCTCAGTCCGCTGCAAGTATTCGTGAATGGGTTGCTCTAAACCATTAACCACCGCCTCCAGAGTGTCAGCCACTCCAGGATTGCCAAGCCCCCTGACAACCTCGATCGATAGCTGAGAAGTCTTCTTCAGGAGCTCGAAGTCAAGGTTCTTCGCCAACACCATCGGTATCATCGTTTTTAAGCTAGTGTAGACGAGGCTGGAATGTTGCTCGATCAACGCGACTAAACCCGACTGAGCGCCCGGAGCGGCCACAATTGCAGACGAGGTAGCCACCGCCGCCTCAACAGGTGGCACGCCCGAAGAAGGTGCGATGGCGACAATCGAAGTCATCTGCATACTCGCAAAAGGCGAGGTCACAATGACAGGTTCGTCCTCCCCTTGAGACGACGAAACCTTTCCAGGCGAGCTAGCCCCCGAAGACACTCCTGCCTCAAAATCCGGCGCCTCCACGTCACCGCCGTGAGCCAGAACAAAGTCGGAAGGCGCTTCAACGCCATGCTCCCCGTGGACGTCATCCCCTGAAAAAAGGACAAGAAAGCAAAATGTCAAACACAGTAGTAATCCTCCTAGGAGGAGACATCGAAACGACATTTACCCGGAACCAACGGCATATACGACGCATCTGCAGCAGATGTAGCTAAGCCATGCCTTAATGACGCGATATGAACTGTCATACCTGGAGAAGGAGGTGGGCCGACCGACATCGCCAAGAGTTCGGTCAAGCCTTCCCCGAGACGCGGTCGAGGTTCATCAGCCGGAGTCTCGCTAGGCGCGCTCGCTAACGCAGGAGTAACTCCGCCTGCTACTGACCTCAAGGAAGATTCTCCCATCTGTTGGGGCCACGCAGGCAATCCCGCTCCGCTGCTTGGAGCAGCCACAGCAACAGCAGCCTCTAGCGAGGACTCTCCTGCGCCGCCAGCCAGAACTGTAGAAGGTCCCCCTCTGAAAGGCGAGGAACCTCCGGCCAAAGAATCATCCCTGATACAGGGAGATGCAGGCTCATTCCCGGGAACCTCAACACCAGGAATACGGAGAGGACGAGCAACCGTCTCCCTCCTCCTCTTACGAAGGGAAGCTTCCTTCGGAGCAGAAGCCTGTCGCTTCCCGGAAGAGACTACCAGGGCCCCCGCCGGCAGAGGCACTACATACCTCGGCAACGACACCAGAGGCTCATCTGGAGTACCAGATTCCTCCCCCTCATCAGAAGAAACCGAGGGGACTTCGACCCTTCCCCCAGGCTTGGCAGAAGGCACCCTGAAGCTCCCACGCCTGTCAAAATCACGGTGGAAAGTGTTAACCGCCACATAAAACTGGGCGTAGGAGTGAAGGATGCGCATCTCCGTGGAGGTTGTAACGACCGGCATGATAAAAATTGCCTCCGAACAACCCATAATAAAATATCGCCACCCTCTCGCTCCATCAATGAGTCCACCCCTGGACCTGAAGCTGGTGACGGCGTTGCCCACATGCAACTGGTCGTATCCGAACTGCCTGGCAAACCGACTAGGCAGGTAGGGCTCGAAGAAGCAATGGTCTTCGCTCCTATACAGCAGATGGGAAGGTCTAATACAGACCAACCAATTAAATGCCTCCGGAGAAAGAACGGTCTTCCCTCGACCTGAATCCTCGAGCCACAGCCCTGACTGGTTGCGATGCACATGAGGGAGAGTACAAAGGATCTTCCAGCCATGGCTGAGGTTCAAAACCAGCCGACAGTCTAAAACTGTATTTATATTCCAGGAGGAATCCCTGTAATTCAATAGGAATATACCCCCTGAGCTGCTACCGGAACCGGGTGACATAACCCAGGAATTTTGGAGAATTAACCATCCCATCAAGTACAAGTATGGTAATTCCACCCTAGGGAAGCTCTCCCGCCGAGCTTCATCAACGAGCAACCCATCTGTCATGGCCCTCAGGCCAGCCTGTATACGGCACACCATGGCAGGAAGCAAGCCCAGTCTTGCCCCAAATACCAGGCGCACTGCCGGCCACAGGATGTTGCGGTGAATGTGGTCCGCGGACGCGGTACCCGGCACCACTACTTGACGCAGCCATATGGAGAGGAAACCAGCCAGCTGGGCCTCCTTAGACAAAGGCCTGCGGCAACGCCTCAAGTAACTACAGGCCTTAGTGCCTTCCGGGTACTTTCCTACCCCCTTCACAAGAATCTGATCCGGAGCTTCAGCCTCCTCCATAAGAGTCTCCACAACCTGGGCACTGAGGACGCCCAAGCAGTTCACGGGCTCTTTCTTACCACCCGAGGCTTTCTCCGACCTGGCGGCCCTGGCTCGATGGAAGAAGAGGTAAGACATCCACTTGGTGGTGTGAGCCAAATCAGAAGGCTCGTTATAAAAAGTGGTGCACGCGAAATACTGACACATCAGCTCCTGATATACTTCTGCCACCCGAGGGTCCAAATCCCCCAACTCCCGGTTGGTGGGAACGTACTCTTCATATGGGGTATCCCCCATCGGCAGTCTCGAGACAACTGCCATCTCATGAAGGGCCAACCCCAACTCCCCTAGTGGAGTGGCGAAGGTCCCGGTAAGCGGAATGTACCGCTCCATCAGTGCCAGGAACAAATTAGGGTTCGGAGGCAGCCCGACGCTCGTCGCACTCACAGCGGCATATAGTCTGATGCCCTCCAACTCTCTCTGGAAGTGCTTTAAGGCCCAGTCAACTAGGCATCTCCATCGGGAGTTCGTTGGGGCAATCCACCCATTGCACCGAGGATTCTCCTTGGGATATACCCCACCTCGACCCATAAAGTCGTTGTAGAAGGTCGGCAATTGGACCGGCTGGATCACCGAGCTATCTTCACTTGGAACACTGCCCGGGCACAGTCCTCGGAACAGCGTCACAACGCCAGAAGGGCGACTAACAAACGACCCCTGGTCAGCGCCTTTCAGATAAAATATCTTCCCCGGCTTCCCAGGAAGATCAGGAGTCAGCTTCCAAGACATCTTCCTGGGATGCGTCGCATGGGAGAAGGCCGAGATGGGATAATCCCTCGGCATCGTCGGCAGGTACAAGACCAAATCCCCGGTAGGGAAAACCCAAGGCTCCCCCTTGGGCTTCGTCTGGGACTGTTTATCAATCATGTCCCCAAAAAAGAAAGCCGGCTTTATGTACCGCTCCCCATCTACACGTACCAAGGGTTCGCCGTTGATCATACTCAACAGCATTCGCTCACCCTGGGCCAATATCAGGAGCTCCCTTCCCTTAGGATACTGGGGTCCAGAGATAGGAAATGCCACATGGGACAGATCCTCCAGATAGTTCGAGTGCAGCATCCCCGCAGCGGAGCCCATCACCTCAGCCAATGGGGACTCACCCAGATCAACTGTAAGATAATACAAAGAAGATAGGTCATTACAAGTCTGGCACAAACACACGGACCAAGGAAACGACAGTCTGTGCTTTACGCCAAGATTGTACAAATTTGGTCACCTTACGCCGGAAGTCTCCTCCACAAATGTAAAATTCAAATTTTACGAAATACGCCAATTTTCGGTAGCCCGAGCTATTTACGCCCAGAGCTACGAAAATACGGAGTCTTTACGCTGACACATTAGAAATGTGGGCATAAAAGATGAAAACGCCTCCGTGCGTCATCTTCCTCAAAAGAGGCTATCAGCATAGAAGACGACCTAGCGCAGTCACGTTCAACGTGTGCGAAGGATTTTTCGTCGTTTGTGTCATCCCAAAAAGTTCTACCTCTAAAGCCGGGAGCGCTAGTCGTCGGCGGGATGCTCCCCTCAGAGGGAAGTTCACCTTGCCCGACCGGAGATTCCCTCGCCGAGACAGAAGAATGAGAAGAAGAACCTATGCTCTTTCCCTTAGCGGAGGGGGTTTGTTTCGACGCCATTTCTGAAGACTCGAAGTGCTCGGAGAAGGAACGAAGAAAAACTCGAACAGTCGAAAGCTCTCTTTCGCAGAAGACAGATAAAAAGTTTTTCTTTCCAGAAGCTGGGAATATCTATACAGTCCGGGTCGACTCCTCGAATCCTCGGACGAACCCCTCGAGACCCTAACCAAATCTCGCAATTAATAGTTGATCATGATTGGATGCTACGTCAGCCCACTACCCTTGAAAGACGGACAGTCAGCGAATTCGAAAGATTTTTTCGTGCAAGACGGTTCAGCGGGTTCTACGCTAAATGAGCTTTCTACGCTCGACAGCAACGGATCTACGGTTTTACGCTCGTAAGCTACAAGTCTATGGTTTTACACCCGGATGCCTTTGTGCTCGGTAGCTTTTATGCTCGAGAGGCCACAAACCTACGACTTTACGCTCAGCAGATACCAAATCGATGATCTCACGCTCGGTGGCGCTCAATTTACGCTCAGTAGCAACAGATCCGCAAACCTCACGCTCGAAGAAATTTTTTTTTCAGGAGCTACAAATCAAACAGTTCTACGCTAAAGGAGCTTTTCTACGCTCGACAGCTACGAATCTAACGGCTTTACGTTCGACAGCTACAAGTCTATGGTTTTTCTTGCCCGGATGCCTTTGTGCTCGGTAGCATTCTATGCTCGAGAGGCAACAAACCTACAACTTCACGCTCAGGAACCACAGGTCTACGATTTCACGCTCGATGGTGTTCTACGCTCACAGGCTATAGATCTACAGTCCTACGCTAAAAGGAGCTTTTCTACGCTCGACAGCTACGAATCTAACGGCTTTACGTTCGACAGCTACAAGTCTATGGTTTTTCTTGCCCGGATGCCTTTGTGCTCGGTAGCATTCTATGCTCGAGAGGCAACAAACTTACGACTTCACGCTCAGGAACCACAAGTTTACGATTTCACGCTCGATGGTGTTTTACGCTCAAGAGGCTACAGACATGATTTCCCGCTCTACGACTTTTCGCATATCCAAACAGTCCCCAAGGCGGTCAAGTGCAAAGAGTTCACACAGAAGATACTCGTTCTTGACCCAAAGCATCCCCATGTACCCGAAGTATGCAGAGTTCAAACATTAAGAAATTACTCCTCTCGGGTCCAGAAAACTGGAGGTTCATCCAGATTCCAGTCTGAACATCTCGTCTATCAAAGTGGCAACTCAGTTTAACAGCCAAAAACCTCGACCCTGTTCCAAGGGAGTTTCGAGAGATCATTCTTGAAGACAAATTCTGAACAAAACAAAATTCCGCTCATCAGAGAGGCAACAGTTCAGAAATTCTACACAGTCATAGCAACAGGACAGTTCTAAATGTTCAAAGTGCTCAGCAGCGTTCTATGGACTATCCGCTATGCATAAAGGACAGGGCCTAATACTCTTTCTATCAGAGTTAGCGTAAAGATTCAGACGTGTCGAAGCTGCACATATTCAGACTTCACAAGCAACGTATGGCAAGACGATCATATGGAGAAGAAGACAATTTTATTAAAGATTAAAATCATGATTACATATGAGGGAAATCCAATCTATAAGGGTTTTTTTCTATTTCTCATGATTACATCTGAGGGAAACTCCGTCTACAAAGGAGTCCCCCCATCATCTTCCGAAGATCGCCCAGAAGCTGTACTGACAGGTTCTCACATGGGTGAAGGTCTTCCTCTTCTTCGAGGGCTGTTCATCGACTACCACAGTCATGAACAAGAAGATCCTCTATTCGCCATGGCCGATCCAGTTGAGGCTTCTTTAAGCCCAACTCGATTGGGGATGATAGATTACAGTTTGTCTAATCTCGTCCGCGGGGATCTCAGAGGAAGATACACAGCATGCCAGCCGCTGTGGGCCAATACGACCCTTCCTCTCTCCTGGGGCAACGCCATACAAAGTTGCTGATTATCCCGAGCAAGGGTGGCTAAGATGTCCTTCCATGATCCATCGTTGCAGTGGACACTCGCTCGAAGATGCCGTCTTTTATGTCTCCCTACATGCTGGAAGAACATGATCTCCTTCTTCCTCAGATCGATCCGACGAACTCCGGCGATCATCTCTACATGACAATGGGAATGTGGTGAAGGCAGGTTCACCCCCCAGCCTTTTATAGGCAAAAGAGATCACAGCGGTCCCCAATAAATCCGCCATAAAGTCAGTATCGACCGTTTCAACGCTCCATTCAGAAATGTTTCGAGTTACGAGGGGCCGTTCATGCTTCATTCAAAGCGTTTCAAATTTCGAGGAATTTAAAAGCTTTGAAGGGGGTCTTGTAGAAGCATAAAAAAAATGCTTGGAAGATCTACGCAGCGTCTTGATACAGAGCAGCATAGGCAGAGGCCTTCAGAGCCATCCAGCGTAAAATAGGGTTCTTCATCGCCTCCATGGCGTAAAACCCAGCCGCTCTCAAAGCAGCGTTAAAGCGTACGAGGAACGCTTCGTATTCCCGAAAAGAAACTGTCCAGTCACGCAGTAAACCTGACCTCTGACTCCTGACAAAAAGTGCTGCACAGCTACCCAAACGACGGCTGGGAACGGGGGCAGACCCCTCGGGACGCGCTCCATAGTATGATGGCGGATCTCAGCATTTAATACAGAGGATTTGGTTAAAATATCACCAAACCGGCGCTTACTAAAAAACCCCCGGCATAAACCGCTCTTTCGCGTGCAAAGAGAACACGCTGCCTTGTTTTACACAGGCAAACATGGGCTGTTTTACGCTCCGCAGAAGATAAACCGCCTGCCACGTCAAAAGCTGCGCTTCGTACAGGGCTCGAGGCACGTCTCTCCGCCAAAGCACACAGAGCGGTGACAGTGTCCCCTCAAGGCACGTCTCTCCGCCAAAGCACACAGAGCGGTGACAGTGTCCCCTCAAGACACGTCCCTCCGTCAAAATGCACAGAGCGGTGATAGCGTCCCCTCAAGGCACGTCCCTCCGTCAAAACGCACAGAGCGGTGACAGTTTTCCCTCAAGGCACGTCTCCGCATTTAATGCACAGGATGATGGCAAATCTCTGCCAAAGATTTAATCTCCAAAAGCCATAATTCCGGCTAAAGACGTCCATATCAGCACCCTGGCACGGTACGCAGCGGCTTCTACGCCCATTCAGGATCTGTGCTCCTACGGCTTCCGCGCCCCCTCAGTCTCTACGACTGCTCGGCTTCCACGCCTACTCGACTTCTATGCCTGTTCGGCTTCTATGCCTGCTCGGCTTCCACGCCCCCTCAGTCTCTACGACTACTCGGCTTCCACGCCTACTCGGCTTCTATGCCTATTTGGCTTCTACGCCAAGGTGACAGACATTTGGCTTCTACGCCAACCTCTTCTACACAATGGATACCTACCTACGTGGCTTTTACGCCGTGATCTTAGTAGCAATTGTTTGCATTGTGTCACCTTAGTTAGACCCGCGTCACACGCTCATTCAAAAGATTATCTATACGTAGGCATTGGTTACTTTAACCGTTGTGTAAAAGGGTGCTTACTTTCCACTCCTCGGTTGTTACACCGATGGAGTGGTCACTGTCACCAAAACTCTATAAATAGAGACCCCTATCAATGGGGAACAAGGTCGACAATTTGGAAGATCGAACCAGGTCGGAAAATTTGGCCAAGAATACCAATATCAGATCAAAGCTCGAAACTTTGAAAGAAGGATCGAACAAGGTCACCGAACCGGAGATCAAGAGGGAGAGACAGAGAGAGAGAGAAGAATACAAAGCTCAGGCAAGGAATAGGGAGCGACGACCTTCAGCATCGCGCATCCACCTTCCTTCGCAACCTCCGAAGCTGCATCCTGTCTTCCACGGCACTTCTTCAACATCGTGTAGTCCAAGGGCTAAAGTGATCGATCGCAGATTAGACACCTATAGCAATTTATACCCAGATTAAATAAATTGTACTCCCGCATCCTCGTATAGGATCGAATTGTACAAGTTTGTTTGTAAACCAAAGGGCACGGGTCTCGTATAAACCCTGTCATTGAAATATACTTTCATTCTTTCGTTTAATACCACAAACAAACGCGGGCACAAGCCCGAAACTACGAAACCAAGTCGAAATGGCCGTTCTGTCATTTCGACGAACACGCGGTGTGCGGTTCAGAAAATCTCCTGAAACGCATACCAAACCAACTCTAGGTCCGTGACAAAAAAATGCTAGAAAAAATGCTAACTCGTCGATTCTAGGTCCGTGACAAAAACGCGCACGTACTTAGAACCGGCGACGACGAAAACCCCAAATTCGCTCGAAACGCCCGTTTCTCCGCGACACGACTTCACGTGTCCGAACGGAGACACGCACTAACCCTCTAGACACCCGACAACGTCTACCTAGGTCCGTCTAACCAAGGGTATCACCCAAAATTAGGCCAATTTCGGATTCTACCCAAAATTGACACAAAACCTAGTGTCAAAGTCTCCAAACACAACCAAACTTGCTCCAACTTCCTCCCATGGGTAGCCTTAGGGTCTAAGAAGGTTCTAAACCACTAATTACACTACATTAGAGTAATTAGAAAGGGGAATGTTAGGGTTTACCTCTTGGGAGTTTGAATCCCAAGGCCAAAGTCTCGAATCCACTTGAAATCATCTCCCTCAAGCTCCAAGCCTCCAAATCTAGCCTCCACACTAAGTCTAGGCTCTAAACACCTAGGTTGGGGAAAAATGTAGGGTTAAGGTTAACATCCATGGAGAATAGAAGAAGAAAGAAGAGAAATAGGGCACTTACTTGAAGTTGGTAGAAGGAAAGAAGAAGAAATGGAGAATGGAGAAGAAGAAGAAGAAGAAGAAGAAGAAGTAAAGATGAAGAGTGGGGGCTGCTGTGCACTGGTCGGCTGGGAATGGGGGCTGGTTTGATCGGCCACAAGCAAGAAATAAGGTTTCCCTAATGTCCAAATGACCAAAATACCCTCCTCTAACTTGGGTTTTGGGTTTCGGGTTCCAAAAACACTCAAACTAACTCCCAATCTCTCCAACTAACCAACTAAAAATATAATAAATATTCTAAACCCAAAAATAAGTCTCACAAGGGTGTAGGTTGGGTCGGACATGGGTCCACTAGGGTTTGACACGGGTCCAGGCTAACCAAAACCCTAAAACAATCAAATAAAAAATAATACAATTACTAATTAAATATAAATATAATTAATTATATACAATACACATATAAATATAATTAATTATATACAATACACAATTTACCAGATAAAAATAAAAAAAATCCTATTTTCTAGAATTGGGTAGTGACAAGCCTACCCTCCTTAAAATAATTTTGTCCTCAAAATTAAAAGACGAAACTAGGACAGGAATGCAAGAAAAGAATCATACCTCAGGGCTCAAAAAGATAGGGGTATCGCTCGCGCATTTTGTCCTCCCTCTCCCAGGTCGACTCACCTGGAGAGTGATGCCTCCACGCGACGCGAACCCAGGGAATATTCTGGTTCCTCAACACCTTCTCCCGACGATCCAGAATCTCTACCGGCTGCTCTGGTTGGCTAAGAGTAGGGCCCCCCACAATCTTTGAGTGATCCAATACGTGACTGGGATCCGCCACGTACCGTCTCAACTGCGACACATGGAACACATCATGAACTCCCTCAAGTGTAGGCAGCAAATCAAGCCTATACGCCATGGCGCCGACCCTCTCAAGGATGCGGAAGGGTCCGACAAAACGTAGGCTAAGCTTTCCGCCTCCACCAAAGCTAATAGTGCCCCACGTCGGAGAAATCCTCAGGAACACCAGATCTCCAACCTAGCACAAACAAGGTTTCTGCACTTAGTCTAAAATAAGCAATCACAAGCAAACACAAGAATAAAATTTAGATTCTAAGCTATACCTCGAACTCCAAAGGTCTCCGGTGGCTATCAGCCCAATGCCGCTGCCTGTCCTGCGCCACCCGAAGTCTATCTCTAATGAGCTTAACCTTCTCTGCTGCATCAACCACCATCTCCGGGCCAAGTAAAGCTCTTTCGCCTACATCATCCCATGATAACAGAGTGTGACACCTCCGTCCATACAATGCCTCGAAAGATGATATCTCGATATTGGCTTGGTAGCTGTTGTTGTAAGCAATCTCTACCAAGTGCAAGTGAGCCTCCCAAGAGCCTCTGAAATCCAGAACACAAGTGCGAAGCATGTCCTCAAGTATCTGAATGGTCCTTTCTGACTGACCATTTGTCTGTGGGTGATATGCAGTACTAAACTTGAGCTGGGTGCCCAAGCTAGCCTGCAGACTCCTCCAGAAATGCGAAGTAAAGCGACTGTCCCGATCTGATACTATGCTCACAGGAACTCCATGCAGTCGGACTATCTGGCGCACATACATCTCTGCTAGTGTCACTACCACGTTCCGAAAACAGGGGTATTTTCGACTTTTTACAATATTTATTGTTATGGTAGTTACAATTAAATAATTTGCATGATAGTATATTTAGTTTAAATAAATATGTGAGGTGTGTAATTAAATATAGTAATTATATACAGTGTTCATTTGTGTTTGTGCTGGTAGACTTGACCTAGAAGCCAGTAGGTGAACACCTGTCCGAATTGTGGGATTCGGTATTTTTTATTTGTTTATTTTAGAATTAAATTCTTGGAGGTAATAATTAATTACCGTATTTTAATTAATTATTGCGCATTGTCTTTGCGTCGATATTTGGAGCGCTACCCTGACTTTTGCCTTCCAACAAATTTTACAATCTTGCCCTAGACATGCCCGCCTTCCATTCTGCTATTTTTTGTAACTCATAATTATGCTCCCTGTGCATTATTTCTGGCCGCACGAAAATTGTCGCGGACGTTATTTAATAAATCCCTATTTTGTATCATTGTGCGTTCCAATTGACATTGGGGACAATCTTGACCTATTTTTCGTGCGGCCCAAATTGGGGTAATATCCTGTTCTGAGTCTTCTTCATTATTGGTATTGATGACCTGACCTGATTTTGGCTCCATGTACTCCTAATTAATTGTTGAACACAACTTGCATTTATTTCTATTTAATTTGAGGATACCATTTTATCTGATTCCGTAAATTCCAATTTTATTCCAGTGCCCTGTTATTTGAGCCCACACAAATCTTACAGCGCCTCCTGACCCTACAAAACACCGAACACCGAATCGCCCGTCAAATTTTTGTAATTTTATGTGTTTGTGCAATTTCCTAAATTTAAGGGGGCTAAATTGCAAATTTGCATTTTGTGGCCTCACCCAATTGTTGAACAATGAGGGAACCTAATATTTTATTTAAACTCTCACCCTCATTTCCCACATGAATTATTTTTCCCATGTCCAATCTGGACCACTCAATTAATGGGCCAATCCCCACCTTTCATTCAACACCCTCTTCATATATAATGTCACATCAACCCATTTCCCTAGAAAACCCTAATCCCCAAGCAAGCCACCAAGCCTCCTCCCTCTCTCCTACGTTGGAAAAACCTCCTTCCTTTCTTCTCCTCTTTTTCTTCTTCTTCTTCTTCTTCCCTTTAACTATTTTTGAATTTTGAACTAAAAGGGAAAGAGGGGGGAATACTGTTCATTCCCCCCTACTGCTGCTGCCCGCACATACTATTCCTCCGGCGGCTTCCTCTCTGAAGCTCCTCCCGCTGTCCATCATCTCGGCCAGTCCCGGCCACTCCACCCTCCTCCCTACTGTCAAAACCTCCGGCGGCTCTCCCTCTTCCCGCTGCCAACTCTCCACCATCACCAACCACCACCACCGTATCGTCAACTCCGGCCTCCGACTTCACGACGTCGACCCTGCGGTGGCTCCACAGCACAGCGGCTGTGCTCTTCCTCCTCGAGCTCGAGCGATGGCAATGGCGGTGACTTCTCCACGCTAGGCAAACTTCTCCGGCGAACTTTTCGGCAATACTTCTGCGGCAAATTTGAGCAGTGACAACTCCGGTGGGCCGTGCCTTGGCGACGGGCATGGTAGAGGCGTCGCTTCATCGACGACCGACAAGAGTTTCCTCTCAATGATCCTCTCGTGATGGCTGCTCCTTCCTCGGGGATGATCTTGACTTCTTCTCAGTGCTCCGGCGAGCAGCGACCGGTTCTAGACAACGGCGAGCGGCTCGGCGAGTTCCTCGACGAGATCTTTTCCACGGCGGAGAATCGAGGGAAGACAGCGGCGGCTAGGCACACGCTTCTTCAAAGTCGAGACTGTTCCAGCGGTCATCTTCGACGTCCAAGGATCTTTTCCTCTCCTCTGGTATCGACCTCGCACTCACTTTTTCCTTCATGTCTTACCTCTTGAGTAAACAAGCATAGGTGTTTTCATTAAAATGCTTGTGTATTTTTCTTTGTACGTGAGTAGAGATGAGATGGAAGGTTTTTGAACCTTTTTTATTGAATCTGTTGTGTTGGAATAGAAGAAATCTGGAAAAGAAGGGAGTTAGGTGTTGTGTTGCATCTAGTATAGCAAGAACCGGTTATGAGTAGGTTGCGGTATGTAAATGTAAGTTTTTGTGCATGGGGCTGTGTAAGCATGAAGTAGAACAAATGAATGGCTAGTATGTGCTTCTTATGTGTTCTCTTCTTTTACTAAGAATGGATGTGTGAATGGGAATCGGGACCTTGTAGGGACTGTGAGTGATAAAATAATGGGAGTAGAGATATGCATGAGTTTTTGTTGAAGAAGGGGAAGGAGCAAGTTTGATAGGATTAGGTGTGGCAGTGCTTTACGGATGGGGAGAAGTAGTAATGTATATATATTGTTGTATAAAATGATTGTGTGGTGTTTGGATATGTAGGTAATTATTAATTTGGTATATATGTATATACATGTATTTTGTATACTTACTTAGTATATTTTAATATATCAAATTAATGTATATAGTAAATATATTGTTCAATCTGTATATATATTATACATATGATTAATGATACATATAAATATTGTATATGTACTAAATTTGGTGTATATATATATTGTAGGCATTAATGTATATGTATATATTTAATATGGTTGATATGAATAAATACGTACTTAGTATATGCATTATTGGTATTGTATAAATTGATATATATATATACGTTTTGTATGTACTTTCAACATATATAATTGTATATATGTATAAAAATATATATTTTGTACATACTTTATTATATTCCTAATATACAAAGTATAAACTTAATTTGGTATTAGTATTAGTATATTTTGTGTAGCATCTGATGCAAATGTGGTTTGCTTGTGATATGTTTATAGGACTGTTGGTTTACCCAGGGGATACTCTGGAACAGGACATCAATAATTACCAGCTAAGGACCCAAGGCGAGTACATTCTCTGATTAGTTTCTAATTTATGATATCTCCTATGTTCACTGTATCTAGTGTAAATATCCATGTTCTTGACACAGTGGTTACACGGATTGGTATACACGGATCTCGTCATGAGATGTTATTCCTTATTCATGGTGTAGCTTGTACAAGACTTGTTTTCCTTGATATCTTGTGCATGTACAGACACTAATTCCCGGGGAGATTTGCTACCTTCCTAGGGAATCCCGTGCCATAGCGTACCATGATTGGATCTACTATACCAGTCGGGGGTGGGGAGTATTTTAGTGTAGATATGTGATCATACCCAACTTATCATGCATCATAGCTCACCCCATATCTCACGTCGGGTGCGGCCTGACCATCTCTGTGCCTCATAGCTGTTCCGTGTGATTAGCCTGACCTCTCCATGCATCATAGCTAACCAACGGTTAGCCTGACCTTCATGAATCATAGCTAATCACATGTAACCAGCCTGATCAAGTTCCCAAGCCGATCACATGTTAAAGCTAGTACTCACACACTTAGTCATAGGACTCTTGCTCATTGACATATTGCTTCTTTTCCTGCATTTACTTACAGTATTTCCCGTATTTCTTTCATTGTATATTTCTCGTACCTATACATGCATCTGGTATATTTCCATCTAGAACTGCTACATAGTTTATGTCATTTATATAGAACTGCTATTTAGAGATGTACTTTGCTCCTTCCTGACTGGAAAATATTTTTCCAGACTGTGACCTTAGTGGACTTGTTTCTGACATTGGGGATTGGATGTTACTGATTGCAGGTATGATTATGTTGACATTAGACTTGTGTTGTATTCTTTATTTCTTTAAATTCCTATCGTGCTGTAGTTGTGATTGAGTATGTTGTTAATATTTTATAGTATTATCCGAGTCTCCTTATGGAGTGGGATACTAGCGTGAGATTGTTTAGATAGTACTCGACCTAGACAGCGTTCTACCGCCGATGCTGCGGCGTAGGCTGGACGTACCCACGCACTCGTGCCCCTAAACCGGGTGCGGGTCGTGACACATTTTTAGTGGTGGCCCATGCAGGTCAGACTTCGCTAGCTGTGCGATGTCATGGTAGTGCGACGTTATAGTTGTACTACTGCGTACCTGCTATTGAATATAGGACATAGGATGCTAGGAGGAGAGAGGATACTCAATCACAAACTCTTGAGAGATTCCTGGGATGACCCCATGAGAATCTTATTTTCAATTTAAATCTTTCCTTGTTTCCGTCCGCTCTCGCTTGTTGCTACTGAACTTGATTCTTGTTGAGCAGTTATTAAATTAAATTCTTGGTATCATTGTTGAGTTTGATTCTTGTTGACCAGTTGTTAACTTTAATTCTTGGTATCGTTGTTGAGTTGATTTCAAATTGAGATGAATTTTTACGGACTAGAATTTATGGTATCATCTGATGACATATATTGATGAGGACAGTGAGAAAGGTAAAACGTCTACTTTGGTTATGGAACCTAGAGTTTATCGCAGCCATATTAGCTGTCGTGACGAGAACGTAGGAACCTAACTTGGATGTACATACTTTAGTTATAAGATTTAGAATTTCTCGCAGCCATACCGGTTGGCGTGGCGAGAATTCTAGATGACATGATTATAGAGTTGCATACCTTAGTTACGGAACCTGTCGTTTATCGCATCTATGCTTACTGGCGTGGCGAGGATTCTGAGTGTCATGATTTCGGATAGACGTGTATGATTATCAGGTTGTATCTTAAATTGGTTCTTAAAATATTATCTCAAGACTTATCTATTTCTGTTATTCCAGGACTTTGTTCCACCGCTTCTTTCTTTACTAGCAGTAAAGATACCTTCTGTCCTCAATTCAGTCTTTGAGCTCCTATCCCTTGAGGATTTCTTGTTAAGTATGATAATTAGTGGCTTGTAATTTTGTTTGTGTCTTGTATTAGTATTAACTGTGTTGCTAGTGAGTTGTAAGTGTTTCTTAGTTGGACATGTGAGCAGTAGGCTTTAATCTAGAGTTAGCCCTTAGCATAGTACCTTGTACCAATGATTCTAGGAGTAGTGTCATTAGAGACTGAGAGTTAAGGAGAGTATAGAGTATCAGTAATAGTTCTCAGAGTTAGTATCAGAGCCAATTACCCGTCCTGGATAATCATGATTATGTAATTGAGTGATCTATGTAAACGATTAAGTATCCGGGAATTGTGTTAAGGATTTATGGAGCATGATGTCCAATTTGATGATTGATATCGGAAATGTTAAAGGTAAAGAAATGTATATGTATAAAGGGTTTAATGAGATTTCATAAGTAGAGAAATATCAGGATTAGTAATGGAAGTTGTGAAGCGTATCACGGATTAGTTTAATAGGCTTTAAAGGATTAAAGGAAATGCATATACAACCATCGAGATGAGAAACCATATACTTGCCCATGAGAATAAGAAATATGGGTGTTATAAAAGGTACAGCTAATCATGAGTTCTAATGAGCTTGATGAGATGATGGATTAATGAAACTAGTGATATAATACCAAGAGTGCTAATGATTCTATATCGAGGATTAGTCGAGAATAACGTTAAAAACAGTAAGCACTCTGTGTAATGATAATTAAATGATATACCAGTTGACATAAATTAAAATCATGAAAGAAAATACAGGTGATGATAACTTTGATCATTGGAGGTAATAGTACAAGTGATTCAGGCAGTACAATTTTTATTACACAATTATAGACACTAGATGCATTGAGTGCACCTCGAGTATCAGAGACCGTGAGCACTGATATGTACATTTGTTGAATTATGAATTAAAAGGTGGAAATAAAATTTTATTTTAGAATAATTGAGGTGTTGAGATTATGTCATTAAATTTTTGAGAATTTTAAATATTGATTCAATAAAAATGGTCAAGGCTACAAAGATTTTAGAAGTGATTAAAATTTTTATTCGATGTTGAGTATCTGATTTTGAGGAGGCATATACATTTATTTTTAAGTTGATCGAGAAGTTAAACCTTGATGATTATTTTTGAGAATTAAATTTATGGTAGATGAGAAATATGAATATTAATATATGAGTAGATGATATACACGTGTAAGGATCTGGTGACTTGAGCATGGTTGAGATGACACCGCAGACTGACTTGGGTGTCCATCTAGAGTTGTATTGGAGAGAACAGTACTTAGTATGGTGTTACACTTGGCGTGCACTGGAGTGATGAGAACAAATAATATGGACAATTGTAGTAGGAACGAGAACTGACAGAGAGTGTGGTACTAGAGAGATAGAAGTATCAAACTTGGATGCATTATTGAACCATGGTTATATTAGAGAATCTTAGTATCAGATTTAGGTATTAATAAGCAGGTATATGCAATGAGGATGTAATCATGAATTTTGTGGATTAATGATTAGTTGATATGGGTACCAGTGTACATGAATAGGAAATTGTTAGTGAATGTGCTAGAGTTAAGTGGTTGTTAGAGATAGTAGATACCGCAAGAAATATGTTAGCAGGTTTTTCTTTTTCTTATTTTGTCTTCTATTTGATTGATTCCCTAGTACCGTGAGTTGTATTCGTGATTTTTCTTGTTAGGATATAGTTAGTAGTACACCCTGACAGAGAATGCAATACCATGATAAGACAGACCATAACCATGCATGTTCCTCTAAGTTGTTTGTTGTATGACTGTGGGTAAAATTTTTCTTAGACCATGATCGTTGGGGTTTTGACCATAGCAAGGATCTATGATAAGGTTATGACTTGACAAAATGGGACAAGATGATTAGAAATTCAAGGATAAGCATTCATGAGTTGATATAACAGAATTGCTGGATCATTGGTTTTACAAGGATCGAGATATGATTGAAATTGGAGGATAAACACTAATTTAAATAAAGGATTAAAAATTTAACATGGCAGAATTGATGATTGTTAATTTCAGGAAGGTTGATTGTGATATAATTTATCATTAAAATTTGCGGAAAATTTGGAAAATTATCAGTATATATATTTGATTGCAATATAGTAATTTAAACTTTATTATTGCGGACGTTGCATTTGAAGGATCCATAAGTGTCGTATTATTAAGTATTTTAAGGAAAAAGAAAACTAAAGAATCAGATCATTGATGGATTATTGTTTGGATACAGATTTTTTTTGGGACGAGAATCAATACATTGATTGAAATTAAATTTGAGGAACAGATATCAAATTCCGAGCATAAATTTTATTTAAATTCGTGGGAATTGTGAGGAGATGGAATCTGATTTTTATTTTGAGAATATTCCAGAAATTTTTGAAAATTGTGAAACGACAAGGCGAATTATTTCAGGATTTTGTGGGTTGTTGAATTTCACTATTTTTGGAAATAATAATATGTATGAGTAAATACTACTATTAAGGATTTTAAATTTCGAGGACGAAATTCTTTTAAGGTGGGTAGACTTGTCACTACCATGTTCCGAAAACAGGGGTATTTTCGACTTTTTACAATATTTAATGTTATGGTAGTTACAATTAAATAATTTGCATGATAGTATATTTAGTTTAAATAAATATGTGAGGTGTGTAATTAAATATAGTAATTATATACAGTGTTCATTTGTGTTTGTGCTGGTAGACTTGACCTAGAAGCCAGTAGGTGAACACCTGTCCGAATTGTGGGATTCGGTATTTTTTATTTGTTTATTTTAGAATTAAATTCTTGGAGGTAATAATTAATTACCGTATTTTAATTAATTATTGAGCATTGTCTTTGCGTCGATATTTGGAGCGCTATCCTGACTTTTGCCTTCCAACAAATTTCACAATCTTGCCCTAGACATGCCCGCCTTCCATTCTGCTATTTTTTGCAACTCATAATTATGCTCCCTGTGCATTATTTCTGGCCGCACGAAAATCGTCGCGGACGTTATTTAATAAATCCCTATTTTGTATCATTGTGCGTTCTAATTGACATTGGGGACAATCTTGACCTATTTTTCGTGCGGCCCAAATTGGGGTAATATCCTGTTCTGAGTCTTCTTCATTATTGGTATTGATGACCTGACCTGATTTTGGCTCCATGTACTCCTAATTAATTGTTGAACACAACTTGCATTTATTTCTATTTAATTTGAGGATACCATTTTATCTGATTCCGTAAATTCCAATTTTATTCCATTGCCCTGTTATTTGAGCCCACACAAATCTTACAGCTCCTCCTGACCCTACAAAACACCGGACACCGAATCGCCCTTCAAATTTTCGTCATTTTATGTGTTTGTGCAATTTCCCAAATTTAAGGGGGCTAAATTACAAATTTGCATTTTGTGGCCTCACCCAATTGTTGAACAATGAGGGAACCTAATATTTTATTTAAACTCTCACCCTCATTTCCCACATGAATTATTTTTCCCATGTCCAATCTGGACCACTCAATTAATGGGCCAATCCCCACCTTTCATTCAACACCCTCTTCATATATAATGTCACATCAACCCATTTCCCTAGAAAACCCTAATCCCCAAGCAAGCCACCAAGCCTCCTCCCTCTCTCCTACGTTGGAAAAACCTCCTTCCTTTCTTCTCCTCTTTTTCTTCTTCTTCTTCTTCTTCTTCTTCTTCCCTTTAACTATTTTTGAATTTTGAACTAAAAGGGAAAGAGGGGGGAATACTGTTCATTCCCCCCTACTGCTGCTGCCCGCACATACTATTCCTCCGGCGGCTTCCTCTCTGAAGCTCCTCCCGCTGTCCATCATCTCGGCCAGTCCCGGCCACTCCACCCTCCTCCCTACTGTCAAAACCTCCGGCGGCTCTCCCTCTTCCCGCTGCCAACTCTCCACCATCACCAACCACCACCACCGTATCGTCAACTCCGGCCTCCGACTTCACGACGTCGACCCCGCGGTGGCTCCACAGCACAGCGGCTGTGCTCTTCCTCCTCGAGCTCGAGCGATGGCAATGGCGTTGACTTCTTCACGCTAGGCGAACTTCTCCGGCGAACTTTTCGGCAATACTTCTGCGGCAAATTTGAGCAGTGACAACTCCGGTGGGCCGTGCCTTGGCGACGGGCACGGTAGAGGCGTCGCTTCATCGACGATCGACAAGAGTTTCCTCTCAATGATCCTCTCGTGATGGCTGCTCCTTCCTCGGGGATGATCTTGACTTCTTCTCAGTGCTCCGGCGAGCAGCGACCGGTTCTAGACAACGGCGAGCGGCTCGGCGAGTTCCTCGACGAGATCTTTTCCACGGCGGAGAATCGAGGGAAGACAACGGCGGCCAGGCACACGCTTCTTCAAAGTCGAGACTGTTCCAGCGGTCATCTTCGACGTCCAAGGATCCTTTTCTCTCCTCTGGTATCGACCTCGCACTCACTCTTTCCTTCATGTCTTACCTCTTGAGTAAACAAGCATAGGTGTTTTCATTAAAATGCTTGTGTATTTTTCTTTGTACGTGAGTAGAGATGAGATGGAAGGTTTTTGAACCTTTTTTATTGAATCTGTTGTGTTGGAATAGAAGAAATCTGGAAAAGAAGGGAGTTAGGTGTTGTGTTGCATCTAGTATAGCAAGAACCGGTTATGAGTAGGTTGCGGTATGTAAATGTAAGTTTTTGTGCATGGGGCTGTGTAAGCATGAAGTAGAACAAATGAATGGCTAGTATGTGCTTCTTATGTGTTCTCTTCTTTTACTAAGAATGGATGTGTGAATGGGAATCGGGACCTTGTAGGGACTGTGAGTGATAAAATAATGGGAGTAGAGATATGCATGAGTTTTTGTTGAAGAAGGGGAAGGAGCAAGTTTGATAGGATTAGGTGTGGCAGTGCTTTACGGATGGGGAGAAGTAGTAATGTATATATATTGTTGTGTAAAATGATTGTGTGGTGTTTGGATATGTAGGTAATTATTAATTTGGTATATATGTATATACATGTATTTTGTATACTTACTTAGTATATTTTAATATATCAAATTAATGTATATAGTAAATATATTGTTCAATCTGTATATATATTATACATATGATTAATGATACATATAAATATTGTATATGTACTAAATTTGGTGTATATATATATTGTAGGCATTAATGTATATGTATATATTTAATATGGTTGATATGAATAAATACGTACTTAGTATATGCATTATTGGTATTGTATAAATTGATATATGTATATACGTTTTGTATGTACTTTCAACATATATAATTGTATATATGTATAAAAATATATATTTTGTACATACTTTATTATATTCCTAATATACAAAGTATAAACTTAATTTGGTATTAGTATTAGTATATTTTGTGTAGCATCTGATGCAAATGTGGTTTGCTTGTGATACGTTTATAGGACTGTTGGTTTACCCAGGGGATACTCTGGAACAGGACATCAATAATTACCAGCTAAGGACCCAAGGCGAGTACATTCTCTGATTAGTTTCTAATTTATGATATCTCCTATGTTCACTGTATCTAGTGTAAATATCCATGTTCTTGACACAGTGGTTACACGGATTGGTATACACGGATCTCGTCATGAGATGTTATTCCTTATTCATGGTGTAGCTTGTACAAGACTTGTTTTCCTTGATATCTTGTGCATGTACAAACACTAATTCCCGGGGAGATTTGCTACCTTCCTAGGGAATCCCGTGCCATAGCGTACCATGATTGGATCTACTATACCAGTCGGGGGTGGGGAGTATTTTAGTGTAGATATGTGATCATACCCAACTTATCATGCATCATAGCTCACCCCACATCTCACGTCGGGTACGGCCTGACCATCTCCGTGCCTCATAGCTGTTACGTGTGATTAGCCTGACCTTCATGAATCATAGCTAATCACATGTAACCAGCCTGATCAAGTTCCCAAGCCGATCACATGTTAAAGCTAGTACTCACACACTTAGTCATAGGACTCTTGCTCATTGACATATTGCTTCTTTTCCTGCATTTACTTACAGTATTTTCCGTATTTCTTTCATTGTACATTTCTCGTACCTATACATGCATCTGGTATATTTCCATCTAGAACTGCTACATAGTTTATGTCATTTATATAGAACTGCTATTTAGAGATGTACTTTGCTCCTTCCTGACTGGAAAATATTTTTCCAGACTGTGACCTTAGTGGACTTGTTTCTGACATTGGGGATTGGATGTTACTGATTGCAGGTATGATTATGTTGACATTAGACTTGTGTTGTATTCTTTATTTCTTCAAATTCCTATCGTGCTGTAGTTGTGATTGAGTATGTTGTTAATATTTTATAGAATTATCCGAGTCTCCTTATGGAGTAGAATACTAGCGTGAGATTGTTTAGATAGTACTCGACCTAGACAGCGTTCTACCGCCGATGCTGCGGCGTAGGCTGGACGTACCCACGCACTCGTGCCCCTAAACCGGGTGCGGGTCGTGACAGCTAGCCTCTCTGTAAACGTACCCACTTTGAATGGTAGAAAGTGGGCTAATTTGGTCAACCTGTCCACGATGACCCAAATCGCATCCTTCCCACCTGGAGAATGGGGAAGTCCAGAAACAAAATCCATGGTCACATGCTCCCATTTCCACTCCAGAATGGGTAACGGCTGGAGCAAACCTCCTGGCCTCTGCCTCTCCGCCTTCACCTGCTGGCACACTAAGCATCGGGATACGAAGCATGCTACCTCCCGCTTCATCCCGTACCGCCATACATGCTCCCTCAGATCTCTATACATCTTGTTGGCACCTGGATGCATAGAATACTGGGATCGATACGCCTCCTGAAGAACCTCCTCGTGCAACGACCCACTCGGCACACACAACTTGGTACCGTGCCGCAATGAACCATCATCAGCAATGGTGAAGTCATCTGATAATCCTATCTGAACCTGCGCCATGATGCTCCTCGGGGACTCATCCTCAAACTGTGTAGCCCTGATCCGATCTACCAACCCTGACTGAATCTGCAGTCTCCAAGTCTGCATCTCAACTCCAGGCACTATCACCTCAATGCCCAAGCTCTCTAGATCTGCCAGAAGATAACGATCTGTAGTCAGGCACATAGCTACCGGATACCTGCTCAACGCATCCGCAACTACGTTCGTCTTCCCTGGATGGTACTACAATAATATGTTGAAGTCTTTCATCAACTCCAACCATTTCATCTGCCTCATGTTCAGCTCTTTTTGGGTAAACACATACTTCAAGCTCTTTTGGTCTGTGAAGATATCCACATGCTCTCCGTATAAATAGTGTTTTCATAACTTCAGAGCAAAGATGACCACTACTAACTCCAAATCGTGGGTAGGGTAGTTCTTCTCATGAGGACGTAATTACCTAGAAGCATAGGCAATCACCCTCCCATTCTGCTACAACACACAACCCAGTCCCTTCTCCGATGCATCACTATAGATAGTGAATCCTCCAGAACCTGATGGCAACGTCAACACTAGAGCTGTCGTCAACCTCCTCTTCAGCTCATCAAAGGCGATTTGGCACTCCTCTGACCAAACAAACTCCACATCCTTCCTGGTCAGCCTGGACAACGGCTCTGCAATCCGGGAAAAATCCTGAACAAATCTCCTGTAGTAGCCTGCCAGCCCCAGGAAACTCCGGACCTCTACTACTGAACTCGGAGCACTCCATGCCTCAACTGTCATAATTTTTCTTGGATCCACCGAGATCCCCTCTCCAGTCACCACATGACTAAGGAATTCAACCTTGTCAAGGAAGAACTCGCACTTCAAAAGCTTTCCATAAAGCTTCTCCTTCCTGAGAGTCTCCAGCACTATCCTCAGATGCTCCCCATGCTCCTCTAGGGTCTTCGAATACACCAAGATATCATCTATAAACACCACTATAAACCTGTCTAGATGCTGATGGAACACCTTGTTCATCAGATTCATAAACACTGCTGGGGCATTAGTCAACCCAAACGGCATCACCATAAACTCATACTATCTATACCTAGTCCGAAAAGCTGTCTTCGGAATATCCTCCTTCCTGACCTTCACCTGGTGGTAGCCTGTCCTCAGATCAATCCTGGAAAACACCCTCGCTCTGCTCAACTGGTCAAAAAGATCATCAATACGCGGCAGCGGATACTTGTTCTTGATTGTGAGGTTGTTCAGAGCCCTGTAGTCGATACACATCCGTACCAACCCATCCTTCTTTGGCACAAAAAGTACCAGAGTACCCCACGGGGAAGAACTAGATCTGATAAATCCCTTGTCCTAAAGCTCATCCACCTGCTTCTTTAACTCTATCAGCTCACTGTTGCTAACTCTATAGACGTGCTAGGATATCGGCTCTGCGCTTGGCACCAAGTCTATAGAGAACTCCATATCTCTGTCCGTAGGCAACCCTGGCAATTCTAGGGAAAGACATCCATGTATTCCTCTATCAGTGGATGTAGCAACCTCGACTCTACCACCAGGGCTACGCAGGAGTCTCCCTCGCTCTGCTCCGCTGCTCCTCTGGCAAACTGAAACTCTGGCTCACCCGGCGGACTAAACAACACCCTGCCTCCACGATAATCTATACTAGCACAATGCATACTTGTCACGCCCCAGTCCCAAAATACCGAGGGACTGGATGCGCGGCAATGGCCAGCAGCACGCACCGATGGACAACCCAATTTAATGGATCCATCAGGACATACTTAAGCTGTAGTCTAGCAGTAAATAGAACAATTGTTACAAGTCACAGTCTATTCTAATCTCATCCACAACAGATAATCACAGATTAAATGCCAGAATAATGCAAAGAGAATAAACTAACAATCTCAATAAAAGTGTCTCGGGGAACAATCCGAGAATATGTTTGATACATCAATGCAAATATACAGGAAATAAAGGAACTGGAAATAGAAATAACTGACTATATAAGCCAATGCTCAGGAGAAGTCCTCTGGCACGATCTCGTCCTCAGGTTCTGGTACAGCTCCTGGAAGTGCTCCTGTACGGTATATCTCTGGATGGATCTCTTCGGCTATACCTGGGGACATAATTCGGATCCAGGTCCTCAGGGGACAGCAAGGTATAGAAAATACAAGCCATACTAATGCAGTAAAATAGTTAATAAAATAAACAGGGTAAATATGTAACCATCTATGTGGAATGCAGGTGAAAATATCACCAGTACTTAGGCTGAGACTACTACAAGCTCTGTGTAGGGGAGCCGGTAGCAGCGATATCATGTAGTTGTCTAGCTCGGAGAGAGACTGAGACGCCGGCATAATATAGTCAACCTGTAGCCTGTGTGTCTCTCCAGTAATAAATGGTACAATAGGGAAACACTAAATAACCAGCTAAGTGATATGCAAGATGAGAGCAGCACTAGAACTCAGGCTGAAACCACTACAAGCTCGGTGTCGGGGAGCCGGTAGCAGTGATATCATGTGGTCGTCTAGCTCAGCGGAAGACTGAGATGCCGAAATGATATAAAATCAACCTGTAGCCTGTGTGTCTCTCCCCACCCAATATAATCATACGTCTCATGTCCATGTGGCCCCATGTCCATGTCACGTAAGATCATATCTAATACAACAAGTCATATAGTATCTAGGAACATAATATCAATGTCAAGTCCTGTATCCTATACAGAATCACCACGAATATCTCAGGAAGATCCTATCCATGAATTGTGTCAAGTATCCTGGATTATGATGTACTTGATAAGACAAGTACGAGAAATATCGGGTCTCGGTATCCATGTCTAGATGACAATACACAACGCCGCGTACGGTGTTGGCACCCGACTATGAATTGGACTCTAAGTAAAGTCGTACGGTCCTAGGTCAAGCATGAACCACAATATATATATATATATATGAGCCAAGGAAATAAGTAACAAAGACTGTAAGTTTTGGCGAGGTACACTTGCCTGTGGTTCTGGCTCCAACTGTAGCTCTGGTATTTGTGAAATCTCCAGGAACGTCTCCTGATGCTGAAACAAATATTACCATCAGATTCAGAAAATATCAATCAGCTAGAAACGCCTGTCCTTGAGTCCAATTTGGAGACAAGGGCAAAAATAATAATTTTGGGTCAAAGCGGGGTCCACATGTGGCCCACTTCGCACCGAAAAATGTGTCAGAGTCAAAGGTATCCAAATCTGTCCAACTTAGTGGCAACAGGTCATGAACGATGATACGAATCCAACAGAACTTTCAGAATTGGATTCCGATGAACCGATCACAAAATTGCCCGTCAAGTGGGGCCTGTGGGGCCCACGACACCCGATTTCGTCAACGTTCTCAGAATCGAACCAAACTTGGGTCACAGGACCAGCGTATCGCTACGAGTCCGATGACGCAAGTTTTATTTTGATCTGACGTGTATACATAAAGTTAGGACGCATTCCGGAAAGGGCGGATACGAGACGGTGTCCGGGGATTAAATAGGGCTGAGGAGAGGGGGGTCATGGCCGGAAGAGGCGGAGGGGAGGCGACATGGCGGCGTGGGATGAGGGCGGGCGGCCCGTGGCCGAGCGGAGCGGGCGGAGTGCCAGGAGACGCGGGGGCGAGGGCTTCGTGGGGGTGGCGGGTTCGGGCACGGGCGGGTCGGGTTCGGTCGGGCGGACCCGACCGATAGCCCATGGGCTGGGCTAGGGCTGGGCTGGGCCTTGGGCTTGGGTTTATTTGGAAAATAAAATAATTAATAAAAATATAGTTTTAAGGTGATATAAAATAGGTCCGGGGCCCAATAAATTCCAGAAAAATTCCCCTAAGTCCAGTTTTTTATTTTACACCCAAAAATATTATTTTCATAATATTTTAATATATTTGAAAATCATTTAATTTTATTTAATGCCAAAAACACCTTAATTTTAATTAGTAAAAATTCTCGAAAATCCCAGAAAATTCTGAAAAAATCCAGTTTTAAAATCTTGAAAAATCAGGGGGTTTACAATACTCAACCAATCCATCCCAAGTACAATATCGTAGCTCGGAAGTGGCATTACGAGTAGGCACACACTCAACTCTCGACCTACCAAAGTAACTCTCCGGTCTCTGCAAACATCACTGACTAGGATGATACCACCCCCGGTCGTGATCTTGCAGAGTCTAGCTAAAGGTTCAGCAACAAGATGGTGTCTAACTACAAAAGATACAGAGACAAAGCTATGGGAAGCACCAAAATCAAATAAAGCAAGTGCTGGAATGGAATCAAGAAGAACAGAACCTGAGATCACATCACCAACTGGCTCGACCTCGTCTACGGTCAGGGCAAAATCTTGCCCTTGCTGTCCTCCTCGGTGCTGCTGCTGGTGCTGAGCAAACCTCTGCTGCTGAGTCTGCAAAGGCTGTCCTCTCTGCTGTGCTGCAGGTGCTCTGGCTGGTCCCCTCTGAGCAGCTCCTCCGCCCTGAGCTATACGAGCAAGCGCTGAAGGACAATCCTTCAGCTGGTGATCTGCTACGCCACACAATAAACATCTTTCCAACCTCTTTCTGCAAATGTCCCATCCGTGCCCTGACTTCTTACAGAAAGGGAAAATGATGGGCTGCCTCTGGCCCTGCTGCTGTCCCTACCTCTACTGCTGGGGCACCTGCCGGAAGGGCGCACGACCCTGACCCTGGTGCTGCTGAGTCTGTTGGAATGGCCTCTTGGCTGGGCCTGCACTGCTGCCTGCTGCGAAAGCATCTCTGCTCCTCTTAGTCTTCATCTCCAAGTCGTCCTCAGCCCTCTGAGTGTCGCTCACAATCTGCTCGAAGGTCACTTTGCGGTCACTCCTAATCAAGGACTTGACCGCCATAACCAAACCCTTGCGGAACTTCCGCGCCTTCGCTGCCTCAGACAAACCCTCAATAAATTTGCCCAGACGGCAGAACTCGGCTGCATACTCGTCCACCAGCATACTGCCCTGGACGAGCGCCTCAAACTGGCTCTCCAAAGCACTGAGAGCTACATCCGGGAAGAACTTCTCCTTGAAAAGCTTCTTGAAAGCCTCCCAAGTCAGTCCCGGTACTGCTATCCGCGTATCTGTGCGGTACCAAGTAAGGGCAAGGTCAAACATCTGGGTGCCAGCTGCCTCAATCTGCATGCTGGCTAGGATCAGCGCCAGCCTGAAGATGCCCTCTATTTGCTCGATCCAGTCATCCGCGTACAGGATCCCCTCTATACCATGGAACTCTTTGGGCCGCATCCTCTGGAAGTCGATAATAGTGCCCGGCCTAGGATACTGAGCCTGCTCTACCTGTGGCTGGATCTGGGCCACTCTGTCCACCGCTGTCAGGGCCACCTGATGAGCATTCTTAATGCCCATCCTTATAATATCCACCTGGCGGTGCTGCGCGTCCATCATCTCTCAGAAGAACGGGAATAACTGTATGGCATCAACTGGTACAGGCGGTGGTGAAGGATGTACCACCGGAACAACTGGGGTAACTCTCGAATCGATGGGAGTAAGAGGATCTCCGAGAGAAACATACGCTCCCTCAACCGCAGAAGTGGCGAGTAGAGCGGTAGCGGCTGCCGGAAGTCGAGCAGGACGAGAGGTGGCAGACCTCTCGGTGGCAGCTGTTGGAACAGTGCGCTGAGATTGTGTCTTCGGAGGCATCCTTAACACAGATCAAAAGAAGTCAATACGGTGCAAGATATGATATCATCAAAGAAGGACAGTAACATTGCAAAAGAAAATAATTTCAGAAAAATTAAAGATAGCAAAAGAAATCAGGAAGGGTCCTAGTTGTGATTGAGCACACTCTCTCAGCCTATATCCTATATCCTATTGCAGGTAAACCAAAAAACTAGACCTGCGAACTAGACCTGCATGGGCCACCACCAAAAACGTGTTATGACCCATACCCGAAAAATCGGGCATGAGTCGTGGGTACGTTCAGCCTACGCCGCAGAATCTGCGGTAGAACGCTGTAAAGGTCCGTTCTAGGTCAACAATCTATATATCTCACAAAACATGTCAATATCCTCTCCAAAAGGAGGGCAACTACGCAATATATATAATCTCTCAATCACAATAACTAGGGGAAGAGTAAAGCACGTTATGATAGTACAAAGAAACAAGAACCAAGGAGAACAATACAATATCCAAATATACAGTCCAAGGCTAAAAGCCTACAATATCTCACAGCAGCAAAAGAATAAGTACAATCATCCAAAATAACAACTGGAAACATCCCAGGAAAACCCACCTAGCTAACTAGGGCGCTAACGGCGTCTCCTCGTCGGGCTCCTCCTCAGTCTCGGGGTCGCAGAACTCCTCGACACCCGACCCGTAGAATGTCGGACAATAATCCTCAGGATCCTCTGGAAAAATTATGCCCAGTTAGGACTGGAGCAAAGTACATAACTCTGAAAGCAACTCCAAATACATGGTAAGGTGTATATGACGAGCAATAGAAAAGTATACAAGATACACAGGATATAAATACATGCTGGAGCAGATAAAGTAGCTGCAATATAAAATGGAGAACAATACAAGTAGAGAAGTAACTACATGTGAGAAAACATGAATACTAGCTAAGTGCCTTGAGCACAAGTTCGTTATGTGATCGGCTTAGGTTGCACATGTAAAACACTACGATAACTCCGTTATGCGTGAGTTGCATAACCGACATACACATGAATACTGTTTGGCTTTGATCACATAACCAACTCCTACTTCCCTCCCCCACTAATACTCTTGGATCCAACAACGGCACGCTACGTACATGATAATAGCTCGCGCACACGAAGGCGAGAGCACATGATAGCACATGAGAATCAATACCCGAAGCACATGATGAAATACACGTGATAAAGTACCCGCTGAACACGGTAAGGGGGATAGCATCTCATGACGGGATCCACTACTACCAGCTCGTGTAATAATATGTCAGAATCAAGTATTATAGTTCTAGAACAGGTGATATAAACGCTATCATAAAATAGAAACTATCAGAGGTAGGTACTCGCCTGATGTCCTGAGCAACTGATGAGGATCGAAATCCGGACCGGTATCGCAAGAACCTATTACGAAAAGCAAGATTAAACAGGGTTCTAAAGAGTTAAACTGATATAATATAATTAAAAACAGGCTTCTAGGGTAATTCTAGGTCGAACGGGTCAAACCGGTAAAATTCGGGTCAAAAAGTCAACCCTAGGTCCAAAAAGTCAACTCTAGGTCAAAACTAGGTCAAATATTGACTTTTGCGATCAACGGGGACAATTATGGTCAAGGCTGGGTCAAACTATGGTGCCCCTGAAATTCTAGGTCAAAACTAGCTCGATAAGATAGTAAACTCTCAAACTCGCCTTCTCGAGATACCAGGATACCCTCGGTATCCGATACATCGACCTAGACCACGCACCCCGCCTAAACCCACTAAAACCTATGCTAGCACGCGTAAATATATACATATAAAAATCACTCCAATAATATTCCTAGGCAAACGCTCAAAAATCCTGCTCGAAACTCAATACCTTGGATATCTCAAGGTATTGAGATACCTTGATATCTCAAGGTATTGAGATATCGCCCAATACCCCTCTAACTAACTATCTAGTTAGTTATTTAAGTATATATATATATATATATATATATATATATATATATATATATATATATATATATATATATCTAGCTATAATCTAGGCTAAAATATATATATCTAACATATACATACACATACCTACGTATCTATATATATATACCTATTCACACATACACACATATACCCATATATATACCCAAACTCATAAATATATATATATATATATATATATATATATATATATATATATATATATATATATATATATATATATATATACCTAAACTATCTATCTAGCTATAGGTATATATATCTATACACATAGATATACATATCTAACTATCCCTGTACCTGTCTATCTATCTATCTAGTTATATATATATATATCAATATATCTATCTACCTATTAATCTATCTATCTATTAATCCATCTATATATCTATCTATCCATCAATCTATCTAACTATCTATCTATTTAACTATCTATCTAGTAACCTATCTATCAATCTATTATACAAAAACCCTTACCCTGCTACCTATTTACTGCTGCGAATGCTGCTGCTGCTTACCCTGCTGCTGCTGCTGCTTATACTGCTGCTGCTGTGCTGCTTATACTGCTGTGATGCTTATACTGCTGCTGCTGCAGCTGCTGTGCATACTGCACACTGCCCCCTCGCTGCTGCTGCACTGCTACACGCGCGCACAAACACACATACACAGACACACACACACACATATATCTATATATATATAGCAACATACATATATATATATACACAACTATATATATATATATATATATATATATATATATATATATATATATATATATATATATATACACACTAATAAATATACACTTACACATACATATAAACACACAAGCATACACACACTAGCACACACACATGTAGATATATATATACGCACTACATATATATGTATACACATATCTATATACATATCTATATATATAAAATTAGGCCAATTTCGGATTCCACCCGAAATTGACACAAAACCTAGTGTCAAAGTCTCCAAACACAACCAAACTTGCTCCAACTTCCTCCCATGGGTAGCCTTAGGGTCTAAGAAAGGTTCTAAACCACTAATTAAACTATATTAGAGTAATTAGCAAGGGGGAAGTTAGGGTTTACCTCTTGGGAGTTGGAATTCCAAGGCCAAAGTCTCCAATCCACTTGAAATCACCTCCCTCAAGCTCCAAGCCTCCAAATCTAGCCTCCACACTAAGTATAGGCTCTAAACACCTAGGTTGGGGAAAAATATATGGTTAGGGTTAACATCCATGGAGAATAGAAGAAGAAAGAAGAGAAATATGGCACTTACTTGAAGTTAGGAGAAGAGAAATTAACACAAAACCTAGGGAATTGGGGCTGGTTTGGTCGGCCACAAGCAAGAAATAAGGTTTCTTCCCTAATGTCCAAATGACCAAAATGTCCTCCCCTAAATTGGATTTTGGGTTTCGGGTTCCAAAAGCACTCAAACTAACTCCCAATCTCTCCAACTAACCCACTAAAAAATATAATAAATATGTTAAACCCAAAAATAAGTCTCACAAGGGTGTGGGTTGGGTCGGACATGGGTCCACTAGGGTCTGACATGGGTCCAGGCTAGCCAAAACCCTAAAACAATCAAATAAAAAATAATACAATCACTAATTAAATATAAATATAATTAATTATATACAATACACATATAAATATAATTAATTATATACAATACACAATTTACCAGATAAAAATAAAAAAATAACCCTATTTTCTAGAATTGGGTAGTGACAATTGCGTGATCGCTTCCACCAAGAAGATATACACAATCATGCTACTGATCATCGCCAAACTCTTCAGACTCAAGCTCTTGGCAACACTTTGATAGACATCCAGTACACCCAATCAAAGCACCCAGCCTGACCTTTTTCGATTCTCCAAAATTTGAATCAACAAGGATTTCGTATTGATCACCCCTATGTTCAGCGACACTTGGATCTAGCTGATGCCTTCTTCGATCCAAACAGAATAGTTGAACCAGATGATGAAGATGATGAACATGACAACTAGTTACTCAATGAATTTTAAATGTTTAAAAAGTGTACTTTTAGATGCTCTACTATGATATTTCCACTACATATCTGCTTTTGTATATATTTTTTCAAATGAATAAAAGTTTAATGCAATTTTTTTTTTGTCATTATATATTATCCTGTATATACTTTACTCTCTTATTTTTCTTGTCATCTCACCATTTTTGGGGGAGCATGCCATTTTGATTAAATGACAACGGGAGAGAAAGACATACATGATATATCATACAAGATGATACTTGACAGACATGTCTTCAGCATATCAACTGTTCCACAGTTACGGGAGAGCCTTGCATATCAAAGACTTACAATATCATTCATAGTTTGTCAATTATCAAAATGAGGGAGATTGTTCACCCATACGGTCTCAATTAACTTAATTTTGATAGTTAACTAAACCATGCATTGATATATCGCAATATAAAGCCTCAATACTGCTTTTATATGTCATCTGTATTACATTTTTTCAAATATAATTTTTTATTTATTTGAGTCTAGAACTGATATAAGCTGAGTCGCATTGGCAAATCCCAAGTACCTATACCCAGAACCTAGTCTACTCAAATGAACCAAAGAACCTATCCACCAAATCAGGCCACATTCATTTATAAAGTCTACCATACTAAGAGACTGAACTTGGGCCAAACTCATGCCGAACTTGGACCAAAATCGGTTACCCTTTTGGTATGTAATCAACTTGTTCAATTGCTCTTGATTTCTTGGCCCAACGGTTGAAAATTTGAATTAAACTCCATCCAAATTCTGGTCGAATTCTATTTGCCTACACACTATAAATAAGATTAGAATTCTATATTCTTACACACTCAACCATTTTTAAGTCTTCTATCCTACTGTGAGCAAACCCCTAAAGCCTTAACTTTACTATCTCAAAGAGCAACTCCCTAGCCTTCCTAGTGCCAAGTGCGATCTCGGTCTAGGAGTCTTCTGAGTTGTAAAGAGCTTTGTTCCATCAGTTACTCTCTCTCTACGCTGTGAAGTTACGAGACTTTGGATCAAACCTCATGGTTTAAAGAAGTAGCAAACCTTCGGATTAAAGCTTGTGATTCACAATTGATGATTATAGTGGATAAAACTTCGAGCTTGAGTTCTCAGGACTGGACTAGTCCTCTCAGAAGAAAACCAGCATACATCTTGGTGTTTGTGTTTGCTTTCTCTCTCTACTTTACTGCTTTACTTACTGTCTTTATATACACTGTTAGTTAGCAACTGCCTTCATTCTGATAATTTTAAATTAGGTAGATTATTTTGCTGCACTCTATTCACCATCCTCTAGAGTTGCCTCAGGGTCCTTCAGAAAAGACAATAGAATAACTATAATATAATAGAAATAAATGAAACTAGCTAATGTGCCGTAGAATACAAGTTTGTTATGTGTTCTGTTTGGTTTGAACACGAATATAATATGGTAACTCGAATATACGTGTGATATATAATCGACATGTACACGAATATACTGGAACTTGATCACATAACCAACTCCTATTCCCCCCATCCCTAACTAATACCAATGGATCCAATCACGACATATTAAGAGCACGAATATGGGCACACTAAACAAGGGCAGAGTGTGAACATGAAGTACACTAAAATTAATACCAGATACACACGATTAAATACATGTGAAAGAGTACCTGCTGAACATGGTAAGGGATAACATCTCCTGATAGGATCCATATAATACCAGTCCGTTAAACCACTATGTCAGAATCAAGTATTAAGTTCTAGAACATAAGATATATACACTATTATAAAACAAAAACTAACAAAGAAATTTACTTGCCTCTGGTCCTGAGGAAAAGGCACAACTCGGTGTCCGAACTGGTGTCACACAAACCTATATATGAAATATCATGTCACTTGGGTGTAATGAATGATAAATGAGTTAAGAATGCACTAATATAATTTTCTAGGCCATTTCTGGGTCATGCTAGTCAAACTAGGTCAAACTGGGTCATTACCTTGGTTTTAGGTCCATGCCTATCTTCTAGGTTGATAACTAGTAGGTATTAACTAAACTAGCTAATATACTAAGTATCTTACATATCACATATATATACTAGTTAAATATCAAGTGTCTATGTATATAACTTAAGTATATATATTACTAGTTATCACTATTGCTATACAGTACCTGAGTCATTATGCTAAATAAACTTAGTTCTAACCTATTACTTAACATACCTCAATACCTTAGTTAATAACTTAACTTAATACTAAACTGACTGACTTAAATAACTGACAAAAGTAATTACACTAACTGATTTAACTTGCTAACATACAGATGGTACTAATAATACTAATCTATAACGTAACTAACTAATTAACTGCTATCTAACTAATTTACACTATATATATTAGCTGACTGCTAAGTCTTAACTGATACTGATAAACTAACTGGCATAGCTAACTAACTAATTAATATCTATACAAGTCGACCCACAGTCGCCCGATGCATTCCTACTGCAACCACACTATATTGTTGTACAGATTCGTCACATGAACCCGACCTTAACCCCATCAAGAGCAGTGCTCAACTCCTTCACCAATTGCAGTACCACACATGTCTTACTGCTACCTGGACTGCCACTTATATGCACAGCTAAGAATGTGGACTGCATTTAGTGTAGTTTCCCCCTCTCCAGAGTCACACTGCTCTTTACCTCACAATACCCTCACCTACTTGATATGAGGCCATATACCCTCTACTACCAGTACACAGTTCACTAACACATTTTAGTGTATAACTGTTACACACATTCATGTATAAATGTCACTTAAGATTAACATTGAACTCTCCATACCATAGACCAATCTCACATTCCCTTTACAACTCTAACACAAAAATGCTCCTAAGCTAAATTACCTATTACAACAACTGACAGTGCACACAATGCATTGTCACACTTCCTATCTATGCTATGAGCAGCTCACTACTAAGTCTGAAATTAATCCCCCTCTCCATCATATTTTCTCCATTTCATATTCATACATTCACTACCATGCCCATACAGTGCCACATTTGTGTACACTAATATTGAAGATCAACTCACACACAGAGGAGTCTCCCTAATACTATAGTGGCCTGCACATAGTTGCTGCTCTTACCTCATCCAAGTATCTCCCATGCTGACTGTCACGCTCCAGTCCCAAAATACCGAGGGACTAGACACGTGGCAATGACCAGCAACACCCTCCAATGGGCAAAATCCAATTTAATGGACCCATTAGAGTGTACTTAAGCTATAAAACAATAATAAAGGTCTACGATATAAGTCACAGTCTAAATCTATTCTCATCCACAGAAGATAAACACAAATCAATGTCAGAATAATCAAGATAAAATATAAATCAATAAGTCTCAATGTAATATCTCGGGAATAACCCGATAATGAGTTTAATACAATAATCCTACGAGATAGGAAATAGAGTATAAAGAACATAAATGACTGAGTATATAAAGAAATACTCAGAAAAAATCTTCTGGCATCACCTTGTCCTCTGGTATTGGTACTGCTCTAATGTTTGCTCCAGTTGTCATGCCCAGGTTCCAAAGATAAGGAACCGAGTCACGTGGCAATGGCCAGCAGCGCACTTCGGCGGGCATCCCAATCTAATGGGCCCGTCGGAGTGCACCTAAGCTGTAAAGAACAATGAATAACCCATCATATAACACATAAATAGTCAATCTAAATCTCATCCACAGGCAACAAATATAAGAGCACATAGAGATAATCATAACAAGTAATGTGCAGAAAGGAAATATCCAAGATAAAGTATCAAGTACAAATACTAGAGTAATTACACGAGAACAAACCCGCTAGTACAAAATACTGGAATGAAAGTAAGCAATAAGATAACTTGGAACGGCATCAGGTAACTAGATAGTAAAACCGTCCCAAGGAAAGAGTCACTACCAGTAATCAGGCGAAGTCCTCTGGAATGACCTCATCCTAGGTAGTGGGTCCTGCTGCTGGATACGTACCCGAACCGTACTCCTCCGGGTAATCCTCGTCTCCTAAACCTGGAAGGGAACCAGGTCCTCAGAGGGACGTAACAAGGTACAAAAATACAGCATGCCAAGTAAACAGAAAGTACAAGTGCAACGACAAGGTACTCTATCATAACCAAACAAGTGTCACACAGTTTAAAGACAATGTTCGACGCGTGGGCTATCTAAAATAAAATCGTAGCTCTAGACACGGAAACACACGAGACGTACCGCAGCTCCGGGCAAAGAGTCACACAGGTGATACCACTACACTAGATACAGGATCACTATATACATACTAAATATATAAGCGCGTGCAGAGGAGCCCAAATGTCTAGTAATTGTCCTCCCCTTCCCAAGCGGTCAACGATGGTGCGCTGAACTTGAACCTCTATCTAACAGTCTCGACACACAAAAATAACTCAACAGACGCGACCCTAAGGTCGTCCCAGTCTCTGGTCATGATGTCAGTATCAGGATACAAGAATCTAGCACGATTTCAGTGTATGAGTGTGTCCTGGGGTGTCGATATACTCTGGTACGTACATCGAGTTGTTACGAACATCTAACAATTATTCTAAAATGTTACGATGAACGTCTTCACCTGGTTATGATCCGGACGCGAAGTATCGAACGTAAACATAAATATGTGCACAATTTACATATAAAACAATAAATATCTATAATCTGAAATACAGGATGGCAAGGTACACTTGCCTGCGTCCGGCTGCTGATGACGGGGATCCGGTACCACGTCCAAGTCCTCAGGGCCCGTAATACCTAGAGGTGAGATACAAACTCAATCAATAAACTATCATACGGCAAACAGGGATGTGACACACATCTATACATAAGCTCAGTCTCAGCTATGACTCACAGGGACAAGATGCTAGGGGGTTGACCACAGTTGACTATCGGTACGATACGTCAAATCATCTAGTCACCAGTACCACATCATCAAACCATCCTCAAAACACAGTTAACAATTATAAATCCTTCGTTTCATATTGTTGTTACCAATCAAAAAGTACTACTCTATATTAACTACCTTTAATTTCCAGTCCCCAAATTACCGATTAGGGGTTTTACACTACAAACTAGTCCTCAATCATTTACGTGCTCCTCGGTGTTCATCAACGTTCAAATAAATCAGAATCTTATTTCTCCTCAATTTATTCCTCATTAATTCATTTAGCGTTTCCCACCCTATAATTTATATCCCGAATAATTATTTAAGATCAAAACCTAAATGTCCATGAAAATCCTTTATCATATTTTATAATTTATTACCAAACCCTAAACCCTAAACCTAAATCTCCATGCAAAACATTTTAAATAAATTATTTTAATTCATAAAAAAGGCAATCCCTAACCTACATTAACCCTAAAACACAATCAACCTCATCAAACATACAACAAATCATTTCCCATGCCCTTTATCAACCCTACATCATCATCAACATGCCATATAAATAAAACCCTAATAATGCAACTCATATTACTACAAATAAGACCCTAGTTAGATAATAACACAACTTGAAATATACACAAAGAGAGGGGGAGAAAGTTAACCTCTACGTGGCGGCATCGACCGGGGTTGGCCGGAGAACAGCGGGTGGAGGGTGGTGGTGGTGATCGACTAAGGTGGAGGTGGAGGTGATGAAATAATGGCTCGGGTGGAGGTAATGCAACAGTGGTGGTGGTGATCGGCTAATGGTGGTGGTGGAGGTGATGATATGGTGGCTCGGGTGAAGGTGTTGCAACGGTGGTGGTGGTGATCGGCTAATGGTGGCGGTGGAGGTGATAAAATGGTGGCTCGGTGGAGGTATTCGTTGGACTGGGGAGTCGATGGGGGGTAGTGCTGGAGCCGCGGGGAGGCTCGACGTTGGAAGCTGGGACAGCAGGCGGAGCTGCGGGTTGGAGGGTGTAGAGGACGCCGGAGCACCGCGGGTTGCAGCTCGACGCGGGTTGGGCAGTGCCGGAGCTGCGATCAAATGCCCGAGCACCGTGGGGGGCTCAACGCTGGATCGGGGAGATCAACCGCCGGAGAGGCTGCACCGGCGCTCTGGAGGGCGGATGCGAGGACAGCTCGACCGGAGTGAACTTCCCCAGGAAGAAGAAAGGAAGAAGAAGAATAAGAAGAAAGGAAGAAGAAGAAGAAGGAAAAATATATGTATGTAGGGGGCTCAGTTTTCTAGGTGGAGGAGGAAGGAGAGAGAGGAGAGGGTGGTTTCCAATGTGCCTAGGGATTAGGGCCTGCATTGGGGAAAGGGGTGAAAGAATATTTTATAGTAGGTTGTGTGGAGGATGGATGGTTGTGATGCTCCCAATTCAAATGGAGGGTTAGGATTCTACATGAAGGGAATAGGTTTTCTTCATGCAAAGGAAGGGGGGAATGGGTTGACTACGGTCAAAGAAGGGGTAGCCTCTCTATTTGGCCTTGGCCAATGAGGTGAAAACACCTAATTCAATAATTGCAACTAAGTCCCTTAAATTTGGGTAATTGCACAAACACATAAAATGATGGAAAAATTATGGGAGAATTGGTGTTTGGTATTTTGTAGGGTGAGGGGGTGTTGTGTGTTTGGCATGGACTTAATTAAATGGGCATTGGGATTAAATGGGGATTAAAATAGGATTAGTCAAAAATGGTATCCCCGATTTAATTAGAATAAAAGTGACCCGCGCTTTTAAATTAAATGGGGGCACTTGGGGTCAAAATTTGGAAATGACGCAAAGTTCAAAAATGGTGGGGGCTTGGAGTCAGTCTTGGACCCTTTAGTTGGTTCGGCTCAACGGGTTAAGTTGGTATCTCAAAATTGAGGGTAACGACATAGGTGTCCGACACGGAACTAAAATATAGGATTTAGGATACGGGAAATTGTGCAATTAATTTAAGTTACAACGGATTTGATTTTGTGTGACGGAAAAGTCCATTGCCTAAATTGGCGAGTCAAGTCAGAAGTACAACAGCCCGATAGAATTTATGGGCTGATATTGGGCTCCGAATAATTCAACAAAGGTTAGGCGCGCCAAAGGTTCAATTAATAAATAACAGACATATGCAACCCTACTCTAAACCTCAAACATCTGCTGCTAACCCAAAAATTTTCATCCCATACCTGACTATCTATAGAATTAATCGAGGGGGTTTACATCCTTCCCAACTTAGAAAAATTTTGTTCCCGAAATTTAAAGTAAAGCACGATAATAGCTAAGAGAATTTAAAAACAAGCTAGTAATCAAATACGGTACATAAATTTGTACCTTGCTCCTCAAATAAATATGGGAACCGCTGTCGAATGGAATCCTCGCGCTACCAGGTAGACTCGTCTGGCGAATGATGCTTTCATGCAACTCTGACCAGTCGAATAGTATGCCCTCTCAAAGTCTTCTCGCTATGATCGAGGATCTCAAATAGCTGCTCTACCTAAGATAGACTGGGCCCGACTGTAATCTCCGAATGATCAAGCACGTGGCTAGGGTCTGCCACATATCTCCTCAGCTGCGATTTATGAAATATGTCATGCACTCCTTCTAATGATGGAGGCAATGCAAGACGGTAAGCCACTTCGCCAACTCGTTCCAAGATGTCAAAAGGCCCGATGTACCTCGGACTCAGCTTGCCTCTGCCTCCGAATCTGATGGTACCACGAGTAGGCGATATCCTTAAAAATACATGGTCACCCTCCTTGAACTCCAATGGTCTGCGGTGCGCATCTGCCGAATGTTTCTGTCTGTCATGTGCTGCACGCAGGTGGCTCTGAATCTGCTTGACCTTCTCCACTGTCTGTGTCACCAACTCTGGACTAAGTATCTGACACTCTCCCACATCACTCCAACAAACTGGCGACCTGCATTTCCTGCCGTACAGTGCCTCATAAGGTGTCATTTGTATGCTAGCCTGGTAGCTGTTATTATAGGAGAATTCCATCAAGTGTAGGTGGTCCTCCCAAGATCCTCCAAAATCAATCATGCACGCTCTCAACATATCCTCTAATATCTGTATCGTGCGCTCTGACTGGCCATCAGTCTGAGGATAATATACAGTGCTGAACTTGAGACGAGTTCCTAGGCTCTCCTGCATACTCCGCCAAAAATGCAATGTAAATCTGGAATCACGATCCGATACGATGCTGAAAGGCACTCCATGTAGTCGTACTATCTGCCTCATATACATGTCAGCTAATATCTCCATGGTCTGCCCAACTCTGAAGGGCAAGAAATTTGCAGACTTGGTGAGTCTGTCCACGACAACCCAAACTGCATCCTTCCCGCTAGGGCTCCGTAGGAATCCTGTGACAAAGTCTATGGTAATGTGTTTCCACTTCCACTCGGGAATGGGAAGCGGCTGCAATAGTCCTGCAGTCCTCTGATGTTCAGCCTTAACTTTCTGACAAACTAAACATCTCGCCACGAATCTTACAATCTCTCTCTTCATCCCATGCCACCAGAAATGTTGCCTCAAGTCTCGGTACATCTTCGTACCCCCGGGATGAATCGAGTAAATTGAGCTATGAGCCTCGGTCATCAACTCTTATCGTAGCTTGCCACTTAGAATGTATAGGCGATATCAATACCTCAATGTTCCATCTTCATGAATCCTGAGTTCCGTCTGCATGCCGGCCTCTGTCCTCTCTCGTAGACGTCGAAATCTCGCATCTGTAGGCAGGGCTGCCTTGATCCTCTCAATCAAAGTAGACTGAACCTCGAGACTGGCCATCTGTCCATCCCTGCCTGGCAATACAATCTCTATCCCAAGCTCCTGGAGATCCTCTAGCAATTATCGTAGAGTCGTCAAAAAGTATGCCATGGGCTTCCTGCTTAAGGCATCTGCTACTACATTCGCCTTGCCAGGGTGGTACTGCAACTCAATGTCATAATCTGTCATCAACTTAAGCCAGCTCCTCTGTCTCATGTTGAGCTCCTTCTGCGTGTAGACATACTTCAAACTTTTATGATCTGTGTAAATCTCAACACGCTCACCATAAAGGTAATGTCTCCATAGCTTTAGTGCAAATATCACTGCAGCTAGCTCCAAATCGTGCGTCAGATAGTTCTTCTCATGAACTCTCAGCTGTCTCAATACGTAGGCTATCACCTTGCCGTGTTGCATCAGTACACATCCTAATCCACTTCCAGACGAATCACTGTACACTATAAATCCTCCTGATCCTGAAGGTAGTGTCAAAATTGGTGGTGATGTCAGACGCTTCTTCAGCTCATCGAAAGTCGCCTGACACTCGTCGGTCCAGATAAACTCATCGCCTTTACGCATCAGTCGCGTCATATGTGTAGCTATCCTCGAGAAGTTTTCCACGAATCTCCGATAATATCCGGCAAGTCCGAGAAAACTCCTAACCTCTGTAACTGATGTAGGGGTAGGCCATGTCTCAACTGCAGCTATCTTCTCCGGGTCAACTGATAGTCCATCTTCGCTGATTATGTGCCCCAGAAATGGTACTCTATCTAAGCAGAACTCATATTTGCTGAGCTTGGCGTACAACCTCTCACGACTCAGCGTCTCCAACACGATCCTGAGGTGTCTCTCATGCTCCTCCTGGCTCTTGGAATATACCAAGATGTTATCGATAAATACCACCATGAACTTATCTAAGTACTGGTGGAAGACATTGTTCATCAAACTCATAAATATTGCTGGCGTATTGGTTAAACCAAACGGCATGACTAAAAACTCATAGTGGCCATACTTTGTCCGAAAGGCCGTCTTCATGATGTCCTCTCTCCGTACCTTGATCTGATGATAACCGAATCTGAGATCGATCTTCGGGAATACACATGCACCACTAAGCTGATCAAATAAATCATCGATGTGTGGTAGTAGATACTTGTTCTTTATCATTACAGCATTTAGCGCCCTGTAATCGATACACAAGCGTACCGTCCCGTCCTTCTTCGGTACAAATAGAATGGGTGCTCCCCAATGAGATATACTAGCCCGTATGAAACCCTTTTCTACGAGATCATCTACTTGGACTTTCAACTCAACCAACTCCTTCGGTGCTAGTCTGTTAACGGGGGAGGTAATTGGCTCAGCTCCTGGAGTCGACTCTATAGTAAACTAAATCTCTCTGTCAGGTGGCATTCTTGGGAGATCCCCTGGAAACACATCCCCAAATTCTGCTATAAAGTGAGGGTACATCGGTTCACCTTCTGCAATGTGTATCGCTAGGGTAGGTTGGACACCATGCTCTCGGGCTCTCCGAAGAAACTCAAACTCTGAGTGATTTGGCGGTCTAAAGATGACACAACCACGACGGTAATCTTGCATTGCGTGGTATTGGCTCAACCAATCCATGCCTAGGACAATGTCATAGTCCGACATAGAGATGACCAAAAATCGGGCACGCATCTCTCGCCCGCAGATAACTACTGAACATGATCTACAAGTGTCGCTAACAGGTACTATTCTACCTCCCGTAAGAATCCTCTTGATCTTAGGAAGGGGTGCGGTGGCTATTCTATGGGTAGCCACGAAACTAGTAGCTATAAAAGAGTGTGTGGCACCAGAATCAAATATGACTAATGCTGGTAATAAAGCTACAAAGATAGTACCTGCGATCACTTCTCTGGCTGTCTCTACCTTCTCTATAGTCATCGCATAGGCCTGACCATATCTTGGTGCCGGTACCCTCGGCTGATGTCGAGCCTGATGGAAGTGATCTGCCTGTGGGGCCAATGGTGGCCTCCTTTAATTTCCCCTGGTGCTGGTGGTCGCTGTGCTCCAGCTCCTGCGTAAGGCAGCCTCGATCCAGGAGGCTGCTGATAAGGCCTCGGTGCTGGAAAGGCTGGCCGATGAACCATCTCTACTGGAGCCCTCTAGTCTTGGCAATCTCGGACTGCATGCTGGTCCGACCCACATCTCAAACAAGCGCCCAGCCTCCGTCGGCAGTCCCTCAGTAAATGTCCCTTCTTGTCGCAGTAATGGCATGTGGGAATGACAGCTCCCTGCTGGGGTATTGCCCTCTGCTGCTGATGTACTAGAGGACGCTTCATAGGTCCTCCCTACGGGGCTTGAACTACTAATGATGATGCATAGGAGCGCTTCAGGCTGGCCTCCATCTTGTTGATACGGTCCTGACATCGTGCAGCTAGTAATACCTCAGAGTAAGAGGTGGGGGCTATGGACCCGATAAACCTCTGGGTCTCGAAACTCAGACCTTCATAGAACTTTTCGGCCTTTGCCTCCTCAATAGGGATCAGGTACGGTGCAAACCTGCTCAGGCGGAGGAACTCAGCATTGTATTCGTCTACAGTCATACTCCCCTGCTTGAGGTTCTAAAATATGTCCCGAAGCTCTGCTCGGGCAGTGGAGGGTATGTACATCTCCTGGAAGAGACGAGATAACTCTTCCCACGTGACACGGTCTGGTCCCAAATGCTGCTCCTCTGAAAGCCTCCAGTGATGCGCGTTGCCAGTGAGCTGCATCATGGCGGCCGTCATCCATCGGTGTCGGGGGAGGTCAGTAGCCTCCAGCTGGTACTGAATGCTGGTGAGCCAAGCGTGGACCTTTGTTGGCACCTCTGTGCCAGCAAAAGGTTGTGGCATCATACGACAAAAGTCTATGACAGACCCCATCATCGACTGGTGTGCTGGTGGTGACGCCTGCCCTAAGGCCGTCACGATACTCTCCCTCAGGGTCTCAGCCTAGCACTGCTGGGACTGCTGCTGGACCTGCTGCTGGGCCTGCATCATCGCATATACCATCTGGAACATCTGTGTCCCATCCATCGGTTGCCCTGCGGGGAATGGCATATAGGACATCTGGGGTGGGAATAGTGGAGGTAGTGGTAGCTGCTGTTCCTCCTGATTTGGGATCCTCTGATCCTCAGGTCCTCCCTGATGCGGAGTCTGATGCCCATCTGAAGGCACCTCGGGCTATCCTGATGACTGCCCCATGGGAGCTGGAGTCAACAGAAGGACCTGCTCTAGTTCTGGTACCCTGGATGATCCTGCGTCACGGGAAACATCGCCCGGCTGCGCAACGCGTCCACTGCGGAGATTCATAACTCTGAAAAGAAGTCATGACTGCGATCAGCATTGAGGAAATAAACAAGATACAATTCGGTAAAAGATATCGAGATAGAGGTTTCATGTGAAGGTTTCAAACTTGTAGATGAGATCCCTAATATCTATTCCTAATTTGTAGGCTCGCTTGGCACAGTCAGGTGACCAAAACGATTTAAATCGGACCTGCATGGGCCACCACAAAAACCTTGTCACGCCCCGGTTCCAAAGATAAGGAACCGAGTCACGTGGCAATGGCCAGCAGCGTACTTCGGCGGACATCCCAATCTAATGGGCCCGTCGGAGTGCACCTAAGATGTAAAGTACAATGAATAACCCATCACATAACACATAAATAGTCAATCTAAATCTCATCCACAGGCAACAAATATAAGAGCACATAGAGGTAATCACAACAACTAATATGCAGAAAGGAAATGTCCAAGATAAAGTATCAAGTACAAATACTAGAGTAGTCACACGGGAACAAATCCGCTAGTACAAAATACTGGAATGAAAAGTAAGCAATAAGATAACTTGGAACGGCATCAGGTAACTAGATAGTAAAACTGTCCCAAGGAAAGAGTCACTACCAGTGATCAGGCGAAGTCCTCTGGAATGACCTCGTCCTCGGTAGTGGGTCCTGCTGCTGGATACATACCCGGACCGTACTCCTCTGGGTAATCCACGTCGCCTAAACCTGGAAGGAAACCAGGTCCTCAGAGGGACATAATAAGGTACAAAAATACAGCATGCCAAGTACACAAAAAGTATAAGTGCAACGACAAGGTACTATATCATAACCAAACAAGTGTGACACAGTTTAAAGACAATGTTCGATGCGTAGGCTATTCAAAATAAAATCGTAGCTCCGGACACGGAAATATACGGGACTTACCTCAGCTCCGGGCAAAGAGTCACACGGGTGATACCACTACAATAGATACAGGTTCACTACATACATACTAAATATATAAGCGCGTGCAGAGGAGCCCAAACGTCTAGTAACTGTCTTCCCCTTCCCAAGCGGTCAACGATGGTGGGCTAAACATGAACCTCTATCTAACAGTCTCAACACACAGAAATAACTCAACAGACATGACCCTAAGGTCGTCCCATTCTATGGTCATGATGTCAGTATCAGGATACAGGAATCTGGCATGATCACAGTGTATGAGTGTGTCCTGGGGTGTCGATATACTCCGGTACATATATCGAGGTGTTACGAACATCTAACAATCATTCTAAAATATTACGACGAACGTCTGTACCTGGTTGTGATCGGACGCGAAGTATCGAACGTAAACACAAATACGTGCATGATGTACATAAAGAACAATAAATATTTGTAATCAGAAATACAGGGTGGCAATGTACACTTGTCTATGTTAGGCTGCTGATGACGGGGATCCGGTACCAAGTCCAAGTCCTCAGGTCCTGTAGTACCTAGAGATGAGATACAAACTCAATCAATAAACTATCACACGGCAAACAGGGATGTGACACACATCTATACATAAGCTCAGTCTCAGCTACGACTCACAGGGACAAGATGCTAGGGGGTTGACCACAGTTGACTATCGGTACGATACATCAAATCATCTAGTCATCAGTACCACATCATCAAACTATCCTCAAAATACAGTTAACGATTATAAATCCTTCGTTTCATATTGTTGTTACCAATCACAAAGTACTACTCTATATTAACCACCTATAATTTCCAGTCCCCAAATTACCGATTAGGGGTTTGACACTACACACTAGTCCTCAATCAATCACGTGTTCCTCGGTGTTCATCAACGTTCAAATAAATCAGAATCTTATTTCTCCTCAATTTATTCCTCATTAATTCATTTAGCATTTCCCACCCTGTAATTTATATCCCGGACAATTATTTAAGATCAAAACCTAAATCTCCATGAAAATCCTTTATCATATTTTATAATTTATTTGTAAACCCTAAACCTAAATCTCCATGCAAAACATTTTAAATAAATCATTTTAATTCATGAAAAAGGCAATCCCTAACCTACATTAACCCTAAAACACAATCAACCTCATCAAACATACAACAAATTATTTCCCATGCCCTTTATCAACCCTACATCATCATCAATATGTCATATAAATAAAACCCTAATAATGCAACTCACCTAGCTACAAATAAGACCCTAGTTAGATAATAACACAACTTGAAATATACACAAAAAGAGGGGAGAAAGTCGACCTCTACGTGGTGGCATCGACCGGGGTTGGCCGAAGAACATCGAGTGGAGGGTGGTGGTGGTGATCGGCTAAGGTGGCGGTGGAGGTGATGAAATGGTGGCTCGGGTGGAGGTGATACAACGGTGGTGGTGGTGATCGGATAATGGTGGCGGTGGAGGTGATGATATGGTGGCTCGAGTGGAGGTGTTACAACGGTGGTGGTGGTGATCGGCTAATGGTGGCGGTGGAGGTGATGAAATGGTAGCTCGGGTAGAGGTATTCGTCGAACTGGGGAGTCGATGGGGGGCAGTGCCGGAGCCGCGGGAAGGCTCGACGCTGGAAGCGGGGACAGCGGGCGGAGCTGCGGGATGGAGGGTGTAGAGGACGCCGGAGCACCGCGGGTTACAGCTCGACGCGGGTTGGGCAGTGCCGGAGCTGCGATCAAATGCCCGAGCACCGCATGGGGCTCGACGCTGGATCGGGGAGATCAGCCGCCGGAGAGGCTGCGCGTGCGCTCTGGAGGGGCGGATGCGGGGACAGCTCGGCCGGAGTGAACTTCCCCAGGAAGAAGAAAGGAAGAAGAAGAAGAAGAAGAAGGAAAAATATATGTATGTAGGGGGCTCGATTTTCTAGGTGGAGGAGGGGGAGAGAGAGGAGAGGGTGGTTTCCAATGTGCCTAGGGATTAGGGCCTGCATTAGGGGGAGGGGTGAAATGATATTTTATAGGAGGTTGTATGGAGGATGGATGGTTGTGATGCTCCCAATTCAAATGAAGGGTTAGGATTCTACATGAAGGGAATAGGTTTTCTTCATGCAAAGGAAGGGGGAGATGGGTTGACTACGGTCAAAGAAGGGGTAGCCTCTCCATTTGGCCTTTGCCAATGAGGTGAGGACACCTAATTCAATAATTGCAATTAAGCCCCTTAAATTTGGGTAATTGCACAAAAACATGAAATGATGGAAAATTATGGAGGAATTGGTGTTTGGTGTTTTGTAGGGTGAGGGGGTGTTGTGTGTTTGGCATAGACTTAATTAAATGGGCATTGGGATTAAATGGGGATTAAAATAGGATTAGTCAAAATTGGTATCACCGATTTAATTAGAATAAAAGTGACCCACACTTTTAAATTAAATGGGGGCACTTGTGATCAAAATTTAGAAATGACGCAAAGGTCAAAAGTGGTGGGGGCTTGGAGTCAGTCTTGGACCCTTTAGTTGGTCCGGCTCAACGGGTTAAGTTGGTATCTCAAAATTGAGGGTAACGACACAGGTGTCCGACACGGAACTAAAATATGGGATTTAGGATACGGGAATTTGTGCAATTAATTTAAGGCACAACGAATTTGATTTTGTGTGACGGAAAAGTCCAGTGCCTAAAATGGCGAGTCAAGTCAGAAGTACAACCGCCCGATGGAATTTGTGGGCTGATATTTGGCTCCGAATAATTCAACAAGGGTTGGGTGTGCCAAAGGTTTAATTAATAAATAACAGGCATATACAACCCTACTCGAAATCTCAAACATCTGCTGCTAACCCAAAATTTTCCATCCCATACCTGACTATCTATAGAATTAATCGAGGGGGTTTACACCTATCCCGTATATTTGTCCGGATTCTAGGTTCTCAGGGGACATAGCAAGGTACAAGAATAACTCAAGCCAAATAAATGCAATATATAAAAATGAATGAATAGGGTAAACTATGTAACCAGCTAAATGATATGCAAAATGAGAGCATTACTAGAACTCGGGCTGAGACCACTACAAGCTCTGTGTCGGGGAGCCGGTAGTAGTTATATCACTAGTAGACTTTCTAGCTCTGATGTAGAGTCTAGAGCCTCACAATAATAAATATATATATATATAATCAGTCTATAGCCTCTGTGTCTCTCCCCACCCAATGTAATCATACGTCTCATGTCCATGACACACAAGATCATATCTAATGCAACAAGTCATATGATAGTTATGCATATATATAAAGTCTTTGTCATGAATCCTGTAATCCTATACAGAATCACCATGAATATTTCAGGAAAGATTCTATCATATAAATAGTGTCAAGTGTCCTATGGTATGACGTACTTGATAATGCAAGCACTAAAATATATAGGGTCACGATATCAATCTCTAGGTGACGTTAAACAACTCCGCGTACGGCGTTGACACCTGAATATTACTCGAACGTTAAACAATGTCACACAGTCCTAGGTTGAACAGATACATCACATAAATAAATCAAGAAAATAATATAAAGCAAGTACTACAAGATTGGCAAGGTACACTTGCCTGGGGTTTGGTTTCCAACAGTTGCTCCAGTAACAGTGTCATCTTCAGGTACTCCTTCGGTTGCTGAAATAATCATTACCATCATGCTCAGAAGATATAAAATAGCTAGGATTGCCTACGCATAAGTCCAATTTGGACACAGGAGCAAGATTGACAGTTTTTTGTCAAAGCGGGGTCCACATATGGCCCACTTCGCACCGAAAAATATGCAATAGACAAAGTTCTCCAAATTTGTCTAACTTAGTGTCTACAAGTCCAGAACGATAATACGAACCTAAAGAAATATCCAGAACTGGGTTCCGATGAGCCGATCATAAAATCGTCCGTCAAGTGGAGCCGTGGGGCCTACGATACGGGATTTCGTCAACGTTCTCAGAATTGACCAAACTTAGGTCACATGAGCTACGTATCGCTACGAGTCCGATGGTGCAAGTTTCGTTTCGAAACGATGAGCACACACAAAGTTACAATGAGTTTTAGAACAGGGCCGATACGGGATAATTTTGACGGATACGCGTTGATTCCGGTGTGCACGCACATCCAAATCAACTTTTATGAAATCTCACACGTCCGTATTGACGATACGCTCCTTTCAGTATAATTCGCACATGACCAAGTCTTCTCGTTTAGCGGAACACACCCAATTTTAGAAAAATTTAGGTTTTTAAAGACTAAGTTTTTGGTCAATTTCTTCCTCGAATAAATTACAATATACAGCAAAATAAATTAAACAAATTACATGATTTTAATCTTGGTTATATTATCTAATTAACTGTTCAAGTAAATTTCTAAATTATTAAACAGGTTGGGATTAAATCGGCCATGAACTTGTGAGTTCGGGACACTTTCCAAAATCCAAAATTGGGATATATTTTCTATTTTTTGTGTCACAATTTACGATCGACCCAGGACACGATATCCCAGTCAAATGGCACAGGGTTCGAGAGGGTTACACAGCGAACATATCGAAATAGTTTATTCGAAAAATAACGCAACGAGGAGAGAGAAATACTCACCGGAATGAGGAGTCAGAATAGACTAAACTTCGCGTACGCGGGGTGGCGCGGCGCACGTCGGCGGCTGGTGATGGCGCTACTGCGGCTGCTCTAGCTGCTGCTCGGCGGCGGGGTCACGGCGGAGCTGTTGGTTGACGGGGACAGCGGGGGTTAGTCAGAGGAGAGCTCGGGTGGCCTGAGGAGTCTGGTTCGTGCAGAGGGGCGTCAGGCTCTGGTGGTGGAGAGATGCAGTGGTGGCAGTGGTGGTTGCCAGTAGTGAGGGGTGCCGGCGGAGGCGGTAGAGAATGATGGGGAAGATGGTGGGGGTTCATCGCTCACGGGTTTTACAGGGAGTGGCGGGGACCAGTACGGGAAGGGAGAGGTCGGCGGTTACGGGAGGCAAAGGGTCTCGGCGGCTGAGGAGGCGAAGGGACGCAGCGGAACGGTCGGGGAGCCGAACGAAGGCGGCGGCGGTTAGGGAAGTCGAAACGGCGGTGGACGGAGAGTCGGGGAAACCGTCGGGAAGAAATGGGATAGTTACTGTAGCTACGGGTCAGGCTGGCGGGTTTTGGGTTCGGGTTCGGATCCAGATCCGAACCAATAAGGTTAAGTTAGTTAGGGGTTCAGTTTATTTAGTTGGGTTCGCTTTGGTTCAGGATGGGTCTAAACCGGTTTATTCTGGTTTATTTAAAACCTATGTTTTTAGGTGTTTAAAAAAAGTTTTTTGGGTCCAATAAATTTAGGAAAATTACACTATGACTAATTATTTATTTTACACTCAAAAAAATTATTTTTATAATAATTTAATATTTAATTTAATTCACAAAAATAATAATCCTTTGAAGAACATTAATTATAATTATTTAAAAATTACAGAAAAATTCTGAAAATTTATATTTTTAATTTCTGACAAATCAGGGTGTTTACAATTTACTCTCCTTAAAAGAATTGCGTCCTCGCAATTAAGAAAATAAAACGTAACCGGTTAGAAGAGATGACGCGGTTGGAAAACATGTTTGTACTACGACACAAGGGAATGAGAATAATGAATAAGCAGAATTGAGAGAAAGTGTGGGGGTTAAGCAGAATACGTAGGAAAGAAATAAAACATTTCCTTAAGCAATGAGAGATAAGTAATACAAGAGCAAAGGAATCTGGTTAGAACGAAAGATCAACTACAGCGTAGGAAAACTTGGGTATTAAGTACTAACAAATTCATAATACTAGGTTTGGGTTAGGGAATGGAAGTAACAGGCACGTGCTAAAGCATTACTAGAAATAGATAGCTATGATAAAACTTAAATCTTACCCGTATTCGCTATTCCACCAGTCTGTGTGTCCTCCATTGTCATCGCAAAAGCTTGTCCGCGTCCTTGTGGTAGTGTCCTCTGTTGTTGTTGGGCCTCTTGATAAACCTGCTGTTGGGCTTGCATCATTGCATAGAATATTTGGAACATCTGCTGACCATCCATAAGCTGTCTTGGTGGAAAATTAGGCATCGGTGGAGTAAACTGCGACGATGGTGGAATATCGTCACTCCGAAATCTTGAGATGAGCTGATCTTCTTGATTGCTTTGTTGATCTGATTTACCATCACCCACTGGTGTCACTTCATCGTCATAGGTGACAACTACAACTTATAGAATTCCTACAGGAGTCTCGTCGCTTTCTTATGGATCCATTACTCTGCATCCAAAATAAACTATAAAAGGCGCACAAGGAATCAAGGCAGGATGCAAGTCAAGAAATTATTTGAAGTCGATATAGAGATCAAGAACGAATCAATTAAGTGGATGAGATCCTATAACTTATCCTATCCTTATCGCAGGCTTGCTCAGTTCCTTAGTTGAAACCGAAATAATTTAGTCGTTGACCTACATGGGCCACCACAAAAACCACGTCACGCCCTAATACCAAAATACCGAGGGACTAGACACGTGGCAATGGCTAGCAGTACCCTCCAATGGGCAAACCCAATTTAATGGATCCATTAGAGTGTACTTAAGCTGTAAAACAATAATAAAGGTCTACGATACAAGTCACAGTCTAAATCTATTCTCATCCACAGAAGATAAACACAAATCAATGTCAGAATAATCAAGATAAAATATAAATCAACAAGACTCAATGTAATATCTCGGGGAACAACCCGATAATTAGTTTAATACAATAATCCTACGAGACAGAAAATAGAGTATCAAGAACAGAAATGACGGAGTATATAAAGCAAATACTCAGGAGAAATCTTCTAGCATCATCTCATCCTCTGGTATTGGTACTGCTCCAATATTTACTCCTGTCCCGTATATCTCGGGGTAGATCTCCTTTGCTATACCTGGGGACATAATCCGGATTCCAGGTCCTCAGGGTACATAGCAAGGTACAAGAATAACTCAAGCCAAATAAATACAATATATAAAAATGAATGAATAGGGTAAACTATGTAACCAGCTAAGTGATATGTAAAATGAGAGCATCACTAGAACTCAGGCTGAGACCACTACAAGCTCTGTGTCGGGGAGCCGGTAGCAGTTATATTACTAGTAGAGTGCCTAGCCCTGATATAGAGTCTAGAGCCTCACAATAATAAATATATATATATAATCAGCCTGTAGCCTGTGTCTCTCTCCCCACCTAATGTAATCATACGTCTTATGTCCATGACACGCAAGATCATATCTAATGCAACAAGTCATATGATAGCTATGCATATATATAAAGTCTATGTCACTAATCCTGTAATCCTATACAGAATCACCATGAATATATCAGGAAAGATTCTTTCACATGAACAGTGTCAAGTGTCTTATGGTATGACGTACTTGATAATGCAAGCACTAAAATGTATAGGGTCACGATATCAATCTCTAGGTGACGTTACACAACTCTGCATATGGCATTGACACCCGAATATTATTCAGACGTTAAGCAATATCACATGGTCCTAGGTTGAACAGATATATCACATAAATAAATCAAAGAAATAATATAAAGCAAGTACTGCAAGATTGGCAAGGTACACTTACCTGAGGTTTAGTTTTGAACAGTTGCTCCGGTAACAGAGTGATCTTCAGGTACTCCTCCGGTTGCTGAAATAATCATTATCATCATGCTCAAAAGATATAAAATAGCTAGGATTGCCTACCCATAAGTCCAACTTGGACACAGGGGCAAGATTGACAGTTTTTGGTCAAAGCGGGGTCCACATGTGGCCCACTTCGTACCGAAAAATGTGCCAAAGACAAAGTTCTCCAAATTTATCAAACTTAGTGCCTACAAGTCCAGAACGATGGTACGAACCCAACGAAATATCCAGAACTGGATTCTAATAGGCCGATCACAAAATTGCTCGTCAAGTGGAGCCGTGGGCCTACGATACGGGCTTTCGCCAACGTTCTCAGAATCGAACCAAACTTGGGTCACAGGACCTACGTATCGCTATGAGTCTAATAGCGCAAGATTCATTTTAAAACGACAAGCACACACTAAGTTACAACAAGTTTTAGAACAGGATCGATACAGGGCGATTTCGACGGATACACGTTGATTCTGGTGTGCACGCACATCTAAATCAACTTTTACGAAATCCCACATGTCCGTATTGACGATACGCTCCTTTCGGTAAAATTCGCATACGACCAAGTCACCTCGTTTAGACAGATGCACCCAGTTACAGAAAAATTCAGGTTTTTAAAGACCAAGTTTTTGGTCAATTTCTCCCTCGAACAAATTACAATCTACAGCAAAATAAATTAAAAAAATTACAGGATTTTAATTTTGGTTATATTATCTAATTAACTGTTCAAGTGAATTTCTGAATTATCAAACATGTTAGGATCAAATCGGCCATGAACTTGTGAATTCGGGTCAGTTTTCGTAATCCAAAATTAGGATATATTTTTCTATTTTTGCGTCGCAGTTTGTGATCGATACAGGACGCGATACCCTAATCAAATGGCACAAGGTTCGAGAGGGTTACACAACGAACATATCGTAATAGTTCGTTCAAAAAATAATGCGACGAGGAAAGAGAAATACTCACCGGAACGAGGAGTCGAAATCGACTATACTTCGCGTACGCGGGGTGGCGCGACGCACATCGACGGCGGGTGGCGGCGCTGCTGCGGCTGCTCTGGCTGCTGGTCGTCGGCGGGGTCACGATGGAGCTGGTAGTTGACGGGGACAGCGGGGGTTAGTCAGAGGGGAGCTCGGGTGACCGGAGGAGTCAGGGTCGTGCAGAGGGGCGTCGGGCTCTGGTGGTAGAGAGATGCAGTGGTGGCCGTGGTGGTTGCCGGTGGTGAGAGGTGCCGGCGGAGGCGGTAGAGAATGATGGGGAAGATGGTGGGGGTTCGTCGGCCGCGGGTTTTACAGGGAGTGGCGGGGACCGGTACGGGAAGGGAGAGGTCAGCGGTTGCGGGAGGCGAAGGGTCTCGGCGGGTGAGGAGGTGAAGGGGTGCAACGGAACGGTCGGGGAGCCGAACGGAGGCGGCGACGGTTAGGGAAGTCAGAGCGGCGACGGGCGGAGAGTCGGGGAAACCGTCGGGAAGAAATGGGGATGGTTACTGTAGCTACGGGTCGGGCTAGCGGGTTTTGGGTTCGGGTTCGGATCCATATCCGAACCAATAGGGTTGGGTTAATTAGGGGTTCGGTTTATTTAGTTGGGTTCGCTTTGGTTTAGGATGGGTCTAAATAGGTTTATTCTGGTTTATTTAAAATCTATGTTTTTAGGTGTTTAAAAAAATAGTTTTTTTGTCCAATAAATTTCAGGAAATTACACTATGACTAATTATTTATTTTACACTCAAAAATATTATTTTCATAATATTTTAATATATAATTTAATTCACAAAAATTATAATCCTTTGAAGAAAATTAATTATAATTATTTAAAAATTACAGAAAAATTCCAAAAATTTATATTTTTAATTTTTCAAAAGTTCAGGTGTTTACATTGACACATACTAGACACACATAACCACTGATACTAGTATTGATACTCAAACTTGCATCTATCCTCAGCTCATAATGCACGAGCATGCTGCTGCTGTAACTGTTGCTGCTGCACTTACTGCAATTGCTTGCTCGTGATGCTGTTGCGATTACTAAAACTGCTGCTGCTGCACTTACTACAATTGCTGCTGCTGCTGTTGCACTATACAATTACTGATGCTCATGCTGCTAACTACTACTCGACACTCACTCACATAATAACCAAGTCATCACTGGACACTTACACAGTGAACATTAATACACACACACACACACACACACACACACACAAACACACATACACACACATATATATATACACAGATAACTATATCTAAACATATATATATTGAGATATTTAAACAAATACCTATAGTGCACCAAATAGAATATCTATGATACTCAATCCATTGAGGTGCCAATCTCTTCATTCTCCACCATTGATCATTCACATAAGTCATATATATATATATATATATATATATAATTACAACTATTATAATTTATTACAACATATAATAAAAAGAAATCATGTAAATTACACCATATCACAAAATATCATGATACGGCCTATACGTATCCATTTGTGGACACGTACCTAGTCTCATAACCCCTATCTAAGTCTAATTAGATCTAATTGGTCTCATGACACATAATTGATGTGTCAAATTCGTAATTCCCCCAACATACACATAAAATATTATATAGAACTCATAATACAAAGCTAAATATTCTAGAACTTATTTCTATAGGTAGTCCTATGCTATGGGGTCATTTCTAATGGTTAAATGCATGATTAAGAAGCTATAATGAGATAAAAATTTAGAAATTACCAACTGGGAGATGGATTTCCAATAAAAATACAATTAGACACGATTCAGACACGATCTATAGCTCCAAAGCTCCTCCTCCTTGTGCTCCTTGCTTCTCTAAGCTTCAAGGGTCCAAGAGTGATGAATTTGAGAAGGAATTGGTGGTGAATTGTGTAAAAAAATAATGAAGAAAAATTGGAGAATTGGAGATCTAAAATTTGGATCAAAATTAAAATACAAATGAAGAGAGAGAGAAAGAGAGAGAGAGAGAGAGGAACCCCCCCTCTATAGTGGTCGGCCTATTCCCCCTTCCCCAAGCATATTCAAATATCCAAGTTGTCTCCTACATATTGCATTATGAGAAATAATTAAGGATGGATATATTTGGAAGTCTCTAACTAATTGTAATTAAACTAATCCTTCTTAATTTAATTAGTGGAATGACTAATAGACTTGGGTCCAAGTTGGGCTCACTAATTGTCATGACAAATCTAAATAGGTCCATATGTGACAAATCTAAATATTGTCTAGTCTCTCTCTAACTAATTAATACTAATCACAAATAATCATAGCTTAACTTAATTAAATAAATTAATAATATCATCACACAAATATTTAATATTTAATTCCTAAAATAAATACCCATGCCAAATTACCAAATTATCCGTAGGTAGAAAAGTGAGGGTGATAGTAAAATATGATTTTTTTTATATGAGGATTAGGGCTCCCCAAGGGGCCGGCCACTAATAGGAGAGGAGAGAAGCTTTTTTTTTCTTTCATCCAAAAAATTTCCATTTGTTCATTCTCCCATTTCCCTTAAATTCTCTCCATTCCCACATTATACCATACCAAATCCAACCCTACTTCCACCATCCAAATCCATTCCCTAGAAGTTTGGAGATTCAAGAAGAGTTTGGGAGAGAAGCTTGGCAAGAAGAGGTGTCCAACTACACTCTTGGTGTCCCCTAGGTGCACTGCATTGGGAATCCATCTTTGAATAGGTAAAATCCTTGTCCCATCTTTCATTTCAGAATGTAATAGTGATTTAGACCCCTAGTGACCTCCCTTTGGTTAAGGGCTACCCATAGAATCAAGAACTAAGTCAATATGACACCTATGGAGAAAGTTAGAGGCTCTTTTATGGCCAAATTGGTGAAAATCTGAATTTGGTCCACTAGGTATTTGTGAAAATGTCCCATAGGTTATTTTAGACTAGGAATGGTGTTTTGAGAATGGGAGTGTGTCCATAATTGGATATGGGAGGACCGTGTCATGATACACTATGATACGGGGGCTAGTGTAGGTGTTTTCATGAAACTTGGGTTCACACATGTCACATTCTCCATTTGACTTGGGGGTAACTTGTTTGCTCTTATTTCTTCATGTCGTAGTTATATTGGGTTTATGGGAGGAGTTTAGAGAGTAAAAGTAGTAGGGAGGGAATGGTTGTGACCCTTATGAGGGTGAAGATTAGGTATATTTATGGAAGTAAGGTAGAAAGTGAGTGAGAGAAGAAGAAACAAACAGCAGTAGTAGCAACCACCCCTTCATCCTTTACTCTTTTACTATTGTGTATTAGAGCACTTGACAATAATACCCTCCAATGTTTCATGTTCAGTCCATGTACCAATCTTCATCCATCCATTCATCCATTCACACATCCACCCATCTAACAAATATTTTAGACCATCTTGTATCAATCCTTTTCTTCAGACCACCCATGTATATAGGTATCAACGTAACAGTTGGTAAAGATTTGGGAAAGTATGATCAGTCGCAATATGTTAGGAAGGGGTTAAACTTGATATTAGTCCAAGTTGATAGCAACAAGAGGTAGGAGCTATCAGCATCTCTCATAGTCGGGTTAAAGAGGTATCATAGCTCAGTTAAGGGGAAAATTTTATCCATTGTGCATCAGTCAGGTTATAAGGGGATTCACAGCTTTATTGTGACAGTGAATAAGTCACAACAGTCCTATGTAGCAATTGTATTGGCAACACAAAAAGAAGAAGATCCACAGCAGTAGTAGCAGGTTAAGGGGAGCTAGCAGATGCATTGGGAAGTAGTGGCAGCAGGGGATACATTGCTACAGGCAGTGTATCATATGGGGTTAGCAACAGTCGGGTTCAACTCTCTGTGACAGAACGTGTGGACATGGTAGCAGTCATGTATATGTCATGCCCCAGTCCTAAAATACATAGGACTAGGAATACGTAAGCATGTCAGCCGTATGTATATGGCAACTCCAATATATGGATACCATAATACACACGTATGCTGTAATAAGAATATTAACTCACATATGGTGTGTATATATATATATATATATATATATATATATATATATATTGTCATAAGTCACAGGGCATAACTAGATTTCATCCACAGAATCAAATAACCAATCAACTATATAACTGAATCAAGTATAAAATGCTTGATAAGAACAAGTAGTTGGGTTGAGACAAATCCACTACCAACTAGAATATAAGAGAAATCACATAAGTATATCTAATGAAAAATGAGACTCGAAGATAAGACCTCCTCGAAAGAGATAAGTAGCAAGTCCTGATTCGTGCTCCTGCGAATAGTCAAGATTGTTTACACCTAGAAAGGGACCAGGTCCTCAGAGGGACGTAACAAGATACATAAAAGCATGCCAATTTGAATACAGTAAGCATGCATAATAGGTAGAAAATATATAAGTACGCTGTACAAGACAATCTATATAAATGCATAATGAGGACAACTTTTTGACGTATGGGCATGGGTAGGCTACTCTATCTAATCTCACAACTCACACACACGTCAGGGACATCATCAGCCGTCATACCGCGAGGGTAGCGAACATCGTGACACCATCAACTGACATACCGAGAGGGTAGCGACCATCGGACATGACTACCATAGTGCGTGCTAGTTACTATGGTTTACCAGAGTGGTTATAGCCCATACCCCTACCGATTGTCCTTCCCTCCCATGATACTATGTGTCAAGTGTGTGTCAACATATATATAGTATATAATTATGACTGAAAGAAAATACACATGCAATGAATATATAAAATATAATAAATATGCAAAATTACTGTAAGCAATTTGGCAAGGTATCTTGCCTGGTCTGAAAAGGATGAAGTCCTAACTCAAGGTGTCGTCCGATCTACCCGTCACAAAAATTAAACAAGTTAGGTTACAAAAGTAGGTGAATAGTTTCTGCCATTTTAATCTATATTAACTCTGAATAAAATAACCTAAAATAGTATTTTAATCTTATTCTAATCTAATTTTATTGTTAAACCCTAATTTTGGTCCATGAAAGTCAACTTTACGGATTTGTGATCTGTGGCACGCAAATCGAGGCAATCCGTTGACCAAAAGTCAACCAACTCAAATCCTGGATTTGTGTGTAAAATTTTATAGATTTTAGTGCTACATGAATTCTGGAATCGACAGTTCATAAAATCGTAAGTCGGTAAAGAGTTATGGCCACAAGGGCGCACATATGATAATTTTTGGTAATTTTCAATTTACGTCTACGTTGTACAATTTTATAGTAGATTAAACTTACATGTTAAATTCTAAAAATATTATTTTATTTAAGTTCATCATGTCAACTTTTTAAAACTTTAAACGGTTCGTAATTCCGAATTCGAGATCTCCCAAAATCTCAAAAATACGGAAACGCGTCTGATTTTGGACAGCTGGCACTTTTAGAATTTTTTGGAAAAATAGGTTCATAAATTATTAAAATAAATTATATATTCAAAAAAGTAACCTTGATATGGTTCGAACAAAAAAACTGGAGCGCATTTGGAGTCCAGAGATAGGAGATATCGTCTTTTTAAGTCGTCATAACTATTAGAAAATGAGGCTGAATTTATGACAAATTTTAACTATTTTTGGACGAAAAAGAGAGGAATTTGGGGAAGAAAAATATGAAAGAAGAGTTTATTCCATAAGTCTAATAGATATTTATAATTGTGGAGACTACTTAATTGAATACGAGTAGGATTGGTTAATTTGGATATGATTAGGATCAGTTTAAATAAGGATAGGATATGCATGAAGTTGCTTTCCTAGTAGGCTCAGGATTTGAATTAATTTGAAATAGAGTTTGAGTTTATCTCAATAATTTATAATCTTAAATAGAATTAAAGATAATACAAATAATTTATATATAATCTTATTAATATTTATTAACACTAAATTAGCATATATCTAATATTAAGACTATATATATCCAAATAAATCCTAAATAATTTCAAAAATATAAATAAATTTCTTAAAATTCTAAATAAATTACAGAAAAATATAATTAAATATTTTAACCTAAAATAAATATTTAGTAGGAATAATATGCAAGTATGGTCTCATAGTAAATCATAAAAGTCCTAAAAATTTACGTTTCCTATGTTTTAATTACCCAAAAATTCTAGAAAAATCTCCAAAAATCTAAAATAGCCTAAAAATAATTCTAAATAAATATTTATATAAGTAAATATATCAAAATAAATTTATTTTTAATTAACTAAAAGAATACTCTAAAAAATTTAATATTTAAAATAATCTATAATAAATGTAATAATATAAAATACACACAAAATATCTATTTTGGGTGAGGGGGTTTACAATCTACCAAACTTACAAAAATTTTGTTCTTGAAATTAAAAATAAGGAATGATTTGTTAAATCTTTCACATTCGTATCTAAGATAAGTCAACCGCAATCTTCTCAAAAAATTTAAATGACAAAATTTATTCAAGTCTGTCACAATCTCTTCAAAATTAAAATAACCACTGTTTAAATCAAAATTTAACCTATCATAATCTATTTTAGTTTTTTAAATAATTAATATCCAAAGATTTAAATAACCCACATCAAATTTTATATCACGATTTTTAACTATCATAATCTCATATAGATTTGAAATAATTCTAATCAAATCTTATTCCTATATTTCAACTTAAGAATTTTGGACTCTTCAAATTTTAAATTCAATTTTTTTTATCAATATTTTAAATAGGTGATCCAACAATCAAAATTTAATTTTTAATTCAAATCATCAAATTATAAAATTTTGAATTCAATCCATCAATGTTCATGTTTAGAGTTCTATTTTTTTCTCAAGATTTAAATTGTTAATTTGACTCTCCAATATTCAAAATTTAAATCATGTGCTCAAATTATAAATATTTGGTCGGTAAAGTTTTAAAATTTATTCTATAAGGTATTCTAATCTTTAAAGTTAAATCATCATAATCTAAATCATTCTTCTAAAAATTCTCAAAATTAAAATGACTTAAATCTCTCAATCTAATCTCACTTGATTACAATCTTTTTTTGTTTTACCTCAAGTTGACAATGTAACTTATATCCAACTTAGAATTTACCGATCTATCACATAGGCAATACATTTAAGAAAAACTTCCTCAAATTATTTAATCGTGTTATTCAATACACAAAATATCTTACATATTTTATGTTCTTAATTACAAAAGATAGTCACCAAGTAATATGATTGGCCTATGGGGTATATCTAGTACTCTCCGTGTATCAAACTTATACCAAGCACGAGCGTTCGTCTTTCCGAAATAGGGAAAGACAGAAATCAACAATAAAGAATTCAAGGAGGAGGTGATAGAATACAAGTACGGGGTTCAAAGCGATTAAAGAATTCAAAAGGGAGTGGCCAAGGCAGTTTTGAATTGAAATCTTATTTTGGTAGATTCATATTCGCATATTCACATCAGAACAGTTATGTACCTGACGTGATATACTCTGACCAGTCTAGAGGGCAAGTATATTCGTCTAACAAGTTGAGTCAACTATATCTCAATCCACGTAAAGTAGTCATGCGAAGAGCGAACCAAGCGCACTAAGTTTGATTAGACCATAATACACTGATTCTGATTTAGACAATGTATTAGTGTGGCCCCCAATAATATATATGTCATGAACAAGCTCGATAAAAGAATAAGCTTGCAAAACTAGGCTATAATAGCAGCATAAGTCGAGGTAGTACAAAAAATATAGGTACGCTGGATTATGATGAGTGAAAGTACAAATTATGTAATTTGAACTAAAGGATAATCGTTAAATCATAATCTAAATAAATAACTCAACTATCAAGTTCTAACTACTAAGCACATAATTTAAGATTAAGAAACTATAATCCTACCAAACTATGTATCCTAACATAAAAGAAAGTCACTTGGCCTACAATCAGAATGGTTAGGTGGCACGAATTGAAAGATGAAAGAAAATTTTAGTCGTCGCACCAATAGCGAGCGTTAAGGTTTCGGAGGAACAAGATATAAAATTAAATAGAGAGACTCTTGATAATATCATGATTTTCTAGGGAAAGGTGGTATGCTAATCTCTTTGTTCGAGGTATGATCAAGGAAAGTGTTATATTCTTTCCTCTTGGCTTCCTAAGGTACTGTTCTGCTAATATCAAGACAATGATCTAAATTTATTGTTATAATATTATCTCACTATGAAAGTTAAGTTTAGTCCTAATGTTCAATCTTGGATTTATATTGGTTCCTCAATACTAGGGTCAAAGAATATGGTCAAATTTCTTACTAACTCTAGTCGTGTCTATACTACTCTCAAGTCCTTCATAAATATATCAAGGGATAGTGGTCAATTAACCTACAGGTAAGGGATGCTAGGGTTCATTAGGTATTCTAAACTTAGTGATGAATCAATATTCTAGTTATATTCTTAGTAGGAATATTACCCTAATTATTATCCTAATAACAAGGATTCCTATATTCTAGCAGAAGGCTATACTTAAGAAACTATTAGGGAAGCACATAAATCAAGCATGATATAATTATCTAAATAGAACAGACTAGAAGGAAGGTGAGTCATAGTCAAATGTGGATGACATCCTATACTCTAATCCCATTTGTAGGCTTGCTTGGTACAGTAACGTAACCAAGACAATATACTCTCGACCTGCATGGGCCACCACAAAAATATGTCATGTACCAATCCCAAAATACGTAGGACTAGGAATACATAAGCATGCCAGCCATATGTATATAGAAACTCTAATATATGGATATCATAATACACACGTACATTATAATATGAATATTAACTCACATGTGGTATATATATATTGTCACAAGTCACAGGGCATAACTAGATCTTATACACAAAATTAAATAACCAATCAACTATAGAACTGAATCAAGTATAAAATGCTTAATAAGAATAAGTAGTTGGGTGGAGACAAATTCACTACCAACTAGAATATAAGAGAAACCATATAAGTACATCTAATGAACAATGAGACTCGAAGAGAAGACCTCATCGAAAGAGATAAGTAGCAAGTCCTGATCCATGCTCCTGCGAATAGTCAAGATCGTCTATACCTGGAAAGGGACCAGGTCCTCAAAAGGACGTAACAAGATACATAGAAGCATACCAATTTGAATACAGTAAGCATGCATAATAGGTAAAAAATATATAAGTATGTTGTATAAGACAATATATATGAATGCATAATGAGGACAACTTTTTGACGTATGGGCATGGGTAGGCTACTCTATATAATCTCATAACTCACACACACGTCAGGGACATCATCAGCCATCATACCGCGAGGGTAGCGACCATCGGACACGAATACCATAGTGCGTGCTAGTTACTACGATTTATCAAAGTGGTTATAGCCCATACGCCTACTGATTGTCCTTTCCTCCCATGATACTATGTGTCAAGTGTGTGTCAACATATATATAGTATATAATTATGACTGAAAGAAAATACACATACAATGAATATATAAAATATAATAAGCATGCAAAAGTACTGTAAGCAATTTGGCAAGGTATCTTGCCTGGTCAGAAAAGGATGAAGACCCAACTCAAGACGTCGTCCGATCTACCCATCACATAAATTAAACAAGTTAGATTACAAAAGTGGGTGAATAGTTTTTGCCATTTTAATCTATGTTAATTCTGAATAAAATAACCTAAAATAGTATTTCAATCTTATTATAATTTGATTTTATTATTAAACCCTAATTTTGGTCCAGAGAAAGTCAACTTTACAGATTTGTGATCCGTGGCACACATATCGAGGCAATCCGTTAACCAAAAAGTCAACCAACTCAAATATTGAATTTGTGTATAAAATCCTATAGATTTTAGCGCTATATGAATTCCAGAATTGACAGTTTCATAAAATCATAAGTCGGTAAAGAGTTATGGCCACAAGGGCGCACAAATGATAATTTTTGGTAATTTTCTATTTACGTCTATGTTGCACAAATTTTATAGTAGATTAAACTTATATGTTAAATTCTAAAAATATTATTTTATGTAAGTTAATCATGTCAACTTTCTAAAACTTCAAACGGTTTATAATTTCGAATTCGGGATCTCCCGAAATCTCAAAAATATGGAAATACATCTTATTTCGGACAACTGGCACTTTTAGAATTTTTTAGAAAAATAGATTCATAAATTATTAAAATAATTTATATATTCAGAAAACTAACCTTGAAATGGTTCTAACAAAAAAAACTGGAGCGCGTTTGGAGTCCGGAGATAGGAGATATCATCTTTTTAAGTCGTCATAACTACTAGAAAATGAGGCTGAATTTATGATAAATTTTAACTGTTTTTGGACGAAAAAGTGAGGAGTTTGGGGAAGAAAAATATGAAAGAAGAGTTTATTCCATAAGTCTAATAGATATTTAATGGTGGAGACTACTTAATTGAATACGACTAGGATTGGTAAATTTGGATATGATTATGATCAGTTTAAATAAGGATAGGATATGCATGAAATTGCTTTCTTAGTAGGCTCAGGATTTGAATTAATTTAAAATAGAATTTGAGTTTATCTCAATAATTTATAATCTTAAATAGAATTAAAGATAATACAAATAATTTATATATAATCTTATTAATATCTATTAACACTAAATTAGCATATATATAATATTAAGACTATATATATCCAAATAAATCCTAAATAATTTCAAAAATATAAATAAATTTCTTAAAATTCTAAATAAATTATAGAAAAATATAATTAAATATTTTAACCTAAAATAAATATTTGGTAGGAATAATATACAAGTATGGTCTCATAGTAAATCATGTAAGTCCTAAAAATTTATGTTTTCTATGTTTTAATTACCGAAAAATTCTAGAAAATATCCAAAAATCTAAAATAGCCTAAAAATAATTCTAAATAAATATTTATATAAGTAAATATATCAAAAAAAATTATTTTCTAATTAACTAAGAGAATACTCTAAAAAAATTTAATATATAAAATAATCTATAATAAATATAATAATATAAAATACACACAAAATACCTATTTTTGGTGTGGGGGTTTACAGTATATCATAGACTTTAGATTGGGAACCACATATGCATCAGACATTACCTTGTATCAGACCTCATCCTAATTATAGCAGAGAAGATGAGCAACATCAACAACATTAAGTTGGAGCTTGTGTGCAGACAAGTGAGGGGCATGCCAATTAGTGTTGGGGTAGGTACTTAGTCATATGAGTTATCTTATAATATTGGTTGAGTGTGAGGGTGTGAAGATGTGTGTTCTAGTATGTATGTCAGTGAGGAGAGTGTATATGTGTGTGAAAGTCAACCAATGAGATAGTGTATCAAGGTATTTTAAATACCAAGATACTAAGTATAGTGATACTCAATTCTATATGTAGTAAGTATATCTTTATAGGGAGTGTTGTGATAATAGGATAAGGTATTAATAGTGAGGTATTGATATATTAACCAAGTTAGTTAAGGTGAGTGAATGTTAAGTTATTAGATATCTATATATAGTATAGAGTGTATATATATTACTTGATATATAATAACTAGTGTATATATATATATATATGTGTGTGTGTGTGTGTGTGTGTGTGTGTGTGTGTGTGTGTGTGTGTGTGTGTGTGTGTGTTAGGTAGATATCTAGTATTAGTAGCTAATTAGCTTACACCTTTGAGTTATTGACTAGTTACCTAGTATTGACCTAAAAACTTAGGGTTGACCTAGTTTTGACTAGAGTTGACCAATATTGACTAGTTTGACTCCAAAAGTCAATATTTGACCTAGTTTGACCCCGTTTGACAAGAGTGGCCCAGTTTTACCTAGAAACAACCAATTTTATTATTTTTAAACTTATTTCTCTTTCATTACACCTAATAACCTGTAAATTCATATATAGGTTTGTGTGACACCAGTTCAGACACCGTCCACCTTATTTGCTCAGGACCTCATGCGAGTAGATCTCTCTGTTAGTTTTTAGTACTTGATAGTGTATATATCGCATGTTCTAGATCCGTTTTACTTGATTCTGACACCATGTTACACAGGCTGGTATTATATGGATCGGGTCAGAAGATGTTATTTATTTGACGTGTGCATCGGGTACTCCTTACACATATACTTTATCGTGTGCATCGGGTATTCCTTGTGCTAGTATCCATTCGTGGGCCCTGTATGCTCATGACATATTCGTTTGCTCCATTTGCTCATAATATATTTATGTGCGTAACGTGTCATGATTTAATCCATGAATATTAGTCGGGGCGGGGGAGTAGGAGTTGATTATGTGATCAAACCCTTTAGTGTATTCGTGTACATATCAATTACCACATACATGTGTAATTGAGTTATCGTAGTATATTTGTGTACAACCTAAACCGATCACATAATAAACTTGTCCTATAAGGCACTAGTTAGTATCATCAGTCCTCTTATTTACAGTTCTCTTATTTACCGTTCCCTTATTTGCAGCTCATACCATATTGCTTGTATTTAATTTTCCAGTTATATTTCTATTTTTTAGCTATATATGCATCTTGTATTCATTTCTATTGATGTTATATATCCTCTACCATGTATATGAAACTGCTTTCAGAGTTTTGTACTTTGCTCCAATCCTGACTGGATATTTTTTCCAGATGTTATGTTAGAGGACGGGTGTCCTATACATTATGAGCCTCAGGATAGAGAGCCAGTTGTCGAGGAGCCTCACCCAGTTATAGAAGACTTCTAGTTAGTACCTTTGTACTGGATATGTTTCCAACTTAGACCTTGGCATGTTATTTATATTGAGACCCTTTGTGTTATTGCTAGTCTTTAGATATTTGATATTGTGACTTGTGCTTCTTCTATTTTTTATGACATCATGCCTTATCCGTCTTTAGTATTTGTGATTGAGAGTTAGTTCATTATATTTATATGTTCATCTTGTTCCTCCGATTGGAGTTGAGATATCATTGACTGGTACCTATATCTATTATGAGTTTTAGTTAGCATTGTAGACCTTTACAGCGTTCTACCGTCGATTCTGCGGCGTAGGCTGGACGTACCTACGTTCTCGTGCCCTTACACTAGGTGCGGGTCATGACAGCCTGTAAGAGGAACCCACAACACAATGGTGCACACACTGCTGTGTGCTATTAACAGATGAGAAGTAGCAGGTATAAAAAGAAGCAGCAGCCATATAGCATTAGCAGATGCATATAGGGTATATATTTGGAAGAGATTATGTAGGTGTTACTTTGAGACTTGGAGCTTGTCTGCATCAGTGAACAAGGAGAAGTGTCTGATGTATGGGTGCTGTGTCACTTGGTTTAAGAGAAGATGCATCAGCAGTCAAGTGTGAGGACTGTCGAGTAACTAAGAATAGAACAGCAGCAACAAGACATCTGTATGCACTGCTATGTCCAATATTGGGTGTTGTGTTCTTAGGTGCCATAGATGTATACATGTGTGTACCTGTGTGGTTAGAGGGAACTTAGTGTATGGATACTCAAGAGTATCAGTGTATTTGTTGCACCAATGTGCATTGTATGGGAAGTTTTGGTGTCAGGACATGGGTACATAATTAGAGGGTCAGGTTTGGATGCATCAAGGAGTGATGCATTGACATCATGTGGTGGTTGCCTGCTGATTAGGGGAGTGCACATGATGGCAACAGTTTTAGCTTACTACAGGAAGAAACAAGTGAAGTCTAAGACTAGGATTACATGTTAGCAGCTAGTTAGGATAGTGTAAGGTTGGTTAGCTCTTAGTGTAACACTGATACACTAATGCATCAGTGTATCAGTTAAGTGTTAGTAAGTTAAGTTATGTTATATTAGATGTGCATGTTAGTTAGTTATATATATATGAGTTAGTATATACATGATGGTATATATATACACTAATTAGCATAAGTATTAGTTTTAGTTAATGTTGGTTCTAGTATTATCTTGTGATACGCGATGTAATGATAAGGTATTGGGTTCTCTCTAAGTATTGGTTTCGAGTGTCAAGAGGGTAGATAAGTATGATACTAAGTTGGTTCAAAGCCAAAGTATCCATATAGTGTTAGTATTAACTATAAGGTAACTAGTATATAATGTATATTGTGTATCTTGTGATACTATATAGCTATGATACTCTAGTATCTTAATATAGCTAGTATAGCCAAAATAAGTAGCATGTGGACCCAATAACCTAGAGTTAGACTCGTAGAACCTAGAAATAGTTAGTTTGACCAAGTTTGACTAGTTTGACCTAGAGTTGACCTAGTTTGACTGTTTTAACTTAGATTTGGCCTAATGACCTAGAAATGGACTAGTTTAACTTGTATTCATTTTAAAATCTTGTATTGATATAATATTCCATATTTAGGTCTCCGAGGCACCGTTTTGGACATCTTTGATACTGTTCATCGGATTTCAGGCGAGTATATTCTCTGACAGTTTTTCTTTATGATATTCTTTATATTTCTTGTATTTAGTGTAGATATCCTTGATCTACTGACACTTGGTTTCACGGATTGGTATTCTTGGATCCCGTCATGGGATATTATTCCTGGTAGTTCTGGCATATTTTTTGTGCGAGCCCGTTATTTTTGTATATGTATGGATACTGATTCTTGACAAGATTAGCTCCCTTCTCATAGAATCTCGTATCATAGTGTGTCATGGTCGGATCTACTATACCAGTCGGGGGCGGGGAGTATTTAGTGTAGATATGTAATCATACCCCCATAGTTCTTGTTTTTCTTGCATCGTGTTAATCATACACAACACGTATGATTAACTAGGCTATGATTCCCGAGCAAGTTCCAAAGTCGATCATATGTTGTAACTCGTACTCACTCACTTAGATGTATTTCTTTATTCTATATATGATGTTCATATCCCTTGTTTGTTTCACGTATTTTTTTATTCCTGTATATTTTTGCCATGTCTTATTCATCTTGTGTATGCTCTCTATTTACTATTACATCGTCTTTATCATTTATTGGAACTGTTGTTATAGGTATACTTGCTCCAATCTTGATTGGATTTTTTTTTAGATGACACTGAGGAGTGGTATCCCACTCACTACGGGCCTCAGGATATAGTTGGCTTAGAGCTAGAGACTGTGGCTCAGGAGGGACTCATCCCGGTTGAGACAGACGATACTTTACATGTAGTTCAGTAGATAGGTTTATTTTTGGTACGATATTTGTCTCCAACTTTGGTAGTTAGTACTCTTTTACTTTTGAGACTCATTGGATATTATCTTCTATCTTGAGAGTTATATTTTGACTGTTCAGTTCTTTATATCATATTTGTGCGTTATTCTATCTTATAGTTCTGTGATTGATTATTCATATTTTATTGGTGGAGTTATATATCTTGATGATCATTATTATTATATAGTATATTTTCCCCCAAACAATGTTCTACCATTGATGCTGCGGCGTAGGCTGGACGTACCCACGTTCTCGTGTCCTTACATCGGGTGCGGGTCATGATAATCTCATTATTCGAATGGTTGTTAGGCAATGCTAAGAGAATATGACTATGAAGGAAGATAAGTAACCTAAGATAAAAGAATAATTGCACGATCGATAGGAATCTGCCACTTCTAGTTACGAGGACAATCTTAGAATTTTGTTGATTTATTAGGCTAAAGATGCTACACTCCTACTCACACTAACATAGAGTCTATCTATTCTGGTTTCTTAGGATAACATTTCATTCAAAAATTGCCGCTAGCAAAACTCAAGGCTAGAATCTAACTTATATCACATTTTTATCTTATATCTTATTTTCTCTTCAACTAGTTCCCTCTATTACATGTCTTGATTATCTCAATGTTGTTCCAATAACATGGAGTATAAATATCAAGAATATAATCTACCAGTGTCATTAACCATCATAAAGCTCTGAAATTAAGTCTATCATTTAATTCCTTGTCTCTTTCTCCAACTTTATCTCCAAAAAAACTTCCCGTCCATATTCACAACTCAAACCATAGATATAATTCATCAATCTATTTATGAATACTCTATCCCTATTTTATTATCATATCCAGTCTAAATTTTTTATTTCTCTCTTATCTCATGCCATTTCATGGCTTGTTTGGTTACCGAAAATCTTCTAACTTAATCATATTCATGAGTCACCAACTAATCTATGGTACTACCAACTGTTACAACATATCACAATATTGCATAATATACCCATCCCTATCATTCGTCCCAGAAACTTTATCATCTATTTACTCGAACTAACCTTCTGATTCTTTATTTAAGCCTCAAACTTAAGATTGAGTTAACTACCACCCAACTTGCTTAAGTTTTGCACTATCCATAATCCTTGTTACGTCATTATGGGTAATCCTCAACTCAATTTATCTTTTGACACTCTTCAATTCCATCCTTAAAATCTTTCTTCCAAAATTTTATCCTGCTCCTCTTTAATCATTTAATGTAAACATATTAGCGCTTTTATAACTCTTTCCTCTTCATAACTGTTATGTTTCCTTAACTCAACATAGCTGCTATGGTCACAATCTCTTAGAATTTCTAGCTAATCAACATCAATCAAATGTTCATCCTACTATAGGTACTAGTCTACCTAAGGCAAAACATCCAACTATATTCCCAAGTCCTTATTTATGACTACCCACGCAAGCTAGGAAAATCAAATTCAATCCTTAAATTTTGTACTATACTCCTATAGTTATCCCTCAAATCTTTTTAACAAAACGACCAACAATTTAACCCTTCTAGCTATAATACACTATACAATAATTACGATTAAGTCTAACCTTTCTTATACCTAGCTAATTAGGTAAATAATTAACGCTAAACTAGGCAGGTGATCAATTCTAATACTTGAGAACTATTCGTCTTTTTAGAAAATCTCTCAGTCATATTTTGATTTGATGTATTCATTACAATCTACTATATATGAATATATGTTTAAATCTTAAATAACTCATCTAATCCACACAATATCCTATTTCAATATTGTTCACATTTGTCTCGGCTATCATAATACATAATTCTTATGTGATCATCAAATAAATGTCTCCCTCAAGAGAGTCCTCTTGGCTAAAAATATTATTGTATTCTAATTTTTTACTCCATTCCCAAGAAGGATATTATGATTATATCCTTAAATTAAAACTTCTCAAACTAAATATAGTGATAAAATTCTATATAGGTACTAGTATGGTCTTAAGTATAGGGCTTATCTATCCATTCTATCAATACAGATCTCAAGTCATACTTTCTAAGGTCTGTTATATATTTGGTCCCTTTTTGTTTAGGAAGCTATAGTAACCTCCAAAGTTTAACTATATATTCCATCAAATTACTTTGATCATTATGATTAAGGAACCCATCGTACCCCTAACTAAACTTTGTTATTCCTCTATTCAACTCTATCTAACTTATATAATATGGTTTTGCCTCCGATTTTAGAATTTTCTACTAGGGTAGAACCATATATATAAGACCCAACTGTTATTCTGTTCTAACTGTCTATCTAATTGAGGCATCAAAGGGCAAAACTATATTTTTAAGACCAAACTGTTATTATGTTCTAACTTTATTCTGTTCTAACTGTCTATCTAATTGAGGTACCATTATGCCCTCAAATTCTTCCCCGTTGAGAGATATGATGTCCCTTTCATAAGGAAGCCATCGAAGGCTTTCCACTATCACGACCCACACCCGAAATAAGGGTACGAGTAGTGATCAACGCCCAGTCTACGCCGCAACATCGGCAGTAGAATGTTGTCTGGTCAACCACACTATCTAAACATCTCATATAATATATATATGGTACCTATCAATTTTATCTCAACTCCCAACGGAGAAACAATATGGTATCTGATAATGGTAAACAATACTCAATCACCATGTCAAACTAAGGAAGATAAAGCACGATATGGATTGAGGAAGATAAAATATGAATCTTAATACAATATCAAGTCCACAATAATATAAACATGCCAAGGACCTCAATAAAAGTCTAATACAAGTCTAAACAATAAGCCTAAGCCTCATCAGCATCTGGTACTAGGTTCTCCTGCTCTAAAGGAGTATTCTCTAATGGTATGCCGTCCTGTGGCCCATAGTAGGTGGGACACTGGTCCACAAGCCAATAATCTAAAAAATATATCCAGTCAGGATTGGAGCGAAGTACATACCTCTGAAAGCAGTTCCAAATACATAATCGAGTATATATAACAAATAATAGAAAAGGATACAGGACAACTAGACATAAGAAATGGAGTAAACTATAGTGAACATGTAATGTACTGGAATGAAGAACAGGCAATATGAATAATTATAATTTAAATAAAAATAGATAAAACTAGCTATTGTGCCATAGAGTACAGTTTATTATGTGATCGGTTTGGATTGAACACGAATATAATATGGTACTTGATTACACGTGTGATATATAATCGATATATACACGAATATACTTGGGTTTGATCACATAACCAACTCCTACTCCCCCCATCCCCAATCAATACTAATGGATCCAATCATGACACGTTACGAACACGAATATGGGCACACTGAATATGAGCAATATGTTAATATGAAGTACAAGATAATCAATACCCGATATACATGATAAAATATATGTGAAAGAGTACCCGCTGAACACGGTAAGGGATAACATCTCATGACAGGATCCATATATTACCAGTCCATGTAACCACTGTGTCAGAATTAAGTATACAGTTCTAGAACATGCGATATGTACACCATCATGGAATAAAAACTAATATAGAGATGTACTCACCTCTGGTCCTGAGCAAAAGGTGTCTCTCGATGCCCAAGATGGTGTCACACAATCCTATTTAGGAAATATCAAGTTAAATACTGTAATAAAGTAATAAATGCTAAAATGAGCTAAATAAGTTTTTCTAGGTCAATACTAGGTCCATATTAAGTTAGTTGGTCTTTATTGGTCACTAACTAGCTATAACTAGCTTATTTTAACTATAATAGGTTAGTACCTATGTTCTAAGTCATACCTTAAATAATATCAATAACTTATTCTTAAACTTACTACATATACTATTATTTAGTATCAGCTAACTGATATATTACTAATTAAAATTACTAACTAGATAAACTCACTAATCAGTGTATCCTCACTGATGCCCTCTCAACTTGGGGTTATACCTGATTTTTCCTATACTTATCTAATTATAACTGATACAATAATATACTAATCACTTAGTGAACTCAACTAAATCTAGCCTCCATGTCTTACATACACTTCACTGCTATATTGTAGATGATGCAATACCTCACTGCAATTTCTGCTTAGATAGAGACATCCCCAGGTAATATCAAGACTTCTCCCTCTCACTCATCTTCAACTGAGTTTCACTGATACCCTCTTCACAGTTAAGATATGAACTTCCCTCTACTGTTTGTGTTTTCTTACCTTGTTGTTGTTGTTGTTTGCTAATGCTGGCAGTTGCTGCTGCTCTTGGCCTAATGCCCCAGGTCTGAACAGACCTGTGCTTGTTTCCCCCTTCAAATACTGCCACTTACCTGCACCTTCAGTTGTAGGCTGTACAACTACGTCTACATGCACAATACGGCACCTGCACTGCACTATCACCTGAGTACCTGACCTTCATTAGCCTGTAACTTCCAATACCTGTTGCTGATAGCTCTCAAATACCCTTGATCACATCAGTGATCACTCTACTCTACTTCATAACTAAAATTTAAATACCTCTCAAACCAACTGAATAATACTACTGCCACCATATTATCCATGATACACTTAACACATGACACTCAACTCACTGTATACAAATTCCAAATACAATACCTCTACACTCCACCAAATACAACTTACCCGACCCTCATCAATATTCCTACTGATTTTTCTTTATTCAGACTTGTACATCAATACTTCCCCACAACTTCCCCTTAATTGACCTGCACTCAACTGATACTTAAGGACTGATACACGTGTGTATCAGTCCTGCACACACTGTCTTGAGTAATATTTGATTACTTGCACAGTCCACACTAACCCACTCTACTCTAGAATCATACCTACACCCATATACCCTATCTCACTAATATTCCAACTATGATACACACATATGCTTAATGTGTAGGAATACTTTCAATCCACCAACTGCTCGTGCACTACAACACAGCAAGCCCAATACTTCACTCCCTCTAACTTGCCATACCCACCTATGATATTTCCATACCAACACAATAACACATAAAAATAGAGCACACAGTTGCCTCACTCCCAACACTGAACTATAGAGACACATTCATACTTAGTCACAGGAATATAGGTAAATACATATACATATATATATAATACACTATATACTAATGTATCTAAGTGCTCTTGAGTCAATTAGTCAAACACCTAGTGTGTAAAGTTAAAATACTCATGATACATATCCAATCCAATTGTCAAAACCTATAATTCCCCATAATTAGCATTTATAGAAGCTAAATCTATTATAATACAACTAAAAGAACTTGATACAATGATAATTAAGGAGTAATTGCACAAAATGCCCAAAATATATCTCCGTATCATACTGTATCGCAAAATACCGTGATATGGCCTACACGTATCCATTAGTGGACATGTACCTAGTCTCACAACCCCGATCTAAGTCTAATTAGATCTAATTGGTCTCATGACATATAATTGATGTGTCAATCTCATAATTCCCTTAACATACACTCAAATCACCATATAAAATTCGTAATACATAACCAATTGATCTAGAACTTGTTCCTATAGGTAGTCCTATACCATAGGGTGATTCCTAATGGTCAAATGCATTATTCAAAGCTAAAAAAGAATGAAAATTCAAAATTATCAATTGGAAGATGGATTCTCAATGAAAACCAAAGTGGAGACGATCCGGACACGATCTTCTTGCTACAAACTCTTCTTCCTAGTGCACCTTGACAATCCAAGCTCCAATGCTCCTTGCTAAAGGAAATGAGAAAGAAAAATAGAGGTGAATTGAGTGAGAATTTAATGGAGAGAATGATGAAAAATTAGAGATCTAATTTCTAGATCTAGATGAATGCAAATGAGAGGAGAGAGAGGAGAGTCCCCCTCTAGTAGTGGACGGCCCCTTCCCCCTTTCCCAATTCACATATAATATCCCATGTACCCCTTCATAATGTATTATGGAGAAATAATTAGGGAGGGCTATTTGGGTAGTTTCTAACTAATTCTAATTAAGCTAATTCTTCTTAATTAATTAGTAAAAATGGTCTAATGGACTTAGGTCCAAGTTAGGCTCACTAGTTGTCATGACAAGTCTAATTATTAGACTAACCTCCTAATAAAAATAATTAATACAAGTCAAAATTAATCTAAAACTCACTAATAATTAAATAATTATCAAATAATTTTTATAACACACTAGTATTAATATTTATTCCTAAAAAATTATTTTATCCATGCTAAATTACCAAACTACCCCTAGTTGGAAAAGTGAGAGTGACAATCCTACCCACCTTAGAAAAATTTTGTCCTCAAAATTTAAGAAAGAAACTAACTACCAATAGCAATCAATACAAGAAAGAAAGAATTATACCTCATGGCTCAAACAAATAAGGATATCGCTTGCGCATCTCAGCCTCTTGCTCCCAGGTACTCTCTCCTAGCGAGTGATGCCTCCATGCGACGCATACCAAAGAAATCGTCTAGTTCTGTATCACCTTCTCCATGCGATCTAGAATCTCCATGGGCTATTCTGGGTAGCTAAGAGTCAGACCAACATCGATCTCCTAGTGGTCTTGTACATGGCTAAGATCTGTCATGTACCATCTCAGCTGTGACACGTGGAACACGTTATACACTCCCTCTAGTGCAGGCGACAAGTCTAGTCTGTAAGCCACTGCACCGGCCCTCTCGAGAATACCAAAATATCCGATGTACCGTAGACTAAGCTTCTTGCCTACACCAAAGCGAATAGTGTCCCATGTCGAAGAAATTCTCAAGAACACCAGATCACCAACCTAGCATAAAATACAGCCTTAGCACTCTAAGTAAAACAAGCAATCATATGTAATACAAAACAAAATTTATACCTTAAACTCCAATGGTCTCCTGTGGCTATCGGTCTAATATCGTTGTCTATCATGTGCCACCGGAAGCCCATCTCTAATAAGCTTCACCTTCTTGGCTGCATCCACGACTATCTCTGGTCCCAATAAGGCTCTCTCACCAACATTATCCCAAGATAATAGAGTGTGGCATCTCTGTCCATATAATGCCTCGAATGGTTATATCTCAATGCTGACTTGGTAGTTGTTGTTATAAAAAAACTCTACCAAGTGAAGGTGATCCTCCCAAGAGCTTCCAAAATCTAAAACACAGGTGCATAGCATATCCTCGAGAGTCTGGATAGTCCTCTCAAACTGTCCGTATGTCTGAGGGTGGTTTACAGTACTAAACTTGAGCTTTGTGCCCAAGCTAGCCTACAAACTCCTCCAGAAGTGGGATATAAAATGACTATCCCTATCCGAGACTATGCTCACATGAACTTTATACAATCTGACTAGCTTCTCCGTAGACGTACCCACTCTGAATGGAAGAAAGTGGGCCGATTTGGTCAACCTGTCTATGATAACCCAAATCGCATCTTTGCCTCCTGAAGAATGCGAAAGTAACAAAGTCCATCGTTACATGCTCCCACTTCCACTCTGGAATGGGTAAAGGCTGAAGCAATGCACCTGGCCTATGTCTCCCTGCCTTTACCTGCTGGCATACCAAGCATCTAGATACGAAGATAGCCATCTCTCACTTTAAACCATACCACCAAACAAGCTCTCTCATGTCCCTATACATATTGTTGGCACCTGGATGCATAGAGTACTGGGATCGATGCGCCTCCTGAAGAACCTTCTCGGGTAATGCTCCACTCGGCACACACAATTTGGTACCGTACCGTAATGATCCATCATCTACAATACTGAAGTCCTCTGTCAATCCCATCTAAACCTGTGCTCTGATGTTCCTCAAAGACTTATCCTCGAACTGTGCAGCTTTGATCCGGTCCATCACTTCAAACTGTACCTGAAGTCCCCACATCTGTGCTGCAACTGCAGGAACTAGTACTTTAATACCCAAGCTATCAAGATCGGCCAATAAATGTTTGTTCCTCATCAAATATATAGCCACTGGATTCCTGCTCAAGGCATCAGCGACTATGTTGGCCTTACCTGGATGGTAATACAAATAAATGTCGAAGTCCTTCATCAAATCCAACCACCATCTCTGTCTCATATTGAACTCCTTTTGTGTGAAAACTATATCGAGTCATAACTTATCGATACGTATAATCGTCTAAACTATATGTCAAAACCCATGCACGACTCCCTAGATTCGCCTTAGTGATAGTCCGGTAACATTTCTATCGATAGCCATTATAAGTTTGACTTATCCTTAACTGAACGATATCCTAATTTTGTTCGCAAACTTGCTCGTACCCAAGGCTCTTATCGTGTGATACTAATCACAACTTAGCCAAAAGGCTGTGTGCATAGCTAACTGTCCGAACAATATTCTATCTCGCATACTAACCCGCTTGGTGTTCACGTATAGGTATTCGGGTTAACATATAACTTATAGATTATAACACGAGTCTATTCCCACGAAGTCTGAAACTGGTTGGCATAAAGGCCTTCGTATCATAATTTTATACAAGCAATCATATCATTAATTTATACTTTCAAAAATATTTATATTCATTGTATGGAATATCCTGTTAGAACATTCAGAGAGTGTCTATAACATAACCCACGAACGAGCTTTCAAAACTGAGAAAATTGATAAGAATTCCAAGGATGTAAAGTCCTGCTCTGATACCAATATATCAACTCCCAATCTCTCTCAGGAATCGGTAGTCCCCGTTGGGCGCAAATTACCGTACCAGCACTCCCATAGGATGATCGCTCCCATCTGGATGTGATGCCACACGAGCACAAGTTCTGCCCGCGCAAGGCCATAATCTGAACAGGCAGAGAAATAGCTAAGCCATAGAGTCACACAGATAGTACGAATGTAGCGGAATAAGAGCCGAACAGGTACTTGGTAACAAGTTCACAGAATAGTCATAGCGGAAGCAATGAATGAACACAATTATAAATCAATAATAAGCTCTTTATTGATAATCAAGAATTATTACAAGCGGCGCTAGGCCAAGATTATAAGTCGCTCAAGCTCTCTCTCCCTCTTAAATAATAAAGACGTGCTAAGCAGCTTACAACTTTGGATGATACGTAGGCGATATTCCAATATTATGTCTATATGTGCTTCAGCTCCTGATGCAACACTCCAAGGCTCCAGAGCAAACTCTATGTCTTAGCGCACACGAGGGGACACTCCGCACCGAACGAGGTTCTTCCGTACCCTGCAAGCAATCTGGTGGGTTATCATTACATGAATGCACTGGTGGGGAGACTTCTCTCCCGCTCGACAAATCCAAACATGTTATATAGGTTTCGTGCATTGTTTATTAAGTTATCTTTCTAGTCTTGCCTTAGGATTAGTTTCATGGCATAAAATACAAAGTCTAACTCGTGTGGCAATACGCCGAACGATAGACAGATAATATGGCAAAACTTACCAACTTACCATTCTTCCTTCCCTGGCCAATGACATAACCAAGTTAGCCAAAAATAAATATATACATATATTAAAATCCAAGGAATCACATAGTGAACACATGTATACTACAAGTGTGTTTCTAAATCAGGTGCACGAGTTTGCTTAAATTATAAAACACAAGTTACTTTGTTACTCAGATTCAGGCATGTTACTCAGGTTATTCAAATGATTATAAAACTCAGGCTATGTAGATTACTTGTTTATTTATCAAGTTACTCAAATTCAGATTACTTAGACGCAATGCAATGACTCGCATACAGATTACCGCAACCGAGCTTGATTTAATCTATATGAATGGGTCGCTAGACTACACGCCATTATAGACATAGTATACATAAGACGGTAGTCCCGGTGCCCCGACGACAGACCAAACTTATCCATGCAAGCTATAACTAGTGCGACTATCGGATTTCCCTTAGGCCGGATCGGTCTCTGTACCCGGCTCCCCATCCGTATGAAATAAATCTTATGCACAACCGTCCATGACCAATCGAGTCTCTTTTATTTGTTCTTTATTTTATTTTTTGATATCTTCTTCTTCTTAGCAAACAACAATGGTTGTAGGATCAGGTAATGAGCCTTGCTACAAGCCATCCCAGACCATTCTTGACTTATTGGTTCTTTGCATCTTTCTTTATTATGGACTCCTCCAGCCATTCTTTTAGTGCCATTCATTTTTGTTATTATTTACTTGCATCTTACTTTTATATTTTCTTACCATCTTTGTAGATCCCGGTATATGAACTACCCTAGCGACCCAACGATCCCAAAGCTGTTCTACGTTTTCTATTACTTGGCTCGGAATAACTATTTTGATAGTCTTTCTGCCTCAGGTCAGTAAATCATATTTCGTATTGTGTTTCAGGCCATGGCATGAATCTACGAGACTATCATTAAAATAAGACAAGTGAGTACTAGTTAGCACATGAAGCAGGCAAGCATCAAAACCCTAAAAACATAAACCGCCACACTAGCATGAGTCTAACAGGGTTAGTGCGAGGATTTAAACTGTACAGGGACATATCGAGCGACATAATCCAAAAGACGAGTAGTGTAAACAAGTAAAGTAGTGCACTACGAAGAGTATATAATAATCTACTCGAGGCATAGGGGGGTCTACTTGTATGAAGCTAATGTAGCATGTGAGGGTCCATGTTATAAGCCAAATTTCATTTCCATGATCTAGCATAAGCAATAAAAGATGAGATTATTCCCTTAGCTAGGTGCGTTGTATTCTTTATTAGCATGCAAGGGGTGATTTATCTTGCGACTAGCATGTATTGTCCATATTTTAAGTATGCACGCTAAGCAAAGACAAGTTCATCGTAGCCATCCACCTTAGCGATGATTCGCCTCGGTCGAGCGATACTCCGAGCGAGCCTTTGAAAGTCTAAGTCTGAACTCCTGAAAGGCCAAGTCTGAAATTCTTTGCCTCAAGCAAGTCTTCTCATTGAGCAAAGCGGGCCGGGTCGTTGCACTTACGATATTTGAATCGTCTCTCCTCTTGAGCGAAATGGGTTATTATAGAGGAGCTGCCCTTCGCCTCTTGTTATTCTGCTCGAAAGGCCCCCTCCATAAGGGGAGATCAAAAGTCCAACACCTCCAGTCCATTACTCTCTTCCAATGAGCCAAGAAGACAGATCCAAGGAGGACAGGAAGCGAAACCTGCAGAAGATATTTTTTTGGGCATCTGCTCAAAGAAGATCTAAGGAGGACTGACGTTGTTGTGCCTCCATCATCTGCTGAAAGAGCATGAATATCTGTGTCTGATCGACTGCGGGTAGTGGGGGTGGAAGATCCCCTAAAATTATTGGCGCTGTCCTCTACATTGGAGGTGGAGAACCTCCGAAAGCTGCTGCAAAAATGCCCACCTGGATCGGTAAAACTGACCTCCGAAATATAGGTGCTGGAACATCGTCTGATAGTGCTGCCCTCATTGGCGATGAAGTGACTGACCGTGCTGACATGGCACTTGAGCGCTGGGAACACGTCTTCGGTGGCATCCTGAAGATAGATTAAAATAAGGAATCAATATTGAGTATGATACGATATTATCAATGAACGGCAAAATTTATTCTAAGTAAAGCAACATTCAAATAGATAAGGATAGCAAAACTGGTATTGGAATTGTTTCCTAGTTGTGATTGAGTAAACCCACAGCTTAAATCATATTTCCTAAAGTAGGTTCGTAGCAGTACTCTAGGCAAGCACTACTACGATATCGCTCTAATTGCGACTCGAGGACCTGCATGGGCCACCACTAAAAATGTGTCATGACCCACAACCGGATATTTGGGCACGAGTACGTGGGTACGCCCAGCCTACGCTGCCGCAGCATCGACGGTAGAACGTTGTCTGGGTCAATTCTAACTAACTAAAATCTCAACAATTTAAATATGGTATCTGTCAATCATCTCAACTTCAAACGGAGGAACAATATGGTATCTCACAAATGTAACTAAACTCAATCACAAAGCAAACTAAGCACGCATGGAATAACGAAGAAAAGAATCAAGATACAATCCACAAGTCTGAAATAATATACATGCCATGAATCTCAATGAAGTCTAATACAATCCACCAAAATAAACTAAACCTCCTCAGTCTCTACAACTAAGTCCTCCTGGTCTACAGGAGTATCCTCTAAAGGTACACCATCCTGGGGCCCGTAGAATGTAGGACACTGATCTATGAGCCAATTATCTAGAAAAATATATTTAGTCAGGATTGGAGCGAAGTACATACCTCTAAAAGTAGTTTCAAATACATAATCGAGCATATAAAATAGATAATAGAAAAGAATACAAGATATCTAAACATATGAATGTAGTGAACTAGAGAGAACAGGTAATGTAATGGAATGAAGAACAATAATATGAATATGTAACCTCCGATTTTCAAATTTCCAAAATAATTAGATTTTTAATTTATTTTAAATATCAAGTTTATAAAATATTTTCTCCTTGAGTTTTGTATTAGATTTTGAACAATGTTTGATTTTAGAAGGTGATTTAAAATCTTTTATAAAAATCATTTTTCCTAAATGTCGATTTATTATAAATTAAATAGATAAATAATAATATATATAATACTCTAGCTTCAAATATTTATTGGCTTGAAATCGTAAATTATTTGTTTAATAAAAATTATTTAAAGGACTAGTTGTTTTCTTCATAATAAATTTTAAAATCCATTTGGGATAGTAAATAAATAAATTACATACTTTCTAAGGTTTTAAAATATGGGTTTAATTAGTAGCTAATTGGGAATCAGTTAGCCTTGGAAGCCTCTTAAAATATTTTTCTTAAATTATAATTTTTCTTTTAAAATTTACAAGTTTGCCATCTCCCAATTCACACCCTCATTTCCCACATGAAAAACTTATTTATATATATAATCTTGGCCATTCATTATTTGGGCCAATCCTCACCCTTTATCCCACACCCTCTCTCCCTATTTAAAGTCTCTCACCCACACCATTCCCAAGAAACCCTAGCTAGCCCTCACAAATTTCCACAAGCCAACAAGCCATCACCATTGTTTGTGTGCTCGTGTCCGTGTGTCCAGCATTACCGTGTCAGCTGTGTTGGCCTCGGGTCCGACCCCGGGTGTCCTATCGTATCCATTCATTTCCTGTGTCCAGTTATTACAATATTACAAAATTTTCGTGTCCGACACCATCTGGACACAACCCTCCACACCACAGTACACCATCCTTGTGTCCAGCCTCGGACACATCCACCACAGTACACCGAATCCATCGTGTCCAGCCCCGAACACGATCCAACCCCGACACGATTCACAGAAATCCAAAACCTAACCTAGATCTCGACCGCCGGCGGCGACTGGGACCTCCTCCTCTGAGTCGAGCTGCCGTCCCCTCCTTCCGCCGCGTCGAGCTCGAAGATCCGACCGCCTCCTCGAGACGAGCACGCTCGACCGCCGCCGCCTCGGATCCGTCGACCACCGTCGAGCCGAGCTCCGCTGCCGCCGCCGAGCTTCGCTGCCGCATCCTCGATACGAGCGCTTGTGGCCGCCGCCACAGCAGATCCGCCGCCGAGCTTCGACTACCGACCACCGCGTGACCCGGCGGACTTCCCCGACCGTCGACGCCGGAAACCCCCAGGTGAGCTCTCCGACTTCCCTCTTCCCTCTTTCTTTGTTCTGTAATAGTTAAAGTTATGTAATTATAATAGTTTAGTTTTTATATGTATTAGTTTAGTTGTATAATAGTTTAGTTAATATAATTAGTTTAATTTATATATAATTAGTTTAGTAAAATATATAATATATAATTAGTTTATTTTTATGTAATTAGTTTAGTGATGTAATAATTATAAGGATTTTTGATTATGTAAAATATAATAATTTGTTGGGGTTTATATTATTATTTAAGAAATAGTTTCAATAATAAAAATTTGTTCAAAATTGGTTATTTGGACTGGTAACTGAATTTACTATAGAGATAAATATATATTGGCTTTTACGTAAATTCTAAATTTGATAAATAAACTTTTAATTGTAATTATTGTTCAAAATAATTTCAAGATGATTTTCATAAACTAAGTGTTACCTTAATAACAAACAAACGACCCTTTCTCTTTTAGCTAAACTTGTTAACCCCCGTATGTTTTCTCTATGTATTGAGGACTCGGTATCCTTATCTCGATTTTCGTGCCGAACTCCGATCTTGGACTTCTTTATATAGTTTCTAGCTATTTGGACTGCTACGGACTCATTGGAACTAACTGCTACTTTATTTGGGATCACCTTGAGAAGTGTGGCATTATATACATTCTTTGATTTGTTAATATACATATATAAAAATATTTGATTGGTATAGATACAAATATGTATTTTGGTATATAAATATATATTTATATATATCTATTTAGCGTATATACACATATACGTATTTTGTACAATTACTAATAGACAATTATATATATATATATTATATACGTTTTTATTAGTATATACTCTGAGTGTAAATGTGTATTATATACGTATCCCTACTAGATGACCCTAGTTGACTAGAGCCATGCCTGGCATAGACCTGAGGCCAGGGTAATTCTATTGTGTGTTAGTGTAGCATCTGATATAAGTCATATTATTATATGTTTATAGGACTGTCGGATTCTCCAGACGATACTCTGGGACAGGACATTGGTATTGACAGCTAAGGACCCAAGGCGAGTACATTCTCTAATTAGTTTCTAATTTGTATCTCCTATGTTCACTGTATCTAGTGTAGATATCCATGCTCTTGACACGTTGGTTACACGGATTGGTATACACGGATCTCGTCATGAGATGTTATTCCTTATTCATGGTGTAGTTTGTACAAGACTTGTTTCCTTGTTATCTTGTGCATGTACAGACACTGATTCCCGGGGAGACTTGCTACCTCCCTAGGGAATCCCGTGCCATAGCGTACCATGATTGGATCTACTATACCAGTCGGGGGAGGGAAGTATTTTAGTATAGATATGTGATCATACCCAACTCTACATGCATCATAGCTCACCCCACATCTCACGTCGGGTGCGGCCTGACCATTTACATGCTTCATAGCTGTTACGTGTGATTAGCCTGACCTCTACATGCATCATAGCTAACCAACGGTTAGCCTGACTTTACATGAATCATAGCTAATCACATGTAACCAGCCTGATCAAGTTCCCAAGCCGATCATATATTTAAGCTAGTACTCATACACTTAGTCATAGGGTTCTTGCTCATTGACATATTGTTTCTTTTCCTGCATTTACTTACAGTATTTCCAGTATTTCTTTTATTGTATATTTCTCGTACCTATACATGCATCTCGTATATTTCCATCTAGAACTGCTACATAGTTTATATCATTAATATAGAACTGCTATTTAGAGATGTACTTTGCTCCTTCCTGACTGGAAAAATATTTTCAAGACTGTGACCTTAGTGGACTTGTTTCTGACACACTTGAAGATTGGATGTTACTGAGTGCAGGTATGGCTATTTATTTTTTTGTCTTGTATTTCCTTGCTTGCCTTGATATCTCATCGTGCTTTAGTTTATGTGATTGAGTACTTCCAGTATTATTTTGAAATATCCATGTCTCCTTATGGAGTTGGGTATTTATGTGAGATTGATTAGATAGTTACATGACCTAGACAGCGTTCTACCGCCGATGCTGCGGCGTAGGCTGGACGTACCCACGCACTCGTACCCCTAAACCGGGTGCGGGTCGTGACAGAATATCTGCAATGTAAATGAATAACTGAAATCTAACTAATATTCCTCAGAATACAAGTTCATTAAGTGATCAGTTTAGGTTGAACACTAACAATAAGGTAACTCGATTACAAGTGTGGTATGTAATCGACATGTACACAAATACAATGGGGCTTTGATCACATAATCAACTCCTACTCTCCCATCCACAACTAATACCAATGGATCCAATCAAGACACATTACGAACATGAATATGGGCATACTGAACACGAGCAGTGTGTGAATACGAAATATAAATAATTAATACCCAATACACACGATAAAATACATGTACATGAGTACCCGTTGAACAAGGTAGGGGATAACATCTCCTGACAGGATCCATGTAGTACTAGTCCGTGAAACTACTATGTTGGAATCAAGTATACAGTTCTAGAACATAAAATATATACAAAATTATGAAATAAAAACTAACAGAGAAATGTACTCGCCTGAGGTCCTGAGCAAGGTGTATCTCTTGATACCCAAGTTGGTGTCACACAAACCTATATATGGTATATTGCATCAATACAAGGTTCTAAAATAAAAATAAGTTAAACTATTTCAATTCTAGGTCATAAAGCCATTTCTAAGTCAAAACAGTCAAACTAGGCCATCTCTAGGTCAAACCAATCAAACTAGCTATTTCTAGGTTATATGAGTCTAACTCTAGGATATTAGGTCTATACACTATGAAACTAGGTCACACTAGCTAAGCTAAGATACTAGGATACACACAACACCGTATCATAGGATACACAAGTTTTTAGATATAGAAATATATATATATATATATATATATATATATATATATATATATATATATATATATATATATATATATATAAAAGACAATACATATAGTATCTAAGCTAAATAATGCCAAGTGGATACCTTGGCTTTGAACCAATGTGTATGTCACTACCTACACACCCATCTCCCCAATACATTGAGTATCGACCAATACCTTGAAATTACCTTGGTATCACAAGGTAAATCAAATTCTAATACATATAGCTCACTATAAATACACTAACTATACTAACATTGACTAGACTATTAAATACTACTAACAATACAATACATATCAATTACTTATATACAATACCTACATATATACATATATATATATAGCTACTAATCTAATCAAGTATGTATATATGTATCTAATCTATTAGCTAATAATGTATTTATATACATAACTATTATACTAACTTAACTACTAAACTATCAAGAATTACTAACTGCTAACCTCTAGTAAACCACTAGCTAAACACTAATAAAATAACTAAACTACTAACCTCATACCTTGACTACTGATGCACTGCCTTGCTGCCTTGACCTTGTTGTTGCTGTAGATACTGCAATTGCTGCTGTTCTTCAGTGCTTGTTGGCTCGAGGCTACAGTGGTTTGCTGCTGCATCTGCTGTGTAGTTGGCGGCAATTTACAACTAATGCACTAGCTGCAAACTGCTGCCTCTGCTTGCTGTTGGAGACTGCTTGCTGTGCTGATATTGCTACTGCTTGCTTGCTGCCTGCACAATTGTTGTTGTGCACGAGCTTTGTAGTACTGTATTGGGGTGCAGCTGCTCTTGCTGGAAATACTGCTACTCTTATTGCATATGTTGGACTGCTACTGCTCTTTACTGTTGCAGCTAAAGCTCCATACTGTTGCTGCTTAATTTGCACATCTATGTGTGATGTGCTGCAGATACTACAATTGCTGCAGTTCTTCAGTAATGCACTAGCTGCAGTTTGTTGTCACTGCTCATTGTTGTGCATGCTTCCCCTTGTACTGTGGTTGCTGCATTGCTGCACTTGCACATTGAAACCCATTGTGTCCTGATCTCTTCATTCACTGCTCACTCACTCACTAACTCTATCACTCACTCACTCAAACACTAAAACACACACACACACATCTATACATATACATATAGATATCAATAGGTATATTCATTCTCATATCCATACACATATTGATACACTCTCAACCATATATATATATATATATATATATATATATATATATATATATATATATATATATATATATATATATATATATATATATACACACACACATACATACATACACACATACCTTTAGATATATATATATATATATCTATTTATAAACACATATACCTATAGCCATATATGCATATCTATACAAAATAATATTGATAGATACACAAATACATAGATATATCATTACATAATATATCATACTAATAGGTAGCACTAAGTCAAATGAATTTAAATGCCATGAAGCAAACACGTGGAGTGCACCACACCCGTATCACACTCATTCTATGATACGCTTGCGATATGGCTCCACCACACAACCAAATATATTCCGAAGGACACAAGCAAGTTTAGAATACTAATTATGAATAAAACGAATAATTAAATACACAACTACGTATCTATGTCAAGATATGACATGCACAAACTTCCGTGTCGGAGAAAAACTCCCAAAACAACCTATATCACTAAATTGTCAGAATACAGCCTATACGTATCCAATTGTGGACACGACACTAGTCACACACAAGCAAAGACATGTCAATTTGTTCTAATTGACCAATTGACAAACACAAGATGTACCAATCTCGAAATTTCCCTAAAATTGACACAAAATACCATATAACTTTCTCCATAGGCCTCCTATGAACCTAATTCCAATTCCTATAGGTAGCCTTAGCATATGGAATGATTTCTTATGGTTAAATTACATATTTAGAACCTAATTAAAGAAAAAAACTAAATTGTACCTGTTAGGAGATGGATTCCCAATGAATTCTCTAAATTGAGTGAAATAGTCTCCAATTTGTAGATCTTGTCTCCTCCTTGTAGATCCTTGCTTCCTTCTTGTAGATCCTTATTGTAGTAGCCTCCAATAAATAAGGGAGGAATTGGAAATAAATTTGAGTATGAATTTGTGTGGGAATGGAGAATTTGGAAGAGAAAAAAATTCTAGATCTAGATTGGAATATCAAATGAGAAGAGAGATACTCTCTCTCTCCTCCCTAAAGGTGGCGGGCCCCTTGCCCCTCATGCAAGCTATTATAAAATATCCAAAACACCCCTTGGGGCCTCTCATGAAGAAATTAATTAAGGAGGGAAGGTTCTAGTCAAATTGATTTTACTAATTAATTCATCCTCCTAATGAATGAGCCTATTATTGGGCTCAATCTAAACTAGAATTAAATGTTGGGTCCATGAATCTAAACTAACTAGTTAGGTCTACTACATAAATCTAAAATAAATCTATTATCTAACAATAAATAAATAATATAATAAATAATTATTATAACATACACAATATCTAATATTATAATCCTAAAAATACAATTAGCCATATCAATTACCAAACTACCCTTAGTTAAAAAAGTGAGGGTGACAAGTACCAAGTGAGATTTCGATTAGAAGTTTGTTCGATTTGTAAAAGTTTGGAATTTGGCTACAAATTCTCATGTCTAGAAGTCGTCGTGATCTTCGCATCAAAGCACGTAAGTCTGAAGTTGGCGAGTAATTCAGATCATAAGCTCATGTCTGTAAAAAGTTTGTAAGCCTTCATATCAAAGCTTCTGTTGTACGCTATTTTATAAATAGTGAATTTAACTCCGATCAAGAGTTCTCGAGACTGCACTAGTCCTCAACGAGGAAAACCAGTATAAAATCTTGGTATTTGCATTTGATTTCTAAACTCTGTTTACTTTACTTTACTTATACTTTGCTACTACTCTGATCTTTGTCTTACTCATTATAACAGTTTTATAAGTTGATAATTATCTTTTTTTATTGGATTGGTGTCACACACACACTCTATTCACCCCCTTTAGAGTGACTATAGTTTCCCTTTAATTAGTATCAGAGCAAGGACTCTTGATCAAGATCAATATTCTTGAGTAGATCCATGGTAACTACTAGATCCATTTACACCAATAATGGTGAAAGTCTACAAATATGCCACACATATTTGATGGTACCAACTACACATATTAGAAAACATGCATGAGTTTCTATTTGAAGTCTCTTAATTTTGACTTATAGACTATTATTATAGATGGATACAATAGACCTGCTAGGATAGTTGTTGATGGTATAACATGGTAGAAAATCCTAATGATAAATATACTGATTTGGAGAAAAAATAAGCCAGTCTTGATGCTAAAGTTATTAATGCTTTATTCTGTGCTGTAGACAAGACTGAATTCAACAGAGTATCCACTTGTACCATTTCACATGAGGTCTGGAAGCTTCTTGAGGTAACTCGTAAAAGAAAAACACAAGTGAAGGAATCCAAAATTTGTAGACTAACACAAGAATACGAGGCATTCAAGATGTAGCCAAATAAGATTATCACTCAGATGTTCATAAGATTTCTTGACAGCATCAATCCTCAATATTCTCTTCGCAATGAGTACAACAATCATAAAAAAATCTGCAAGGTGCTTCGGGAATTAACCAAGAATTGGAACCCTAAAGCAACAACAATCATTGAAAGAAATGATCTCACCACAATGTCAATAGAGACATTCATAGGTAAGCTGATGACACATGAGTTGAATCTCAAAAACTTTAAGGAGACAGCTCCAAAAAAGAAGACAATCGCCTTCAAAGCTTATTACAAGAAAGTCTAAGAAAATTATACTGAAGACGAAGAATCAAACGACGAGAATCTGGCCCTCATATCTAGGAACTTTAAAAAATTATTGAAGTTTGAGAAATCAAAATTAAAGGAGTCCGATGAAGAAGAACCTATCTGCTATAACTGTAAGAAAGCCGGTCACATCAAGAAAGGCTGTCCTATAAGCAAGAAGGGAAGTCGCAATGAACATACAAGCAAGATAACTTTATTAAGAAATTATGCAAATACAAGCATATGGTGCGAGAGAGAAGCAAGTGATTCTGAAGAAGAAGAAGAAGAAGAAGAAGAAGAAGAAAAAGAAGAAGAGAACCTTCGTAATACAGCAAATGTATGCCTAATGGCATTAGAATACAAAGTAACTACGCAATCTTTCTACAAAGATTTTACTTTTGATGAATTATTTGATGCCTTTATTGATTTGCTAGAAGACCATAGAAAAATAAGGAATAAGTATAAGAAAATTAGGAAAGACCTACAAAATGAGTACATGAAACAGTCTCAAATATTAGAAGAGGTTAAATCTACTACTGGTGACACGAATAAGATATCTTCTTTAAAGTTAAGTTTGCATAATGATGTTGAAAGTATTGAAAAGAGTACACAAGAGAAAGAAAAACTTAATGAGTTGTATGAGTCAGAAATGAAGAAGTATAACTTATTTGCACAGAGAATAAATGAACTCACTGCTAAGTATAATAAAGTCTATGGCACCTCTAAAAAATAAGAGATAAATTAGAAAAATAGGTAGTACAACCTACAACCTAGTTTAACACGAGACACGTGACAAAACTTAAGGTCAGTCATCATCAGACACAAGCAAGCAAAGCTAAAACTTCTAGTAACCATGTATTTTATTACAAGTATCTACAAAAATCATATCACACCAATACTCACATTTACAAAGTCACACCTAGCTCTAATGTTCATTGTCAATCCCCGTTCCCAATATGCTTATTTGGAGCATAATTATTTTTTTGCTAACGTAGTTATATGTGGTAGAGAGACTAGACCCATTCTTTGGTTCACTTGGCTTTTGGTTTATTTGTTTGGTTTGGTTTTATCATGAGTTGAACCCACGGTCCAAACCTTAAACCCTCCATATATAACCCAACTTCACTCTCTCTCCTCTCATTTTTCCTCTTCCATTCTCTTTCTTAGGTTTTTCTCTCCCCCTCCATAGGCAAATATATCTTGCAAGAAATGGAGAAACACTTTATACTTTTGTTCCATTACGTTCCTTATATAATACTTTATGCATTTAGAACTTGGTATTTTTGGATTCGGTGGATGGTTTAATGTAGATCTAAGTTTTAAGTTTTAGGGTTTTCTTGGTGTTCTTGAGTATTCTTGGATTTTGATCCTTTAAAAATAAATATTTTTGAAAAAATTTTGTTTTATGTTGATGAGCACTTCATTTTGAGTAGTTTAGAACTTTAATTTGCTGGATTTGAGCATCATTTGAGGTTTCTATGGAAGAAACAAAATCGTATTTTCGAGCCTTTGGCCATGGCCGAAAAGCTGCTGCTTGGTGGAGATGAAGGAGCACTATGCGGCACGAAGTGTTATGCGGCTTGGACTTCTCATCTCGAGAGCCCCATCAAATAGAGATTTTTTCTTTCAAACATATTTTGATTGTTAATGATTTGGAAGATCCAAAGATAAAAATAGCAACCGGAGAGAGGACAGCTAATCCGTTCCGCTTATTGAACAGAAAAAACTAACGAGTCACACACTAAGCAAAGCAATTCTACTAAAAAAGGTTAACCAATTTTTATTCAACCTGAGATAGTTATAATTAGTAAAAAAGGATCATCTTAGGGTGATCCTTTTGTCAACGGATCCCTATACCTCCTAAGGAAAATCCCGAATTGGCTCCAAAATTGAAGGACTCCATCGCTTGTGCGGGCCCCCATCAATTCAGCATGTGGCCAACACTATTGTACGCATAACTGAATTTGCACATGTGTCCTTGGCCAATTGTATGAACTTGAACGAATAAAATTTTACTAAGTCCAAAAGAATTCATGCGGCCAAGTATGTATGCGGCCAAGAGGAGTATACGGCCTCGTTGTCTATGCGGCCAGGAGCTATGCGTCCCTCTCCTTCTGGACTTAGCATAACTTTTCATAATTTTGTCTTTTCTTCTGACACACTTTTATCGCATATCACATCAGTCACTTTTTTGACTTGACTTGACTTAAATTTATTGTTTGTCACATCATACGTTTATCGTAGAGTAGACTTTGCTCTGTCTATATAGTCTTGATCTTATACGGCCTTGACCCTATGCGGCCTTGATAACTATGTGGCACCTTGCTATGCGCCTTACTCATATGTGCCTATTGTTTCTTACTCACTTTGGTCACTTGCTTGGTTTAATATGGATATTGATTGAATAATTTTGATGCTACATGTTAACTTAGAAATGACTTGTGTGACCCAGATGTGACCATGTTCTAAATGACAAAGCACCTGGCATGAGCCTATAAATATGGCCCTACGTGTACTTACTTGCTGAATCGGCTAATTTCCCTGGACCACCTTATTATACGTTGGACATAATAAGGGGCGTAGTTCAACTCGAGGGAGGGTCTGCAAACATGGTCCTTGTTTGGTTTAAGGATTGTGGATGTGATCTCGAGGGGTTCTCACAATACTCTTATTTTATCTATCGATATAGTAGAGTGATAAGTTATTATGATCATCATTTGCTTATCCATAACCTAGATATTGAAACTTGTTCCTGACCTGACTATTGTATCCGTGCTGATTCACTTGATCGCACTGCGAGAGTGCTACTTGATATATAGTGAGCCATCGTTCCATACATACTTGCTATATGATATACGTAATTATTTTCTTGCACGGATCTGGTAGCTGGACAGTGACTTTAGCCGTGGCTAGATAGTAATAATTATTGTATCACACTTGGGTGAATTCAGATTTAAGAGATAATATGGATTCGTATCAAGAGTGCCCATACTTAAAGTATGATATTTAGGAAGGAATGTTGATATGACCACGGCATGAGATTCTAAATCACCTAGGGTTAACTAGGCAACTTAATTTGTAGAGCATAGGGAGGAAACAATACCTCGAGATCGTACATGCACTACCAGAAAAAGTCAAATTAGCGACGTTTAAAAACGTCGCTAAATGACCAAAAAATATCACTAATCACATTTAGCGACGTAATTAGCGACGTTTTAAAGAAGTCGGAACAAAGCAAGTCACTAAAAGAAAAAACGTTGCTAAACGTTGCTATGCCGACGTTTTTTAGCGACTTAAATGTGTCGCTAAAATTAGCGACGTTTAGCGACGCAGCGTCACTAATTAGCGATGTTGATTAACGTCGCTAAACATCGCTAATTAGCGACTTATATAGCGACGTTACAACGACGTCTTTAATGACCTGGCAATACTGCCATGACAGCAATTTACGATGTATAGCGACATTTTTAGCGACATATTTAGCGATGTCATTAGCGACGTGTATTAACGTCGCTAATTAGCGACGTATTTAGCGACGTGTATACACGTCGCTAAACGTCGCTAAAAATGTCACTAATTTTACAGAAAAAATAAAAAAAAGAATACTGAATTGCTTCCAAACTATTATTCCTGCAGTTTATTAAATCACAATATGTACAAATAGACCCGAAGCAACCCTCCGTTGAATTTTTAGGTTTGCCAACCCCCTTGGGTTGAATACTCAACACAGGTAAAATAACATATTTAATATGAATAATATAATAAAATTTAAAGAAAAGAAAGCATCCAGCAAATCTAATCATAAAGAATACGGCAAATATATATCCATACAATCTCATCCTAAATAATACAAAAAATATAAATATCCAACAACTAGATATACTACTACGGATCTGTAGGAGGCTGACCACCGGCGCGCATGAAGGATAAGAACAGCTCATACTAGTCCCGTGGAATTGACACCGATGTCGATGGAGAAGGAAGTGACGTCGGTGGAGTCTGTGTCGATGTAGGCGCACCAGGAGGCCGTACCCGCTCCAAGTCTGCAAGTCGCTGGTTATAAGAATCCATGGTAGATAACAGTCTCGTACTGCTATGAACCATTGAATCCTGCATCATCGTCAGCCTCTCGCCCATCGATAGCTGTGATGCCTGCAGCTCCATGATGTTGCAGTCTATCGAGGCTCTAATATCATTTGTCAAATCCTGGAGCTCCGTGATGCTGCGGTCGAGCATATTGAATCGTGCGATGAGCGTCGGATTGTCCACCTGCGGCTGGGACTGGGGCTGCTCCTCCATCCTTCGTAGCAACTCGTCACGGAGAGACGCAATCTGACGGTCAACGGCCTCCTGGACTCTGGCCAACGACTGCGAGGGCTATGTGGAATGCGCAGTTATCGGGGAGGCCCTAGATGACTGCATCGCAATCAGAGCGCCATAGGATCCCGTACCGTAGTACGTACCCCTCTGGAGACCACCAGCTACGGTCACCCACAGGTCGTCCGTCGACGGAGCTGGAACGGGCTGCGAGGAAGTACCAGCCTCTCCAGGTGTAGGTGCACTAGCAGTCGCCCGCTCACACAGCCTAAGATACTCGGCCTAGAAATGTTTGGAAACTCGATAATTGCCTAAGTTATATTAAAATTAACACAAAGTAAAGTAATACTTACATAGGTCTGCGAGGCCCTCTCATCAATGAGATTTTCGTCCTTGCGATGGGTGGCTAAGAAGACGGTCACCATGTTTGCATCCTCACCCCTCTGTACCTGTTAAAAATATATTATTTAGTACTAAAATTAAATATTTTTCCTACTACCATTTTATGGTACTTATATTAAAATAATATATTTTAAAAGAAAAAATATACCAAACGACGAAAATGTTCCGTCATCGAAATCGAGCCACCACACCACTTGGCAGCATTCCGCCTAGCCGCTTTGGCCTTCTCAGACCTTTTCTTGTAGCTCGGATCATCGAATCTAGCCCTCATCGCAGTCCACTGCTCAGGCATGATCCAACCTTGGATCGGTTTTCCAGCACGATCACGAGCCTTCTGGTCATCCAGAGCATCTCGGATAAGCTTGGCGGCAATGGTAGGAAAGAGCTGCTCGATCAACTCGGCCCGGTGTGGAGGATAGAAATACGTTTACTACAATAAATAATTTAGTAAGTGAGCATCATGGATAAATTATATAATATGCATAAATTAGAGGATTTATTTAATATAGTTTTACCCGGAAGTGCGTAAACCAGAATGCCTTCCTCTCCTCCGGAGCCTCAGAGTGGTTGATCCAAGGACCACCGTAGTTGTTCCTCAGAAATTGGCCTAGGCGTTTCTGAACCGACGATGGACGATATCTATACAGAGATAATTATTTTGATCGAAAAAGTCAATATATGATGAATAAAGAAATACACGATATATATTATGCTAAACCATCTAATTGACTTACTTTGTACCGTGGGCCCAAATCTCTGTCCTCGTCTCCTCCGGAGGTGCGCATAGAGGATCTTGCTGATGCTGGGACAACGCGGGCACGACCTACTCGACATGCTCATCTGTCCCTATGGTTCCGTCAGCAGGAGGAACGCTGGACGAGGGAGTACTATCACGCCTAGAACTACTCATTCCAACAGTCGAAGATGTGAGTGATCGATATACTGGAGTACTGGGCGACGATGATCCAGAACCAACAGTAGGCAGTACCGGAGGAGCACTCTGTCTACCTCGGGACCTGCCGAATCCTCCGCGTCGTCCTGTCATACCTGATAACAACATAAGATGAATATAAAAAAACACAAATATATAGTGCATTCTACAGTCAAAATATGATGCATATCTCAAAGCATTCTACAGTCAAAATATAATACATATATTCGTTAAAATAGTACATTCTACAGTCAAAATATAGTTACATTCTACAGGCAAAATATTTTATTTTCAATCATCTTCAGAAAATTTATCTTGTTCGCCTTCCTCGTCCTCCTCTTCCTCTTCCTCCTTCTCGTCTTCACTTTCATCTACTTCGTCTTCGTCTTCCTCTTTGAATAATTCTATATCTTCTATATTATTACTCGTGTAATGAGTAACTTCCGTTGAGTCTATATCTACAATATTTGTTACAAGAGGTAGATCGTCCTCCTGATAAGCTATTTCGTCAATGTCAAAGGTATTTCTAGCTTTAGTCTTGCATACTGCCCACCAATCCGACCTCGCTGTCCCCCGTCTAGGATAAGTTGTGAAGTACACGAGCTGAGTCTGACTTGATAGGATAAATGGTTCGTAGCCTTGATATCCACGCTTGTAGTTTATATCCACAAGGCCATGCTTGTCAATTTTCCAACCTTGATCTTGAATCGGATCGAACCATTCACACTTGAATAGCACGATATTAGCAGGTTTTGTGCCATAATTATATGTCAACTCCATAATCTTTCGTAAGATGCCAAAGAAATCATTGCCTGGATCGACTTCTTCGTAGTTCAAAGATTTGATACACAAATAATTATTTTTCATGGAATCAAGATCCATAAAGCTGTCTCTAATAGGAGCATTTGTTGACTTGAACCTGAACCCATTCACACAGAAACTTGGCCATATTTTAACGGCAGTTATTGGTCCCTTGTCTAGAGTTCTAATAAATTCAGTCTCGGGTGTTATTAGACGATCGACCTAAATACCAAAGTAGCGATAGTAAGTTATTTATTTTGCAAGTGCAGAATTAAAAAGTAAATACCAAGCATCTTATATATGCGCTCAACCAAGAAGGAAAATGGCATCTCATTTCTTGTTCTACTTCTTCGTCTGTTATGTAGGGTCTAACCGACCTCAACTCATCATTATATGTGCTGAAAAACAATGAAGCAACTGCTGATTAGTAGCATAATAGTATCTTATACTATTACATTGAGATAATGTAAATGTGGACATATTAATTACTTATACCTCTTGCTTCTCCACTTCATCCTCGTCGTAATTGAGTAATATATACAACTGAGCAGCCCTTAGCTCATCGTCATTCAAATATCTCTTCTTTATTTTTCCCGAAGGCTTTTCGGACGCATTGAATACTTTGAGTATTGCATCATTAGATTCCTAATATGCGTCGTCGTTTCTCAGAGCTTTCGTTCTATTAGTAGCAACATGCGGTTTAAAATACGTCGAGCAAAAGTTTGTAATCTCCTCGAGAACATAAGCTTCACAAATAGAGCCCTCAACCCGTGCCTTATTTTTCACCTTTCTCTTTAGGTGATTCAGATGCCGCTCGAAGGGGTACATCCACCGATAACTGACAGGACCACCAACATGTGCCTCATAGAAAAGATAAATTGGCAAATGCTCCATAGAGTCGAAGAATCCAGGAGGAAACACCTTCTCGAGCTTACATAGTGTTATCGCAATGTCCTTCTCTTGCTTTTCTAGACGATCGACGAGCAACTTAGTACAACAAAGATCTCTGAAGAATATGCTGAGCTCTGTCAATAGATCCCAAATGACCTGCGGTAATAATTCCTGAAATGCAATCGAAATTAACCTCTCCATGAATACGTGACAATCGTGGCTCTTCATACCCGCCAGTTTATTCTCCTTGAGGTCGACGCATCTTCTCAAGTTTGACACGTACCTGTCACGACCCGCACCCGGTTTAGGGGCACGAGAGCGTGGGTACGTCCAGCCTACGCCGCAGCATCGGCGGTAGAACGCTGTCTAGGTCAAGTACTATCTAACAATCTCACGCTAGTATCCAACTCCATAAGGAGACACGGATAACACTAAAATAAATCTAGAAATACTCAATCACAACTACAGCACGATAGAAAATGAAGAAATAAAAGAATACAGCACAAGTCTAATGATAACATAACATACCTGCAATCCTTAACTTCCAATCCCCAAGTGTCAGAAACCAGTCTACTAATGTCACAGTCTGGAAAAATATTTTCCAGTCAGGAAGGAGCAAAGTACATCTCTAAATAGCAGTTCTATATAAATGACATAAACTATGTAGCAGTTCTAGATGGAAACATACCAGATGCATGTATAAGTACGAGAAATGTACAAGGAGGGAAATACTGAAAATACTGTAAGTAAATGCAGGAAAAGAAATAATACGTCCATGAGCAAGAATTCTAAGACTAAGTGTGTGAGTACTAGCTTTAACATGTGATCGGCTTGGGAACTTGATCAGGCTGGTTACATGTGATTAGCTATGGTTCATATAAGTCAGGCTAACCGTTGGTTAGCTATGGTTCATATAAAGTCAGGCTAACCGTTGGTTAGCTATGGTGCATGTAGAGATCAGGCTAATCACACGTAACAGCTATGGTTCATATAAGTGGTCAGGCCGCACCCGACGTGAGATGTGGGGTGAGCTATGGTGCATATAAAGTTGGGTATGATCACATATCTACACTAAAGTACTCCCCAAACCCCCGACTGGTATAGTAGATCCAATCATGGTACGCTATGGCACAGGATTCCCTAGGAAGGTAGCAAATCTCCCCGGGAATTAGTGTCTGTACATGCACAAGATATCAAGGAACCAAGTCTCGTACAAGCTACACCATGAATAAGGAATAACATCTCATGACGAGATCCGTGTATACCAATCCGTGTAACCAACGTGTCGAGAACATGTATATTTACACTAGATACAGTGAACATAGGAGATATCATAAATTAGAAACTAATCAGAGAATGTACTTGCCTTGGGTCCTTAGCTGGTAAAACCAATGTCCTGTTCCAGAGTATCCCCTGGGAACCAACAGTCCTATAAACATAACACAAGCAAACCACATTCGCATCAGATGCTACACTAACACAGTCAAAAATACTGGTCTCAGGGCCATGTCAGGCAGGGCACTAGTCAACTAGGGTCATCTAGTAGGGACACGTATATAATATACATTACACTTATTATACTTACAATATTTATACATGCACCAATTTAAATGTATTTACAATATATATATATATATCTTTTAAATACATATTTGATTTATACTAGTTGAACATTATATATGTATACTCATACATATGCTAAAATACCTTTTTAAAATATATATATATATATAAATACTAAATTGATTACATATACTAGAAATACGTATTTACGTATATAAATCATTTCGAACTTATTTTGAACAATAATTTCAAATAAGAGTTTATTTATAAAAACTAGAATTCATGTAAAAGCTAATATTTTTCATTTATGGTAAAATCGGTCACCGATCCAAATAAACAAATTTTGAACTAATTTAGATTATTGAAACTATATTTTTAATTTAATAATGTAACCAAAAATTATTATTATCTTTACATATCAAAACCCTTTTAATTTGTTACATAAAATAAGCTAATTACATAAACTAGCTAATTACATATTAATATAACCAAATTATATAAAATAACCAAATTATATGTACTAATTACATTAATTAAATTAATTATATAAAATAACTAATTATATATACTAAACTGATTATATAATTTAATTAACAAAAATAATAATTAACCAATATAAATAAACTACTAATTGTATTAATTAATTAACTTAAACTAACATTTTAACTATCGATTTACTTTACTGATTAACTAACTTTACTGATTAATTTAAAATATCTAACTAAAACTAATTAACTAATACAAATTAATTATTCTAATTATCAATTACTAATCTAATATAATTAACAACTAATAAATCTTCTAATTAAAACTAACCATAACTAATTATACTCACTATTCTAATATCAACTAACCTAACACAGGGAACAGAACAGAAAACAAAATGAAGAGGAAAGAGGGAAAGAGGGAAACGGAGAGGCTCACCGGACTCCTCCGGCGTCGGCTTCAGTGGACGGCGGGGTCGACGCGGTGGACGGCGTGGAGCTCGAGGGCAGCGGGCTCGAGGAGACGTCGGCGCGGGATCTCGACGACGGCGGCGTCTGGTCGAGGAGGCGGGCTCGGCGGCGACGGAATCTTCGGCGGCGGCTCGACTCGAGTGCGGCGGCGGGCTGCTCGAGGGCGGCGTTCGACGAATCTGGCGGCCACCGGCGGCGGCTCGAGAGTAGCGGCTTCGAGGCAGCGGACTCGGCTCAGCGGCGGACTCGACGACGTCGGCTCCGGCGGCGATCTAGTCGAGAGACTCCAGGTGGTGTTGGCAGGCGGCCAGATCGAGGAGGCGGCGGCCTCTGGTTCCAGCGGCGACGGCTTCCGGCTCGGCCTGATCTAGGGTTAGGGTTCGGTGGGTCGGGGTCGATCGTGTCCGAGGCTGGACACAACGGGGGTGTACTGTAGACGTGTCCGGTGTTGGACACGGGAAAAGCTGGTTGTAAACTGTAAATCTGGACACAGGAAAAGAAATGGATATGGTGGGACACCCGGGGTCGGACCCGAGGCCATCACGGCTGACACGGTGATGCTGGACACACGGACACGAGCACACAAGATGATGGTGATGGCTTGTTGGCTTGGGAATTGTGGAGGCTAGCTAATAATTAGGAGATTAGGGTTTCTAGGGAGATGTGAAAATGAGAACTTAAATAGGGAGAAGGGTGTGGGATAAAGGGTTGCGGGTTGGCCCAATGATGAATGGCCCAGAATTAAATATAAAGGGGCTTTTCATGTGGGAAGAATGGGGCGTGAATGGGAGACGGAAAACGATAAATTAAATAGAAAAGAAATTTAAGAAAAAATGTTTTTAAGAAGCTTTTGATTAGCTACTAATTAAACTCATTTTTCAAAATATTAAGAAGTATGTAATTCATTTATTTACTATCCCAATAAAAATCTATTTTATTTTATCAACTAGTCTTTTAAATAACTATTTAGTCAAAACAATAATTTTATGATTCAAGCCAATGAATATTTGAAACTAGAAATATATATTATTATTTATTTATTTTTGTAATACATCGTCATTTAGGAAAAATGATTTTTATAAAGATTTTTAATTTACCTTCTAAAATCAAGCATCGCTCAAAATCAATTAAAAATTTTCAAGGAGAAATAATTTATAAAACTTGATATTTTAAAATAAATTAAAATCTAATTATTTTGGAAATTGGAAATCGGAGGTTACAAGTCTATCCACCTTAGAAAAATTTCGTCCTCGAAATTTTAGGGATGGCTAGAATAGAAAAATTTTGTTGTACATAATGATGAATATATTATTGAAGAAAATATTTCTATAAGGAAAAATATTTACCAAACAGAAGGGAACATGAAGAAAAGAAAAATATGGTTTAAGATAGGAGTAACTTGAAGGAATTATGGCTCGGCCTTGAATCCTCTAGAAGGTTTAGGTTTGGGAAGTAGACACGATCACAAAACAGATAATTGAATAATGCACGTTACCTTTTCAAAGTAACTAAACCAAGGAAGACCCAGTATAATGAATGATATAGACATGAAAGTTATAGCTGAATCGAAAGATACGGTCGACAATTTGATTTAAGAAACTTAAATACATCCTTCAGAATGTAATCAAGAGACATCTAATCGCCTTCCTTGATTTCTAGGAAAAGAGTAGTCTTTACTACCCTCTGAAAATAATCCTTCCTTTTTATCCTCGTTCATTTTACTTTTCTCAATCTTGTGATTCATCATTAACTAATATCTATAAAAGTTCCAAATTCCACAAACTTTATTAGATTAGATCTTAGAATTTCTGAATCAAAATTTATTAAATATCCAAAAATCCTTATCATCAAATTCGAGTTTGTTTATCTTAGCATCAACTATACCTCGATTATTTTCTTCGGTTCAAATGTTACTGTCATGGTCAAGATTTTAATTTAGATCACAACCTCAATATACCATGATCTAACCTTACGACCTTCAATTATACGATCCCATAATCAATTATATTAAAATCTTCTTTACCATGAGCTTTATTTCATTCCATATTTCTTTATCCGTATGTATAATGTTTCCGAATTTTGAACTATATATTTTTTTTTTTCATCCTCTGAATTTATTATCTCAATGTAAAAATTTTTACTACTCCAATCCTCAATATTTTAATTGAATTCCAGTCGTATCATAATCTCCTCAAATTTTTGAGTCAATAACTAAATACAAAATTTACTATCCGATCCTTTTAATTGAAATCCAATCAATGCATATTTATAAAAATCATATCCCAAAAATTTAAATTTTAAACACAATCCATCAATCACCTTACTCCTCTAACTCAATTTCAATTGATGCTTATTCCAATCTAACTCCTCATCCCAAGAATTTAATTTGACACTATTCCATTTTACGATTTTATTTCCTGCTTTTCTTTTTCCTCAATACTCAACGATGCGATGCTTCCAGTATCTTCAATGCAACATTCATACTATATAAAATTTCTATCTTGCAATCAAATAGATAAAATGATAATTTCTCGAATTTCTCAAAATTTTTTTTTTTTTTTTTTTTTTCTAATCAATTCAATCATATCAAGACTTCCTTAAAATTAATAAATCCTCAAATTTTTGGCTCTGTCAATTTCTTAACTCTCCTTTCAAGTCAATATTTATCCTCGAGTTTCAATCATCCTCAATCTTCGTAAAATTTATGATCCGTCAATTCTTTTATTAACGCCTTAACTCTTTATTTAAATTAATGCTTATCCACAAATTTAATCCTCTTGTCTCTTTTTGTCAGTCATAACCTCGTCATAGATCTTTGCTATGGTCAAACCCAATGATCATGGTTTAAGAAAACTCTACCTACAGCCATGCAATTTAAGAAAATATAGGTCATGTGTCTTGTCATGGTATTTCAGTCTCTGTTAGGGTACTACTAGTTATATTCTAACAAAAATCATGCATGTGAGCCACAGTACTAGGAAAATCAATAAATCAATCAAAAGGTGAAAGAAAAGGAACATTAGGAAGGAAGAAGGATCATGTTAACATATTACTTGTAGTGTCTACTATCTCTAACAACCACTTAACTCTAGCACACTAACAAATTCCTATTCATGTACACTGGTACCCATATCAACTAATCATATATTAATATTCATCTCTCATCTACCACAAATTAATCCTCAAAGAAATCGTCAAGGTCTAACTTCCCGATCAACTTAAAATAAAATGCATATACCTCCTCAAAATTAGATACTTCACATCGAGATAAAATTTAATCACTTCTAAAATCTTGTAGCCTTAACTATGTTTAATGAATCAAATTTAAATCCTCAATATTTTAACAACATAAAATCTCAACTCCTTAAAAATTCTGAAAATTTAAAAATTTCATTTCCTCCTTTTAATTTATAACTCCTCAATGTACATATTAGTGCTCACGGTCTCTGATACTCAAGGTGCACTCAATACCTCTAATGATCAAAGTTATCATCAACTGTGTTTTCTTTCATGATTTCAATTTATGTCAATTGGTATATCATCTAATTACCAACACACAGAGTGCTTACTGTTTTTAACGTCATCCTTGACTAATCCTCGACATAGAATCATTAGCACTCTTGGTATTATATCACTAGCTGCATTAATGGATTATCTCATCAAGCTCATTAGACTCATAATCACCTGTATTCTCTATAACACTCATGTTTCTTTACTCTCATGGGTATGTGTATGGTTCCTCATCTCGATGGTTGTATATGTATTTCCTTCAATCCTTTAAAGCCTATTAAACTAATCCGTGATACGCTTCACAACTTCCATTACTAATCCTGATATTTCTCTACTTATGACATCTCATTAAACCCTTTATACATATACATTTCTTTACCTTTAACATTTCCGATATCAATCATCAAATTGGACATCATGCTCCATAAATCCTTAACACAACTCCCGGATACTTAACTGTTTACATAGATCACTCAATTACATAATCATGATTATCCAGGACGGGTAATTGGCTCTGATACTAACTCTGAGAACTGATACTCTATACTCTCCTTAGTCTCTAATGACACTACTCCTAGAATCATTGGTACAAGGTACTATACTAAGGGCTAACTCTAGATTAAAGCCTACTGCTCACATGTCCAACTAAGAATACTTACAACTCACTAGCAACACAGTCAAATATAGTACAAGACATAACAAAATTATAAGCCACTAATTATCATACTTAACAAGAAATCCTCAAGGAATAGGAGCTCAAAGGCTGAATTGAGGACAGAAGGTATCTTTACTGCTAGTAAAGAAAGAAGCGGTGGAACAAAGTCCGGGAATAACAGAAATAGATAAGTCTTGAGATGATATTTTTAAGAACCAATTTAGGATACAACCTGATAATCATACACGTCTGTCTGAAATCATGACACTCAGAATCCTCGCCACGCCAGTAAGCATAGATGCGATAAACGATAGGTTTCGTAACTAAGGTATGCACTCTATAATCATGTCGTCTAGAATCTTCGCCACGCCAACCGGTATGGCTGCGAAAGACTCTAAGCTTCATAACTATAGTATGTACATCCAAGTCAGGTCCCTACGTTCTCGTCACCACAGCTAATATGGCTGCGATAAATTCTAGGTTCCATAACCAAAGTAGACGTTTTACCTTCCTCACTGTCCTCATCAATATATGTCATCAGATGATACCATAAATCCTAGTCCGTAAAAATTCATCTCAATTTAAAATCAACTCAACAACGATACCAGGAATTAAAGTTAACAACTGGTCAACAAGAATCAAACTCAACAATGATACCGAGATTTTAAATTTTAAAACTGCTCAACAAGAATCAAGTTCAGTAACAACAAGCGAGAGCGGACGGAAACAAGGAAAGATTCAAATTGAAAATAAGATTCTCATGGGGTCATCCCAGGAAATCCTTCAAGAATTTGTGATTGAGTATCCTCTCTCATCCTAGTATCCTATGTCCTATATTCTATAGCAGGTACGCAGTAGTACAACAATGATGTCGCACTACCACGACATCGCACAACTAGCGAAGTCTGACCTGTATGGGCCACCACTAAAACGTGTCACGACCCGCACCCGGTTTAGGGGCACGAGAGCGTGGGTACGTCCAGCCTACGCCGCAGCATCGGCGGTAGAACGCTGTCTAGGTCAAGTACTATCTAACAATCTCACGCTAGTATCCAACTCCATAAGGAGACACGGATAACACTAAAATAAATCTAGAAATACTCAATCACAACTACAGCACGATAGAAAATGAAGAAATAAAAGAATACAGCACAAGTCTAATGATAACATAACATACCTGCAATCCTTAACTTCCAATCCCCAAGTGTCAGAAACCAGTCTACTAATGTCACAGTCTGGAAAAATATTTTCCAGTCAGGAAGGAGCAAAGTACATCTCTAAATAGCAGTTCTATATAAATGACATAAACTATGTAGCAGTTCTAGATGGAAACATACCAGATGCATGTATAAGTACGAGAAATGTACAAGGAGGGAAATACTGAAAATACTGTAAGTAAATGCAGGAAAAGAAACAATACGTCCATGAGCAAGAATTCTAAGACTAAGTGTGTGAGTACTAGCTTTAACATGTGATCGGCTTGGGAACTTGATCAGGCTGGTTACATGTGATTAGCTATGGTTCATATAAGTCAGGCTAACCGTTGGTTAGCTATGGTTCATATAAAGTCAGGCTAACCGTTGGTTAGCTATGGTGCATGTAGAGATCAGGCTAATCACACGTAACAGCTATGGTTCATATAAGTGGTCAGGCCGCACCCGACGTGAGATGTGGGGTGAGCTATGGTGCATATAAAGTTGGGTATGATCACATATCTACACTAAAGTACTCCCCAAACCCCCGACTGGTATAGTAGATCCAATCATGGTACGCTATGGCACAGGATTCCCTAGGAAGGTAGCAAATCTCCCCGGGAATTAGTGTCTGTACATGCACAAGATATCAAGGAACCAAGTCTCGTACAAGCTACACCATGAATAAGGAATAACATCTCATGACGAGATCCGTGTATACCAATCCGTGTAACCAACGTGTCGAGAACATGTATATTTACACTAGATACAGTGAACATAGGAGATATCATAAATTAGAAACTAATCAGAGAATGTACTTGCCTTGGGTCCTTAGCTGGTAAAACCAATGTCCTGTTCCAGAGTATCCCCTGGGAACCAACAGTCCTATAAACATAACACAAGCAAACCACATTCGCATCAGATGCTACACTAACACAGTCAAAAATACTGGTCTCAGGGCCATGTCAGGCAGGGCACTAGTCAACTAGGGTCATCTAGTAGGGACACGTATATAATATACATTACACTTATTATACTTACAATATTTATACATGCACCAATTTAAATGTATTTACAATATATATATATATATCTTTTAAATACATATTTGATTTATACTAGTTGAACATTATATATGTATACTCATACATATGCTAAAATACCTTTTTAAAATATATATATATATATAAATACTAAATTGATTACATATACTAGAAATACGTATTTACGTATATAAATCATTTCGAACTTATTTTGAACAATAATTTCAAATAAGAGTTTATTTATAAAAACTAGAATTCATGTAAAAGCTAATATTTTTCATTTATGGTAAAATCGGTCACCGATCCAAATAAACAAATTTTGAACTAATTTAGATTATTGAAACTATATTTTTAATTTAATAATGTAACCAAAAATTATTATTATCTTTACATATCAAAACCCTTTTAATTTGTTACATAAAATAAGCTAATTACATAAACTAGCTAATTACATATTAATATAACCAAATTATATAAAATAACCAAATTATATGTACTAATTACATTAATTAAATTAATTATATAAAATAACTAATTATATATACTAAACTGATTATATAATTTAATTAACAAAAATAATAATTAACCAATATAAATAAACTACTAATTGTATTAATTAATTAACTTAAACTAACATTTTAACTATCGATTTACTTTACTGATTAACTAACTTTACTGATTAATTTAAAATATCTAACTAAAACTAATTAACTAATACAAATTAATTATTCTAATTATCAATTACTAATCTAATATAATTAACAACTAATAAATCTTCTAATTAAAACTAACCATAACTAATTATACTCACTATTCTAATATCAACTAACCTAACACAGGGAACAGAACAGAAAACAAAATGAAGAGGAAAGAGGGAAAGAGGGAAACGGAGAGGCTCACCGGACTCCTCCGGCGTCGGCTTCAGTGGACGGCGGGGTCGACGCGGTGGACGGCGTGGAGCTCGAGGGCAGCGGGCTCGAGGAGACGTCGGCGCGGGATCTCGACGACGGCGGTGTCTGGTCGAGGAGGCGGGCTCGGCGGCGACGGAATCTTCGGCGGCGGCTCGACTCGAGTGCGGCGGCGGGCTGCTCGAGGGCGGCGTTCGACGAATCTGGCGGCCACCGGCGGCGGCTCGAGAGTAGCGGCTTCGAGGCAGCGGACTCGGCTCAGCGGCGGACTCGACGACGTCGGCTCCGGCGGCGATCTAGTCGAGAGACTCCAGGTGGTGGTGGCAGGCGGCCAGATCGAGGAGGCGGCGGCCTCTGGTTCCAGCGGCGACGGCTTCCGGCTCGGCCTGATCTAGGGTTAGGGTTCGGTGGGTCGGGGTCGATCGTGTCCGAGGCTGGACACAACGGGGGTGTACTGTAGACGTGTCCGGTGTTGGACACGGGAAAAGCTGGTTGTAAACTGTAAATCTGGACACAGGAAAAGAAATGGATATGGTGGGACACCCGGGGTCGGACCCGAGGCCATCACGGCTGACACGGTGATGCTGGACACACGGACACGAGCACACAAGATGATGGTGATGGCTTGTTGGCTTGGGAATTGTGGAGGCTAGCTAATAATTAGGAGATTAGGGTTTCTAGGGAGATGTGAAAATGAGAACTTAAATAGGGAGAAGGGTGTGGGATAAAGGGTTGCGGGTTGGCCCAATGATGAATGGCCCAGAATTAAATATAAAGGGGCTTTTCATGTGGGAAGAATGGGGCGTGAATGGGAGACGGAAAACGATAAATTAAATAGAAAAGAAATTTAAGAAAAAATGTTTTTAAGAAGCTTTTGATTAGCTACTAATTAAACTCATTTTTCAAAATATTAAGAAGTATGTAATTCATTTATTTACTATCCCAATAAAAATCTATTTTATTTTATCAACTAGTCTTTTAAATAACTATTTAGTCAAAACAATAATTTTATGATTCAAGCCAATGAATATTTGAAACTAGAAATATATATTATTATTTATTTATTTTTGTAATACATCGTCATTTAGGAAAAATGATTTTTATAAAGATTTTTAATTTACCTTCTAAAATCAAGCATCGCTCAAAATCAATTAAAAATTTTCAAGGAGAAATAATTTATAAAACTTGATATTTTAAAATAAATTAAAATCTAATTATTTTGGAAATTGGAAATCGGAGGTTACAGTACCCGTATGGAAACTTCAGACCCTGAATCCACCTACAAAGTCTTCTTTTATCTTCTTTCTCCAGTGAGAAAACTGACTTAGGTTGCTTTAACTTCCCATTCCCCTCCTCTATCAAATGCAATGCAGGACATCTACATATTTCTTCTAAGTCTAACCTAGCCTTCGAATTATCTTTCGTCTTCCCCTTTACCTCCATTACAGTATTAATTATGTTATCAAACATATTCTTCTCGATATGCATGACATCAAGGCTATGTCTGATCAGATTGGTGCTCCAATATGGCAGATCCCAGAATATACTTCTCTTCGTCCAGTTATGGGTGTGACCAAATTTGTCACACTTGTACCCCTTAGCAGGATCTTCGATAGCACTTGGTAAATCTTTTACCTCTTCTCATATCGTGTATCCGGGCCACCTTGGCGGTGGATTAGCCTTCTCCACAACTACCGCACAAAAAGCATTTTGGTTCCTCCGGTACGGATGATCCTTCGACAGAAATTGTCGATGATAATCGAAGAAGCACGGTTTATCTTCGTATTTTAAACGGAAAGCCTTAGTACGGTCCATGCAATACGGACATGAGAGACGACCATTGGTGCTCCATCCAGATAATATTTCGTAGGCTGGAAAGTCGTTGATGGTCCACATAAGTGCTGCCCTCATCTGAAAATTTTGCTTTCTAAAAACATCGTACGTGTTGGCACCTACTTTCCACAGCTGATTCAACTCATCTATCAAAGGCTGTAAATACACATCGATGTTCCTCTTCAGATTATTCGGACCAGGGATAATAACGGTTAGGAACATATATGGAGTCTTCATCCACATCCAAGGCAGTAGATTATACGGAGTGACGATCACAGGACAACACGAATACTGGAAGCCCGAAAGTCCGAATAGGGTAAAACCGTCAGAGGAGAGCCCCAATCTGACATTATGCGGATCTTCAGCAAAATGTGGATACTCTCGATCAAAGTGCTTCCATGCTTCTCCATCGGATGGATGATCCAATACTCCTTCGATCTGTTTTTGCCTGTGCCAACTCATGTTTTCTACAGTCTCCTTAACCATAAACAACCGCTGCAACCGCGGCGTCAAAGGCAAGTAGTGCATCGAATCGGTAGGCTTCCTTGCACCGACAGACTTTCCTCTAACAGTGGCCTTGTAGCGATCAGCACCACAGAATCTGCATGCATCTTCATCCTTGTCGTCTTTGTAGTACAACATGCACCCGTTGCGACATGCATCGATTTTCTCGTATCCCATCCAAAGCGATCTCACCATCCTCTTAGATCGATAGAAGTCTTTAGGCAACTTTGCAACCTCGGGCAAGATCTCTGTAATCAAATCGATCAGTCGATTGTAGCATTCTTGCGACATGTTAAAATCGGACTTGATGCTCAATAATCTTGTAACCACCTCCAACGGTGCATGATCCTCACAACCAGGATATAGTGGAGTCCTTGTATTCTCCAGCAACTCCATAAACTTTGCATAATCGGCATTCGGTGCCTCCTCACCTGCATCATAATTGTCCGGATTGCAACTAGGTCCCGCCGCATCATAATTGTCCGGATTGAAACTAGGCCCCGCCGTATCATAAACCATGTTCATCCACCCATCATCGTAAGAATCGTGGTCGTAGACATCAATATACGGCTCCACATAATGCTCCGACTCTGATGCTAGAGACACAAGTTCTCCGTGCACGGTCCACTAATAGTAATTCGGCGTGAAGCCCTTCGAGTACAAATGATATTTGACTTCCACTTCTGGATGATATTTCCTATTGTGACATCTTACACACGGACACTTAATTTTGGTATCGTCCATGTACTGAGGGAATATCGTGGCGAACTGCAGGAATTGTTGTACACCCTCAATGAATTCATCCCGCACACAGCACATGTCATTAGGATGATGGTTGTACATCCACGAACGATGACGCAGATAGTAATTCATATCCATTTCTAGATACTTCTGCAAAAATGACAGTATGTATCATATAAATCATTACATACAGTGGTTTATCACCTAACTTCATAACTTAACCGTACTATAAAAATCATAACTGATATAATACATACTTTCATTTATCAAAACTGCAGCTTCCCCCAACCCCATAGCACTATGAACTGTACTATAAGTGTGCAGTCAACACACTACAGATAGTGTGCAATACTACAGAACTGCAGCTGCCCCCAACCACACTCCTAGCTCACTGACTTACCTCCGCATGCTCCAATGCACATTGGGCTGATGTGCCTCAAGTCTCCCCCTGCTCACTGCTAGTAAGCAGTGCTCACTGCTGTTGTTACCTCTACTTGCCATGCTTATATGTGCACCTCAATCTATGTGCTTGTGGGCACTCAAGCCCCTCACATATTCATCATGCACATCTAAAACCCAACTTGAGTCACGCGCGCTCACTGATACACTTGTATCAGTATACACCATCTCCTCACTCATTTGCTGCTAACATAGGACACCACTATGATACCCTCAACTTTGATATACCCTCCCTACATACTTCAATAACACTCTCACACACACTCTAACCAACCAATTACCAACAACTCATGATCCGGCTTCCTATCATATTGAACGTTCAACCTAAAAATAAGATATAATCAAGCAATGCAGTGTAGTGCCGTGCCTTGCCTTGGAGCAATCAGAGATTCAAATAGATATTATTTCCACCTTTTCATTTTGAACAATCATAACTCACTCTTGGAGCTTTATTTGTCATGATGTTAATTTCTTGATAGTTCTTTCTGATGATGTGATGATGTAGGTGGTCACAGATAGCAACACACCTACCAGGAAGGACTGATAATGAAATAAAGAACCACTGGAACTCATGCTCAAGAAGAAAGCAAATCCTTATTCATCCTCCAATTCTCAAGACTCGAGTACCAACCATGTCCTCGTCGACGCAGTCGTCGCACATGAATCACCATCGCTCGTCGACTCGGGCCAGTCGGCCCTAACCCTAACCCTAACCCCATATCAAAAAACCTAACCCTAACCCTAACCCTAACCCTAGGTCCTGATCAGTGTCTGTGTCAGTGTGTGTGTGTGTGCCATATCTGTGTCAGTGTCTGTGTGTGTATCGTGTCTGTGTCAGTGTTACATGTGTCCTGTCAGAGAAAGAGAGAGAGAGAGAGAGAGAGTTAGGATTTACCTAGAGCTCGAGAAGGAGGACGGGGATGCCGGAGTAGCCGCGGTGGAGAGTCGGTCGATGGAGCGGGGGGGAGCGGGGGAAATTTTTTGTTTTTTAAATTTTGACAGATGGGAAAAAACGAAACCGAGCCCTAATTAACCAAATTTTAGCGATGTTTAGCAACGTCCAATAAAAACGTCGCTAAATTAAATTTTAGCGACGTCAAGGACGTCGCTAAGCACGTTGCTAAATATTTTTAATATAAACGTCGCTATATACGTCGCTAAACGTCGCTAACTTAGACATATTAGCGACGTTTAGCGACCTTAATTGAACTTATAGCGATTTATCTTTTAAAATTTTAATAAAAGTCGCTAAACGTCGCTAAATGTCGTCATTTAGCAACGTCTAGCGACATTTTTATATGGAGTCGCTAATTTATATATTATTAGCAACGTTTCTTTTGATGTCGCTAAAATATGTCGCTAATCTCATTTTTTCTAGTAGTGATGTCGAACCACCCTAAGTTAGTTGGGAGTAAAGGCTGGCCACCACGGATACTGTATATCATCTGCATTAGTAGAGTGCAATATCTGACTTCATTATAAGCTGAGCCAGTGCCTTTTCTATAGAAAGCCTGGAACTGCTACTAATCATTAATTTAGCTCAGGGTGCTTGTAAGGGACTAGTGCATCATCTATTCTTGCTTGTATATCATTGGTTCAGCCAGCCCTGCTCGATTATGGTATGATCTGAGGATACTTATATATTGCATTACTGGGATAATCCAGATATCACATATCAATCTGTATCTCATATTTGGCCTATCACCCTCACTTTTTCAACTAGTGGTAGTTTGGTAAATTTAACATGGATAAATAATTTTAGGAATAAATATTAATATTAGTGTGTTATAGTAATTATTTGATGATTGTATTAATTATTTATTATTAGTGAGTTATAGATTAAATGTGACTTGTATTAATTATTTTGTTAGAGGCTAGTCCAATAATTAGACTTGTCATAACAACTGGTGAGCTTAGCTTGGATCCAAACTCATTAGACAATCCTTATTAATTAATTAGGAGGATTAGCTTAATTAGAATTAGTTAGAAGCTTTCTAAAATAGCCGATCCCTAATCTTATTCATAATTGGATGGAGATGGACAATTTGGACCATACACATGACTTGAAAAAGGGGGAAGGGGGCCGACCACTATTAGAGGGGGCTCTCATATCTCTCTCTCTCTCTCTCTCTCTCTCTCTCTCTCTCTCTCTCCTCTCATTTGCATTCATTTAGATCTAAAAATTAGATCCCCAATTTCTATCATTCCCTCCATTGAATTCTTACTCAATTCACCTCCATTTCCTTCTCAAATTTATCACTCTTGGAGCTTTGAAGCTTGGAGAAGCAAGGAGCACAAGCAGGGGAAGCTTTGGAGCTACAAATCGTGTTCGGAATGTGTCCAATTATATTTTCATTGAAAATCCATCTCCCAATTGGTAATTTCTAAATTTGTTCTTTATTGTAGTTCTTAATCATGTATTTGACCATTAGGAATGATCCCATGGCATAGGGCTACCTATAAAGAACAAGTTTTAGGCTAATTAGTTATGAATTATGAGTTCTATATGGTAATTTGTGTGCATGTTAGGGAAATTACGAGGTGGACACATCAAGTGAGTATCATGAAACCAAATTAGATCTAATTAGATTTAGATCGGGGTTATGGGACTAGGTACGAGTCTACAAATGGATACGTGTAGGCCGTATCATAGTATTTTGTGATACAGAGTGATACAGAGCCCATTTTGGGTGTTTTGTCTGAATACTCTTCAACACCTATTGTAATTAGTTATAATAGATGTATTATTATGAAATTGGTTTGTGAGAAGAATTATTATAGAGAATTAGAGTTTTTGGCTCATTGTTTGGATGCGTATCATAGGTATCCTAAGATTGCACTCTAAGTATTTGTGTTTGTGTTAATATCTTATATATATACGTATCATAAAGTTATTTATATGATTAATCAATGGATATACGTGTATGTATATATATAAATATATATGTGTGTGTATATGAATGATTATGTGTGCACTGTGTTCAGATGTGTGTGTGTGTGTGTGTGTGTGTGTGTGTGTGTGTGTGTGTGTGTGTGTGTGTGTGTGTGTGTGTGTGTGTGTGTGTGTGTGTGTGTGTGCTACTTGTTATGTGCAGTGAGGGTAGACAGGTCAGGGCTTCTGCGATAGCGCGTAGGATAGGAGGAGTAGCAGTTGCATGATACACTGATAGTATCATGTTTAGGAAGGGGGTACTTGGCCATCTTGATATCAGTCATGTTATGATAGTCTTTTAGCAGTAGCGGTCCATTTGTATCAGTCCATGAGTTCATCCACTGCAACCCTTAACACTTGGTATCCGTTCACCTGGGTATTTTTCTACCTTGGCACATGTATCAGTCAATGACTGTGGCCCTATGAGTTGCGCTAACGCTCAGTTGTGTCGAGTTGCAGTATTAGAGGATGTGAGAATAATCAATGAAGCCACAACAGTGTGGGGGGGCTTTGTGTTGTGCTCGAGTAAGGAGGGATGTTATAGGTACTCGAAAGGGGGAGTGAGTGTTTTACTGTGGTATTACTGATAAATTGGTAATATGGGTATAATAATGTGAGTTTGAGGTTAGCAACTTCAGTAGCAGTAGTAGTGGTTAGGGGAGGATCAGGTTTTGGACATAGGAATAGAAGCAGTATAGTGCAATGCAATGCACTGCTATGCATTATAGCAGCAACACTAGGAGTAGTTTGGGATATTGGTGAGGTGCTCGATTAAGAAGCAAGGCAGCAGCAGCACTGGGTCTGAATAGCAGCAGGGAGGGTTGTTATGAGTAGTTAGATAAAGTATGTTAGTGTGAGAATATCTTGATTGAGTGTGAGGTTGTTGTTACAGCAGTATGGAGTTGGAGGAGAGTTTAACTTTGTGTTCAGATCAGATGAAGAGTTCATGCTCAGTTGCACAGAACTGTAAGGAGTGTACTTGTGTAGGGTAAACTGGGTTCAGAGGGTGGTACAATCCAGTCTTGGACTGAGGAGCAAGCCAAACAATGATAGTGCATTTCAGGTGATGTAGTAGAAGTTATTTTGATGGCAGTTATTAGTAGGTATCAAGCAAAGGTTTATGGATATCAGCTCATGGCAGCATTAAAGGAAATTCAGGAGGGGGTGTACCCAAGCATGATATTCAAGTGTCAACATAAGGTTGATACTAATTACCAAAGTGGGTGTGTCTTAGTATAGGAGTGGAGTACCAGTGAAGTGCTCATGAGTGTATCCTAGTATAGTGGGTAGAGTAAGGTATCACTAGTGTGAGAGCAAGCTAAGATAATAATTAGCTAATAAAATTATAGACACTAAGTTATTCTAATATAGATTACTAGCTAATTATTAGCTAGTATCTATAGATACGATAGTAATCTAGCTAGTATAATTGGTTTATATTAGTTATGAACCTAGAAAATTAGATATGACCTAGTATCATCTAGTAACTATTAGTATGGACTAGTAATCACCTTAGAAGATAGTTATGGACCTAGGAATGGCTTAGAATATCATATTAGTGCATTCTTAGGCTATTTTCTCTTTCTTTCACTATTTAACATAATATTTCCTAAATAGGACTGTGTGACACCAGCTTGGGCATCGTGAGACACACTTTGCTCAGGACCAGAGGGGAGTACATCTCTCTGTTAGTTTTATTTTATGATAGTGTATATATCGCATGTTCGAGAATTGTATACTTGATTTTGACACAGTGGTTACACGAACTGGTACTATATGGATCCTATCAGGAGATGTTATCTTTTACCGTTATCAGCGGGTACTCCTTCACATGTATTTTATCGTGTATCAGGTATTAATTTTAGTGTACTTCGTATTCACACACTGCTCGTGTTCAGTATGCCCATATTCGTGTTTGTAACGTGTCGTGATTGGATCCATAATTATTGGTTGGGCATGGGGGAGTATGAGTTGGTTATGTGATCAAGCCCAAGTGTATTCGTGTACATGTCGATTATATATCACACGTGTAATCGAGTTACCATATTGTATTCGTGTTCAACCCAAACCGATCACATAATAAACTTATATTCCATGGCACATTAGCTAGTTTTATCTATTTTCTTTTATTTGCAGTTATTCTATTACCTGTTCTTTATTCCAGTATATTACATGTTCACTCTAGTTCATTTTATTTCTTATATTTAGTTATCCTGTATTCTTTTCTATTATCTGTTATATATGCTCGATTATGTATTTGGAACAACTTTCAGAGGTATATACTTCGCTCTAATCCTGACTGGATATATATTTTTAGATGATTGACTTGTGGACCAGTGTTCCACCTACTACGGGCCTCAGGACGGTGTATCATTAGAGGATACTCCTTTAGAGCAGGAGGACCTAGTACCAAATAATGAGGAGGCCTAGACTCATTGTTTAGACTTGTATTAAACTTTATTGAGGTTATTGGCATGTATATATATATATATATATATATATATATATATATATATATATATATATATATATATATATATATATATATATATATATATATATATATATATATATATATATATATATTATTTTGGACATGTGGATGCATTGTGACTCTTTTCCTTCGTTATTCCATATCGTACTTTATCTTCCTTAGTTTGCATTATGATTGAGTATAGTTTACCATTATCATATACCATGTTGTTCCTCCATTGAGAGTTATATATATATATATATATATATATATATATATATATATTGTAGGAGATATTTATATAGTATGGTTGACCCAGACAACGTTCTACGTCGATGCTGCGGCGTAGGCTGGGCGTTGCTCACTACTCGTGCCCTTATTCCGGGTGTGGGTCATGATACAGCCGATTAAATCTGTGTTAGTTAGAGAAGTGGACCATTGTGGCATGATAGTTTAACTCGTGTCCTTGTTTAGTTGTTGAGTTGTGCTCTTATGTTACAATGGGACACGGATCGAAGCTACTTATTATCTCTATATTATCTTTACTTAATATTGTATCCCTTCTTGTGTATAGTGCCTTCTGTTGAGTGGAATTAGGGACATAGACTGTTGTGGCATGATAGTTCAAATCATATCCTTGTTTGGTTGTTGGGTTGCGCTATTGTGTTACGATAGCCTGTTGACTGAAATTATGACGCAGAGTCATTCCATCTGGACCATAATCAAGGGACATATTATATCTTGATGTGATATGGCACTTCCTGTCCTTGTTTGATGAAGGGGTATCATGTCATGTCATGGATGGGACATATGCCATTGATTGTTGGTTAAAGCATCTCATGATATAGAACTGGCTTTGTTTCTTCATTTAGTGCTTCCTTTATGGTACTTGATATTTGGGGTCTGGCCCCACTAGTTTTGTATGGCCAGGTTTAGAGCCAGCACCTGAGGATCAAGCGTATCTCACCCTCATTGATGGCATGCACCAGAAGGATGGCTGCTGAGGGTCACGAGTGGGTTCCTTCATTCACTACTCGACTTTTATAAACTATAATCTTTTGGGCGTTTAGCCAACTGGCACCTGTTAGCCGGATAATCTGGATACTAATTTCCTACATAACTGTAATATATTTAGACTATAGCTGACTCACTACCATGTATACTTTTGATTGTATATCTGACATATCACTCATTTTGCTAGATCTCTAGAATATTCTAATGCGGCGTTGGGGACGCCTTACAGCTTATTCTGAAATATTTTATATTAATGCTACTTGTTTGAATGATTGAGATATAGAAATTCTTGATCCTAGAAGACTTGATTGTAGTATGCATCCCCTTGTCTCAAGACAACCTTAACACATTACGGATTACTTCGGTATTCTACAAGGGGTGGTTGGCTGAGTCATTCCCCAGCTCTCCAATATTCTGGATTTGGGGCGTGACAAGATTTTAGTGGTAGCCCATGCAGGTCAGTATTTTCAGACTTGTGGGGTGGCCTGATTATAGAAAATCTCAATCAAACATTTTCCTTCTTGAAATCTTAAATTTGTCCTCTCGAACTCAGCTTGAATTTTGTACCATTGATTCCTCGATCCTTTCTTGTCATGTTCTTGATTTATCTTGTGTCCTTTTCTTTAGGGCTTCTCTAGAATCGGTGGTTAGAGCACTAGCAGTTTCAGCAGAACAAGGATCTGTTGGCCCACAATGAGAGACATCACCCGTTCCTGGAGGGATCAGAGTAGAACCCATAGAGGAGTACGAGGAACAACATATGCCAGAAGTTCCAGTACCCCTGGTCATACCAGTAGTGCTAGTAGTACTTGATACACCGGCATTGCTAGAGATTATTCGAGGAATGATAGCGGATCAACAATATCAGCAGCTTCAGCAGCAAGAGCAGAATGTCTTGTTGCATCAAGGATTACAGACGACCTTGGAGAGAAGTGTTAGAACGGACTTAGGGGCATCAGTGAGGTTCTGCCGACTCAACCCTAGGTACTTTGATGGCACTGAGGATGCCATTACCTCAGATGCTTGGCAGCAGAACATTAAGATAATACTGACAATAGCAAGGGTTCCAGCTAAGGAACAAGTTGATCAAGTCCGATTGCAACTCTAGGACCTTGCCAGAGATTAGTGGACAGCAGAAGAGGTTGATTTAAGATAACATATCTCATAGGACAACTTCCGAACCTATTTTAGGGTCAAGTATTTTGGAGTGGTAACGCAGCATGAGCTACAACAGAGGTTTGTCAATCTCAAACAGTTTGGAAGGACGATGGATGGATATACAATAGAGTTCTGAAGGCTTAGCAGGTTTGCCCCCACAATGGTGGCAATAGAACCAGAGTGGGCGATGAGGTTTCAGTATGGACGTCTGGAAATTCAGCAATTGGTAGAGGGCCATAACTATCAGCCCTTCAACGAAGTATTGATCGCATCCAGGCGACATGTGTAAACCCCCTCACCCAAAATCGGGCCTACCTTGCTTAAATAGTGAAACTAGGGCTAGACATTAGAACACGACATTTATTTAAGTATACAATAATTTATATCATGTAACGCATCTTACCGTTGCTTCGATAATTGGAGCACCTCACTAGCCATTGCCTATCTACAAATTTCACAACCTCATCCTAGACATGCCTGCCTACTATTCTGACCCTTGTGTAACTTATAATTATGCTCTCTTGTGCGAAAATTTAGTCCCACAATAAACGTCGCGGACGTTATTTCCTAATTCTAAATAAATTCTAACTTTGTACCCTTGTGCGTATCAATCGAAATTGGAGACACAATCTTGACCATTTTATGCAACCCGAATTTTATTAATATTATACATTGTACCCTCTATGTCCCTGACGCTTGTGTCCCACCAAATTTTATTTTTATGTACTCCTAATTAATTCCAGAACACCATGCACAGTATTTTTGATTAATTAAAATCCAATTTTTGCCTTTTTGCAATTTTCCAATTATTGGGCGTTTTATGCAAAAACGCATTGAGGTATCCCCACCATTGGACAATTCATGAAGAAATCTAACTTTCCCCTTCATAGAAATTTTTCCCATAATTTTCTGGATGTGCAAACGCGTAACATCGTCATTTTATTTTAATCCAATCCTTGCATTTAAACAATGTAATTGTAGCCTCCAAAACATCCTCATGCAAGCCCAAGGCTACTCCAAGGAGAGTTGACCAAGCCCACAAATTCCTAGGTCAACCCAAACCAAAATTTTATATGTATATATATCACACATCCCTTTATTTTTTCCTAAAAACTCTAATTCAAAACCCAAACCTATTTCCTTCAGCCTACTTCCCTTCACATCTCATCTTCTTCCTCTCCCTACCCTGCCGGAGCTCCGTCGGCCGTTTCCCGACCACCATGACTCCACCAGTACCTCCTTGCCTGCACTTCCCTTCCTCGACCACTGCCTCACCTCCACCGTCTACCTCCCTCGTCGGATCCATCAACACCACCACAGAACATCCCAGAGCTCCCCCACCATCTCGACATCCTCCTCCCTGACGTCTTCTTCCCCCCGCCCACGGGCAGACCCACCGCCTCGGCCGTCCTCGACCCGCCGACTGGACATCAGCTATCACCACCACCATTAACGACTGCTCTCCTCCGCCTGAGAGTCATCAGCCACCGCCACCATCTCAACACCACCACCACCGTCGAGTCCACCATCGTCCCCGAGTCGCCTTCTCCCTCCAGTGAGCCACCTCGCTGAGCAGTCCCCCGCAGCATGGCATCTCCTCTGCCGCACAACCTTCCCTCTCCTCCGTCTGAACGTCACCAGCCACCACGCCGGACGTCCCCGCTCCTCCCTCGACCGAACTCCTCTCCGAGCCCGCTGCACCTTCCTGCCAACCTGACCTCCTCCTCGTCCCCGAGAACTACTCCCCGCCGGCCTCGACTCTCCGGACCACCACCATCAGTGCCGAGCTCCTCTCCTTCCTCGACGACCGGAGTAACCCCAGCACCAGCACCATCACAAACGCCTCCCTCTTCCCTGTCCTAGTCCAACCTCCTCCCTGAGTCACCTCCTCCCCCTGCTCAGCCCTCCCCCTGACCGGACCACCCTCCTCCACTGGCCTAAACTCCACACCCTCCTGCACCACGACTCCATGAACCACTGGCCTGAATTCTTTTCTCCTCCATGTGTGCCTGTCCTCCGGCCGGATACCCTTCCCTCGCTGGCCGCAGTTCAGCAGTCACGATCACCATCATCATCTTCACCATCACCATACCTCATCATCCAATCATTATCATCACACCATCGTTCACATCTCCATCCTCGTCATCGTCCTCGTCAACACCATCGTCCTCGTCATCATCATCAGCATCGCATCATCATTATCTCACCATCAATCCATCATCATCATCGCTGTAGTCGTAATCATTATCACCATTGTCATCCTCACTATCATCGTCGTTATAGTCGTCACCATCATCATCATCGTCGTCAACCTCTCTTCGTCGTCGTCCAGCCGATCCCGTGCGCTTACACCGAGATTCGAACCTGTCCCATCTTCTTATTTTGTATGTGTGCTTGAGTATATATTATTAGGACATACGTATTGCTTATGACTATTAGCTGATATCGTACCCTGAGTCGGTGAACCCAGTGCTGCATACACGAACTCGTACTCGTATGCGTATATTATTCGATTTGATATATTTTTATATATATAGTATATGCATACTATTCAACTTGGTATACGTACAATTATTGGATGATATATATATATATATATGGTATATATGTATATTTTAATTAATTATATGCTAATAATAACTAGGAGTAGGTGTATTCAGACTGTACGACCCTAGGACACCGTGGACTGTCCCGTACTTACCTTGACCATGTTGACCCTAAGAACATGCTAGATGACTGTCTTGTGTAATTTATGTACTGGCCTAGACATATGTTATTTTGACTGACTGACTGTGATACAATATTTAATATAGGACACCCGCGTAAGTAGTCACGCAATTGACTGTGTTAGATGACTAGTGCCACCCCTAGTATACCCCTGAGTCCAGTATAAATATGGTTGTGTGTGTGCTAGTGTAATGACTAATAATTTTATTGTATCGTATTATGTGTACATAGGATATTGGGTTTGTTCTGCGCAACTTCTGGAGAAGGTTATTGGTACATTGCAGCTTCCTTGCCAGGCATGTATACCTTGCCATTGTACTGTTAGTTATATTCCATATGTTGCATGCATCTTTATTTTCTGTCTTTAGTTCATATATTTTAACTGTTATATAAAATGCGCGCGACGGTGTTGTCGCGATATGTTTTTACTTATGTATTTACATTAACCTTGTTTATGAGACTACCCCATTATCATGTAGCATCTTTAGGTTCATTGGCCGTGACACAGTGGTTACACGAGTTATGAGTCTTATGTAGATCACAGACATGTGTGCAGGGTTTGGCCTCATGTATGTATGGACCGTGTGTTAGGAATAACTGCTGTTAGAAACTTGCATGATAGGAGACTTAGCAGTTATTAGAGGTCCATGGACATAGCTTATTGTAGTACGGTGGCCCTATCATTATCCTTATTTGGTTGCAAGATTGGGCTAGGGTACTAAGAATAGGCTATGAACCAAATTGTGTCATGGATATGACGTGCTTAGAGCATAGGGTGGGGAGAACAACAAGTACCACATTTGAGCTCCTTTGCACTTTTCTCCTGTGCGCCCGAATTCTCCACCGGAGATACGGGTGGTGATGACCACTATATATTATGTACTATCAGGTGGGCCACCAGCGTTCAAAAGACGACGTGCCTTTTAGGCCCCTGGATCTCCAATAGAGAACCATGCCAAATCCCAGTTTTCAGCCAAATAGCTCACTTATGGGGAAAGTTGTTCTTAACTGCATTCACTTAGACGGTTAGACGACCATTGGATATTTATTTCAGTACTTTATTGGCATGCTTTTATGTATCTTGTTATGTACCTCTGAGGACCTGGCCCTTCCAGGTGTATCTGTTCTTGAGTATTCGCAGGAGCGCGGATTCGGATGGTTACATATGATTCGAGGGTACCTTCTCTTCGAGCCATGATTGATAGCTAGTATTTTTTTATATTGTGTTTGTTGTGTTGTTCTTATATTGTATTTGCTCTTATATTCAAGTTGGTAGTGGATTTGTTTCCACCCAACTATCATCCTTAGATACTTATATTGAGATCTAGTTTCATAGATACTGGGTATTTATTTATATTTGATTTCGTGGATGAGATTTAGATTATACCCTGTGACTTGTGATAGATTTATACCACTTGTGGATTGATATTTATATTACAGCGTACGCATGTGGTATAGTTTCCATATATTGGAGTTGCTATATCCATGCGGCTGGCATGCTTACGTGTCCTAGTCCTACGTATTTTTGGGACTAGGGCGTGACAACATGAGATGATAATGCAGATGTTAGCTTCGAGGACAGGAGGCCAGAAGAGTACTCATACACAGAGCGGAGGAGGAGGACTAGCACAACGGATGTCAGCACTATCTTCTGGCATTCGCATTCATGACACAGCTCCGAGGAGGCTAGTGGCATCGGCAGCAACAGCACCAGCTCGGCCATATCAGTCGAGGCAACAACAACAACGATTGGGAGCCCCAGTTAGATGTACGTATTATGGCAAGGGAGGCCATACCAAGGATGTGTACAGGGAAGCACATAATTTGTGCCTACGATGTGGTAGTCCAGACCATCGGATCGCCAATTATCTGATGATGCAAAGAATTAAAGGGCCAGCTGTAAACCCCCTCACCCAAAATAGGTATTTTGTGTGTATTTTATATTATTATATTTATTATAGATGTTGAATTTATTTAGGGTATTCTCTTAGTTAATTAGAAAATAAATTTATTGATAAATTTACTTATATAAATATTTATTTAGAATTATTTTAGGTTATTTTAGATTTTGGAGATTTTCTAGAATTTTTGGTAATTAAAACTTAGGAAACATAAATTTTTAGGACTTCCATGATTTACTATGAGACCATACTTGAATGTTGTTACTACCAAACATTTATTTTAGAGTTAAAATATTTAAATATATTTTTCTATAATTTATTTAGAATTTTAAGTAATTATTGGATTTTTGGAATTATTGAGGATTTATATGGATATATAAAGTCTTAATATTAGATAGAGGTAATTTAGTGTTAATAGATATTAATAAGATTATATACAAATTATTTGTATCATCTTTAATTCCATTTAAGATTATAAATTATTGAGATGAACTCAAACTCAATTTTAAATTAATTCAAATCATGAGCCTACTAGGAAAACAACTTCATGCATATCTTATCCTTATTTAAACTGATCATAATCATATCCAAATTAGCCAATCCTAGTCTTATTCAATTAAACAATCTTCACCATTATAAATACCTTTTAGACTTATGGAATAAACTCATCTTTCATATTTTTTATCCCCAAACTCCTCTCTTTTTCGTCCAAAAATAGTCAAAATTCGTCATAAATTCAGCCTCATTTTCTAGTAGTTATGACATTTAAAAAGTCGATATCTCCTAGCTCCGGACTCCAAACGCTCTCCAGTTTTTTTTTGTTAGAATCATATCAAGGTTAGTTTTCTAAATATATAAATTATTTTAGTAATTTCAGAACCTATTTTTCCAGAATATTCCGAAAGTGCCAGCTGTCCGAAATCAGACATATTTTTGTATTTTCGAGATTTTGGGAGATCTCGAACTCGGAATTATGAACCGTTTGAAGTTTCGGAAAGCTGACATGATGAAATTCCAGAAAAGTATTTTTATAGAATTTAAAATATAATTTTTTCTACTGTAAAATTTGTGCAACGTAGACGTAAATAGGAAACCACCGAAAACTGTCATCTATGCGCCCTTGTGGCCATAACTCTTTACCGACTTATGATTTTATAAAACTGTCGATTACAACGCTCATGTAGCGTTAAAATCAATAAGATTCCACACACAAATCTAGGATTTGAGTTGGTTGTCTTTTTGGTCAACGGATTGCCTCGATTTGCGTACCATGGATCACAAATCCGTAAAGTTGACTTTCTTTGGACCAAAATTAAGGTTTAACAATAAAATTAGATTATAATAAGATTAAAATAATATTTTAGGTTATTTATTCAGAATTAAATTAATTAAAATGGAGCAACCTATTCACCCACTTTTGTAACCTAACTTATTTAATTTATGTGACGGGTAGATCAGACGACGCCTTGAGTTGTTACTTCATCCTTTTTTAGAGCAGGCAAGTATACCTTGCCATTGTACTGTTATTCATATTCCATATGTTGTATGCATCTTTATTTTCTGTCTTTAGTTCATATATTTTAACTGTTATATAAAATGCGTGCGACGGTGTCGTCGTAATATGTTTTTATTTATGTATTTGCATTGACCATGGTTATGAGACTACCCCATTATCATGTAGCATCATTAGGTTTATTAGCCATGACACAGTTGCTACACAAGTGTGAGTCTCATATAGATCACGGACTACGTGACAGGTCTGGCCTACTGTACGTATGGGCCGTGCGTTAGGGATAACTGCTGTTAGAAACTTTGTATGCTAGAAGACTTAGCAGTTATTAGAGGTCTATGCACATAGCCTATTGTAGTACGGTGGTCTCATTCTTGTCCTTGTTTGGTTACAGGATTGGGCTAGGGTACTAAGAATAGGCTATGAACCAAATTGTGTCATGGATGTGACATGCTTAGAGCATGGTGTAGAGAGAACAACAAGTACCGTATTTGAGTTCCTTTGTACTTTTTCTATTGTGCGTCTGGATTCTCCGCTGGAGATACGGGTGGTGATGACCACTATATATTATATTATTATCAGGGGGGCCTCCGCCGTTCAAAAGACGACGTGCCTTTGTAGGCCCCTGGATCTCCAATAGAGAACCATGCCAAATCCCAATTTTCAGCCAGATAGCTCACTTGTGGGGAAGTTGTTCTTAACTGTATTCACTTAGATGGTTAGGCGACCCATTGGACATTTATTTCAGTACTTTATTGGCATGTGTTTTATGTATCTTGTTACGTCCCTCTGAGGACCTGGCCCCTTCCAGGGGTATCTGTTATTGAGTATTTGCAGGAGCGCAGATTCGGAGGGTTACATATGTTTCGAGGATGTCTTCTCTTCGAACTCGTGATTGTTAGCTGGTATTCCTATATTGTATTGCACTTATATTGTAGTTTCTCTTATATTCGAGTTGGTAGTGGATTTGTTTCCACCCAACTATCATCCTTAGATACTTCTTATTGAGATCTAGATTCATAAATATTGGTTATTTATTTATATTTGATTTTCGTAGATGAGATTTAGATTATACCCTGTGACTTGTGATAGATTTATACCACTTGTGGATTGATATTCATATTACAGCGTACGTATGGGTTTGGTTTCCATATATTGGAGTTGCCATATCCATGCGGCTGGCATGCTTACGTGTTCCTAGTCCTAAGTATTTTAGGACTGGAGCGTGACATGTTTTAGTGGTGGCCCATGCAGGTCGAGAGCATATTGTCTCGGTTACGTTACTGTACCGAACAAGCCTGTACCTAGGACTAGAGTATAGGATCTCATCCATATTGGTTACGACTCATCCTCCTTCCAATCCATTCCATTTGAATAATTTACATCCTGCTTGATTTATGTGCTTCCCTATTAGTTTCTTGAGTATAGCTGTTTGATAATAAATGAAAGAAATAAAATGAGGTTTATACGAAACCCGCTCTTTGGTTTACAAACAAGAAGTATAATTAATCCTATACGAGGATGTCAAGTACAATTTTTTAATCTGGGTGAATATTGCTATAGGAGTCTAATCTGCAGTCGATCACTTTGTCCCTTGGACTACACGATGATGAAGAAGTGTCGTAGAAGAAGAAGATGCTTCACAGATTGCAAGAGGGAGAGGATGCTCGATGCCAAAGTCGTCGATCACTACTCTTTGTCTGAGCTCTGGATTCTTCTCTCTCAAAGACTTTTTGACTCTCGACCCTGTTTTCTTCACCTTTTTTTTGACCCTGGACCTCTGTCGATAGAGGTCTCTATTTATAGGGTTTTAGTGACAGTAACCATCCAGTCGACGTAGAAGCCGGGCAGTAGAGAGTATGGCACTTTTTACGCGACGGTTACAACAACCGTTACCCATGTATAAATGATCTTCTGAATTTGCGTGTGATGCGTATCCCATTAAGAGATAATGCGTATAACGGCTGCGAAGATCATGGCATAAAAGCCACGTAGGTTGTTATCCCTCGCGTAGGAAAGGTTGGCGTAGAAGCCAATAACTGTCACCATGGCGTAGAAGCCAAATAGTTATCAAACTGGCGTAGAGGCCGGGTAGGCGTAGAAGCCGAGCAGGCATAGAAGCCGAGTATGCATAGAAGCCGAGTAGGCGTAGAAGCCGGATGCTATATAGACAGGTAGCTAGCGTAGAAGATAGCTGATCCTCCATCCTTGATTGGGGCCTTGAGCGAATTCTGGACCAAATAGCCTAAATACGCACCAATGCAAACGTAGCCTGAGTTGGTGTATTTCAAGGAGATAGCGTACGGCGTGCTCCTCATAGCTGAAAATAGTCTGGTGGCGTATTCCAAGGAGATAGCGTACAGCGTGCTCCAATAGCTGAAAATAGCTTGATGGCGTAATGTGCAAAAGTGATGATGTGGACGTTTTAGCCAAAATTATGGCTTTTGGAGATATAATCAAATCTCTTGCATTAAATACAGAGATCTGCCCCCATCCTGCGCATTAAATGCAGAGACGTGTCTCGAAGATCTGCCACCATTCTGCACATTAAATGCAGAGACGTGTCTCAAAGATCTGCCACCATTCTGCGTATTAAATGCAGAGACGTGCCTCGAGCCATGTACGAAGAGCAGCTTTTGACGTGGCAGCCTGTTTGTCTTCTGTGGAGCGTAAAAAGCTCATATCTGCCTGTGTAAAACTAGGCAGCATATTCCTTTATATGCGTAAAAGCAGTTTACGCCAAGGAAATGTCACTAAACGACAGTTTGGGTTGCTGTGTCGCGCCATCATTACAACCGTCGTCTGGATAGTCGTGCAATACTCTTTGTCAGGAGTCGGACATCAGGTTTACTACATGATTTGACCGGTTCATTCAAGGAATACGAAGCGTTCCTCGTACACTTCAATGCTGCATTAAAAACGGATGAGTTTTACGCCATAAAGGCGATATAGCACCCTTTTTACACTGAAGCAGCCTGGACATACTGCATTATGCGGATAGACCTTAAGCTTATATTTTACATTGTGCTTAGCGAGAAAGCTCTATTGTACGCTGATGGCTCCGAAGTCATATTTTACGCTGCCCAGCACCAAAATGTTGCGTATAACTCTTTAGCGTATTTTTAATGCTTCTACAAGACCCCCTTCAAAGTTTTCAAATTCCTCATAATTTGAAACACTTTGAATGAAGCATAAAATGGTCAAGTCTGACTCGTTCTTTAAGGCTGACTTCTTGGCGGATTATTGGGGATTTGTTGGGATTCGGTGTGTTCTCTTTTGCCTATATAAGGGCTGAGAAGTTAACCTGTTCTTCCCACATTTCTTTCACCACACAGAGATGATTGCCGGAGTTCGTCGGGTCGACTTGAAGAAGAAGACCATGTTCTTCCAGCATGTAAGGAGCCAAAAAAGAAGGCACCTTCGAGCAAATATCCTCTGCAACGATGGATCATGGAAGGATATCATAGCTTCCTTTGCTCGGGATAATCAGCGACTTCATATGGCGGTTCGTCTAGGAGAGAGGAAGGGTCACATTCGACCACGCAGCTTGCAAGCTATATTTTCTCCTGTCATTTATGGACGAGAGCATACAAACTAGCTCTGTCCTCGAGTATTGAGTCGGGTCTAAAACCTCAACTCAATCTGTCATGGCGTATGGAGGATGGGCCCTGAATAATTTAGGCATGCCCAATTTTGTATCCTCCCACCATTAATTATTTTCTTGTTAATCGGTCGCGAAAACCGACTAACTGCTGAAGAAGACAGAAGAAGATCTCCACCAATACGGGAACCTGGCAGAACAGAATCCGGGGGTGACCTTCCGATGAAGATGAGAAAATCCTTTGTAGACAGGATTTCTCTCATATATAATTATGAAGATGAAGAAAAACCCTTTGTAGACTGGATTTCCCTCATATGTAATCATAATTTAATAAAATTGTCTTCTTCTGTGCATATGATTATCTTGTCATATATTTTGCTGTGATGAAGTCTGAAAATGTGTAGCTTCGACACGTCTGGATAACTTTACGCCGACTCTGATAGAAAGAGTACTAGGTCCCGTCCTGTCTTTTACGTATAACTAAAGATGCGCAGAAAGTCGCTTAGCATTTAAGTCGAGTATTCGAACTGTCCTGCTGTTAGGAATGGGGAGCTGCGTAGAATTCTGAACCGTCACTTCTGATAAGAAGAATTTTTGTTCAGACCATCATCTTCAAGAATAATTTCCCGAGAATCCCTTGAAATAGGGCAAGAAACGGCTGTCAAACTGAGTTGCCATCTTGAACTGTGGAGGAAATATTCAGACTGGATTCTGGCTGAACTTCCAATCGACCCAAGAAGAAGAGTAATTTTCAAAGCTGAACTCTGTATGCTTTAGGTACTTGGGATATTTTGAGGTCAAGAAGGAGTATCTTCTGTGTGAACCCTTGTAATTGACCGCCTTGAGATTTGTTCATATACATACGCATACTCTGGCCTGCGTATTTTCAGATATTCGGAGAGTCATAGATCTGTAAATGTGGATGAGCGTAAAATCATAAGTTCGTAGCCTCTCGAGCGTAAAAGCTGTTGAGCATAAGAGCATCCGTACGTAGAAACTGTAGATTTATAGCCTCTGAAAAGAAAATCTTCCGAGCGTGAAGTTGTGGATTTGTTGCCTCTGAGCGTAAAAGCCACCGAGCGTGAAATCATAGATTTGTAGCTTCTGAGCGTGAAGTCGTAGGTTTGTAGCCTCTCGAGCGTAAAAGCTACCGAGCATAAAAGCATCCGGGCAAAAACCATAGACTTATAGCCTGTGAGCGTAAAACCGTAGATTTGTCGCTGCCGAGCGTAGAAAGCTCCTTAGCGTAAAACCACGAATCTGCTTTGCACGAAAACTTTTTGAATTCGCTGACTGTATGCCTTCCTTGAGTAATAGGCTGACGTAGTCCCCAATCATAATCGAATATTAAATATCCGGTTTGGTTAGGGATTCGAGGAGTCCATCCAAACTCTATATATATCCCAAGGCTTTCAGAGAGAAGACTCTTCACCTGTCTTTTGCAAAAGAAAGCTTTTGTCTCTTCGAGTTCTTTCCTTCGTTTCCTCTGAGTATTCTGAGTTTTCAGCAATGGCACCAAAACAAATCTCTTCCTCTAAGGGAAAGAAGGTTGCCTCCTCTTCTCGCTCCTCTGCCCAAGCAAGAGCAACTCCCATCGGGCAAGGCGGTCCTCATTCTGAACGAAGTGTCCCACCGACAAGCTGTGCACCGGGTGTTATAGGTAAGGCTTTTGGGACGACAAGAAAAATAAAGAAAATCCTTCACACACGTTGTACGTAATCGCGCTAGGTCGTCTTCTGTGCTGATAGCCTCTTTGAGAAAGATGATGCACAGAGATGTTTCATCTTTTACGCCCATATTTCTAATGTTTCAGCGTAAAAACTCCATATTTTTGCAGTCTGGCATAAAAGCTTTGACTGTTGAAACTTGGCGTATACTATAAAATTTCAGTATTACGCTTCTGGATGAAAATTCTGGCGTAATAACCCAAACTTTGGCAGTCTGGCGTAAAACACAGGCTGTCAGATTTTTTGTGTATACTGCCAGTCTTGAATTTTATGCCTTGGAAGAAGATTCCAGCGTAAAAGATCAAGTTTTTACAGTCTTGGCATAAAGCACAGACAGTTGATCTTCGGCATATGCTGCAAGATTGTGAGGTCTAGTATAGAAACTGACGTATTTTTCTTGCACTTTGTAGTTAACTTGCATATGTCTCTGTTGGCTGAGGTGATGGGTTCCGCTGCCGGGATGCTGTATTCCAACTACCTGGAGGATTTGTCCCACGTGACATTTCCTATCTCTGGACCCCAGTATCCTGAAGGAAGGGGAATCCTGATATCGTCTCAAGGCGAGCGAATGCTGTTGAGTATGATCAACGGAGAGCCCCTGACGTACATAGATGGGGCCCAATATATAAAGCCGGCTTTTCTCTTCGGGGACATGATTGACAAACAGTCCCAAACGAAGCCCAAGAAAGAACTCTGGGTTTTCCCTGCCGGGGGCTTGGTCATGTATCTGCCCAAGATGCTGAGAGACTACCCCATCTCGGCATTCTTCCATGCCACATATCCCAGGAGGATGTCGTGGACGCTGACTCCCAATCTTCACGGCCAGCCGGGGAAGATATTTTATCAGAAAGGATCTGACCAGGGGTCATTTGTCAGCCGTCCTTCCGGCTCTGTGATGCCGTTCAGGGGATTGTATCCGGGCAGTATCCCAAGTGAAGACACTTCACTGCTCCAACCGGTCCAATTACCGACTTTCTGTAAGGATTTTATGGGGCATGGAGGAGTATACCACAAGGTTTAACCCTCGGATAAATGGGTGGATCACCCCTAGAAATCTTCGATGGGCTCGCTTAGCTGACTGGGCCCTGAAGCATTTTCAGACTGAGCTGGAGAGCATTAGTCTGTACGTAGCTGTAAGTGCTACCAGTGTTGGGTTACCTCTTAACCCCAGCCTATTTCTGGCTTTGATGGAGCGATATATCTCGCTCACCGGGACTTTCGCCAATCCACTGGGGGAGTTAGGATTGGCCCTCCACGAGATGGCAGAGATCTCGAGACTGCCAATGGGGGATACTCCTTATGAAGAGTATGTTCCCACAAACCAGGAGCTGGGGGATTCAGACCCTCGGGTAGTGGTAGTGTACCAGGAGATGATGTGCCACTACCTTGCTTGCACCGCCTTTTATAATGAGCCCTCCGATCTGGCTCATACCAATAAATGGGCATCCTACCTCTTCTTAAACCTGGCCAGGGCTGCTAAGCCAAAGAAAGTCTTGGATAGCAAGGATCAGCCTCTGAGTTTTCTGAGCGTGCTTAGTGCTCAGGTAGTCCATGATCTCATGGAAGACGCTGGGGCTCCAGATCAGATTTTCGACGAAGGGATAGGGAAATATCCTGCAAGCACTAAGGCCTACAGTTATTTAAGGCATTACCGCAGGCCTCTATCCAAGGAAGCTCAACTGGCTGGCTTCCTCTCTATATGGCTGCGCCGACTGGTAGTACCCGACATTGCATCTGCGGATCGCATTCACCGCAACACCTTATGGCCTGCAGTGCGTCTGGTGTTCGGGGCAAGACTGGGTTTGCTCTCTGCCATGGTATACCGGATACAAGCTGGCCTGAGGGCCATTACTGATGGGCTGCTTGCCGATGAAACTCGGTGTGATAGCCCAGGGTAGAATTATCGTACCTGTATTTGATGGGATGGTTAATTCTCCATAACCCCAGGGTAATGTCTCCCTGCTCTGGCAGTAGTTCGGGGAGTAATTTCTTGCTGAATTACAAGAATTTCTCCTGGAACATGACCACAGTTTTAGACTGTCTGAGGGCACTAAATTTCAGTCACAGCTGGAAGCTCTTCTGTACCGTCCCCTCGGTACATATCAATCAACAGGGGCACAGACTTCAGGACTTAGGCGACGGAAAGACTGTTCTTTCTCCTGAAGCTTTTAATTGGTTGGTCTGCATTAGACCTTTCCATTTAGTGTACAGAAGTGAAGACCAATGCTTCTTGGAACCCTATCTGCCTAGTCGGTTTGCCAGGCAGTTTGGGTATGACTAATTGCATGTGGACAATGCCGTCACCAGTTTAAGTCCAGGGGTGGACTTATCGATGGAGCGAGAGGGTGGCGGTACTTCATCATGGGTCGCACTGAAGCAACTTTTACTGTGCCCGCGACTTCACTCTCCATGGAGCTGCGCATCCTCCACTCGTATGCCCAGTTTTATGTGGCAACCAACACCTTCCATTATGATTTTGATATGCGTGGAAGTTTTAGGATGCCCTCCTCCAAGTCCGCGGGAAGAAACGAAATCCCCTTAGTTTCCTTCGATGAGGGTGAAGATTCCGTCAATCCGGATGAACCTTTGTTGGCAGTATCGAGGGGTAAAATACCTCCGCCTGCAGGGCCTCTGGTCATCTCTAGTAAGCGAAGGGCTCATGTTCCGAAGGAGACTTCCCCTCGCAAGAAGAAGAAGAAGACGGTTAGTCGTCCTGTCAGGACTTCCCACGCTGAGGTTCCTAGGAGTGAACCTGTTGTTTCCCTCTTCAGGGACGATTCTTTGATTGGAGGTTCCTCGCCTTTTAGAGAGGGAACCTCTACAGTTCCGGCTGGCGGTGCCGGAAATCTCTGCTTGAGGTTACTGTCGCGGCTACCGCTTCAGGTAGTGGTACGAGATCGCCTTCGGGGCTGAGCCGAATAAGGATATCTTTATCCAGACCAGCAACGGGAGAAACCCCTGCCGTGTCTGTAAGTATACCCAGTAAGATTCCATCTGATGAACCTCGATTGGATCTGGGTGAAGATTCGGAAGAATACCTGCCTACGTCAGTTGGCATACCCCCTTCTCCAGGTATGAAAGCTTGCTTAGCATCATTAAGAAATAATTTAGCTATACTGGCTGCAGACGCGATATATATACCATTGGCCATGGGTAAATGTCGTCTTTACGCCTCTTTTAGAAAAATTAACATTATGTTGATATTAACTTTCTTTTGTCTTCTTTTCAGGGAAAGACATCTACGGGGAGGGTAGTGTTGACGCGCCTTTTGGCTCTGTTTCAGCTCCTAGCGATGACATGGAGGTGCCCGACTTCGAAGAGGAAACATTTTCGGGTGCCGGCTCACCCAAAATGATTCCGATATCTCAAGAGGAGGACGAGCCTGTCGTTACGACAATACCTCCTTTGAGTACGCTGGCCACTTCGTCCGTTGTTGGCGCATCCTCTTTTGTCACACCATCTGTTGAGGCGACGGCTGTGGCAACATCGTCTGCAGTCATTCCTGGAGGGAGGTTCGCCAATATTGCAGCCACTCCCAGCGTCCATTCGGATCTAGCCATGCTGACTGAGCAGTATACTAGTATCTTCTATACCACTTTAAAAATGCTGATATCAATGGTGCTGGAGAAGAATCTAGGCTTCGAGGCACTGAGGAGGTCCTCTCAGCTTGCGATAGTGCCGATCAGAGACTTCAACGACACCGGGAGGGCTGACACGCTGGAGCAGATAGTTAATGGTTTGGAGCAACCCATTAACGAATATTTGCAGCTATCTCGAGGCAGCATTGAAGACCTGGTCCAGGCTGAATATGACTCCCTGACTGCGCAGCTTGCTAAACAGATGGAAGGCCTAAATAAATCCATCCAGACACATCAGCAGGAGATGAATGAAGAAAAAGCTGTCTTGGAGGAGGTTATTCCTCTTCAAACAAAGTGCCAGGCCGAGCATGAAGGAAATGTAGCGAGGGTCCGTAGACTGGAAGCAAAACTCGCTCAGGGAAAGGAGTGGGCTTCTCAGTCATCGGAAGCTCTAGATGTGGTGAATGGTCGACTGGGTATAGCTCAACAGAACTCGGCGCGTGCAGGAGTCGCCTGTGCTAGTTTTGTTCAGGCTATATCCCAACTGTCCCTCCTGAGCAATGATGAGGTACGACTGGAGCGGGCCCGCACTACCGTTTTAAGCTCCAGGACTGAGAAGATGGCCGCACTGGCGCAGCAGATTCGCGACCTAACCGCTCCCCCCAAATGATGTACCCCCTCTTTTTTTAATATAATTTTGCTCTTTCTGGGAATAATAAAGAGGTTTTATCAGACTTTGTGGATCCATCATTTTGGAATATAAATGACAGGTTTGGGTGAAAGTGATATCAGAGGTAATATGGACGTGTAATACTCTCGATAAGCTTCAGCTGGATATATCTATTCAGAGGTTATATGGACATAATAGAATATGCTCCAACTAAAATTTGTACACAAAACACTATCAGAGGTAATATGGACGTGATAGGTCTTGAAGTTCCAAATTAGTTAAACATATCTATTCAGAGGTTATATGGACATGATAGAATACGATCCAACTAGTTTCGTTTTGGAAGTAGTATTATCAGAATGAGACCTTCACCATACTCCATTTGAGTAAAGGAGGTTAAGCATAGTACCTCTTCAGGAATTTGTCGTTGATAGGAGCCATTAATAAATCTCTGTTAGGCTTGGCTAATCTATAAGCGTCGTTTGAGAACATCGTCTCGATCACATAAGGGCCTTCCCATTTGGGTTGGAATTTACCCTTACTCTTGTGAGTAATAATCATTGGCCTTCTCACAGCTAAAACTAGCTTGCCAACTTTGAATACTCTTTCCTTTACTTCTTGATTAAAAGCTTTGGAAATACGTGCCTGGTAGAGTGCGATGCGCTGTTGAGCTTGGAGGCATTTCTCGTCTAATCTTTCTAGCTCTTGAAGCCTTAATAGGTCATTCTTTTCTTGAGTCAACTCATTAGCCACTGCTATCATGAGTGACGGGATTTGGATTTCGATGGAGAGAACTGCTTCACTCCCATAAACCAATGAGAATGGGGTACAACCTGTCAGTGCTCGTACCGTTGTGCGGTATGCCCAGAGACATTCTCCCAGCTTCTCATTCCAATCTCTTTTGCTCGAAGAGACAAACTTTTTCAAGAGTTTGATAATGGTTTTATTGAAAGCTTCCGCCAAACCATTACCAGCAGGATTATATGCCGTAGAGGCCATATTTTGTATTCGATTTTTATCGCAAAATCGATGAAACGCTTGGCTGATGAACTGAGGTCCATTGTCATAAATTATCCTCCGGGGTATCCCAAAGCGATAAATGACATGATGCTTCAAGAAGCTGATCACATTAGATGTCTTCACCTCAGCAAGAGGGGTCGCCTCTGCCCATTTGGAGAAATAATCCATGATGGCTAGTATGAACCGGTGACCTCTGGAAGAAGATGGGTGAATAAGACCAATGATATACATACCTCATGCTTCGAAAGGCCAGGATGCAACCGTAGGATGTAGATATTCAGAAGGTTGATGTATAAAGTCTGCATGAACCTGACAGGCTTTGCATTGTCATGCATACTTTATTGCATCTGTGATCATAGTAGGCCAGTAATAGCCCATCCTCCTGATACGATCCTGTAGCTTAGGACCGGGTTGATGCACTTCGTATACGCCATCGTGAGCTTCACGGATAATCCGCTGTGCCTCGTCATCGGAGAGACATCTCAACAGCAGTCCGTCGTAGGTCCGACGATATAGACATTGTGAAGACGCATCAAAATAGAAGCGTAATGATCGTCTTTTGATGGATACTGCTTCTTTAGGGTCCTCTGGTAAGATTCTGTATGCTACGAAATCTATAAAGGAACTTCTCCAGTCTCTCTTGGGAGGATCAGTGTTCACAGCGTAGCTGTATTCTATATAAAAGTTATTTTTCACACAGAATAAATCTCTGTTAAGAAGGATCACCGAATTCTGCCTTCTTATAGGAATAGCAAAATCTGCAGCTAGACTGGCTAGGGAATCAGCTTCCAGATTCTGAGATCGAGGCACATGTTCTAGGAAGAATCCTTTGAATGTCATGGCTATTTCGACCGTTGCTTGGTGATAGGGAATAAGATCTGGATTTCGGACTTCATATATTCCTCGGACTTAATTGACGATCAGCAAAGAAACACCGAAAGCTTCCAGAGATTCGACACCCAATTCTTTAGCAACTTGGAGCCCGATTAGTAGAGCGTTATACTCCACCACATTATTGGAATAGGGCTCGCTAAGAGAATACGCTCGATAGATGACGAGTTTATCAGGAGTAACCAGGATAATTCCTACTCCTGAAACCACGTTTCCCCTGGGACCAGTCGAGGAGGCACCATCGAAGAATAGTTGCCATGCATCACTTTTCATTGCGGAATTATACTCTGCAACTTCGTCGGGAATGTCCTCGTATAGTTTGGAGGTCTCCGGGATCGGATGAGCGGCTAGAAAATCAGCCAATGCTTGGCCTTTGATGGACTTCTGGGGGACGTACACCATATCATAAGGTATTAATAAAATTGCCCAAGTCGCGAGTCAAGAATTAAGAGCACTTGGTTTGTTCATCAATACCCGAAGAGGATTGATCCTGGAGATGATATGAATAGTCTGGCCTGTGACATAGTATCGTATCTTCTGGATAGCGAACATCAGAGCCAAGCATTCTTTTTCTACTGGACTGTACCGATGTTCAGCTCCGACCATCATCCTGCTTAGATAGTAGATAGCCTGTTCATGACCCACATCGTTCTTCTGTACGAGAAGAGCTCCCAGAGAATGATCCATTGCTCGAACATACAGCAAGAATGGTCTTCCTATGACGGGAGGCACCAGAACTGGCAGATTAGTGAGGTAGCATTTGATATCATTAAGCGCTTGCTGACAGGCTTCGTCCCATACAAAGGATACACCTTTCTTCATGAGACGAGAAAAAGGCTGACATTTTCCAGAGAGGTTGGATATGAATCTCCGGATATAAGCCAGATGACCTTGAAATCCCCTGAGTTCCCTCAGATTACGGGGTGGTCGCATTTCCAGGATGGCCTTGACTTTATCAGGGTCCACTTGAATGCCTTTTGCGGTAATGACAAATCCCAGGAATCTGCCACTGGATACACCAAGAAAGGACTTTGTAGGATTCATTTTTAGTTGATGTTGGCGCATCAATTCAAATACTGTCTTCAAATCTTGGATGTGATTTTCCTTGAGGCAGCTTTTGACAACTATATCGTCTATGTAATATTTCACTACTTTGCGTAAATGCTCGTGGAATATGTTACTCATAGCCCATTGGTACGTAGCCCCGGTATTCTTCAATCCAAAGGGCATGACCGTATAGCAATATACCCCCAATAGTGTCCGAAATGCAGTATGCTTCTCGTCTTTAGGATGCATCTTGATTTGATTGGATCCTAAAAATTCATCCATGAAAGACATGCGTTCAAACCTGCAGGTATTATCAATCATGACGTCTGTAATGGGAAGAGGAAACTCATCCTTGGGGCAAGCTGCCTTCAGATCTCGGTAATCTATGCAGACACGTACTTTTCCATTTTCCTTCATGACTGGGACAACATTGGCGACCTAGTCGGGGTGTTGTTCTTCCCGGATAAAATCGCAGGCTATCAACTTCTTGATTTCAGCTTCAATGGTGTCCATCATATCCGGACGGAACCGGCGTTGGTGTTGCTTTACAGGCATCGAATTGGGCAATATATTAAGTTTATGAGTAGCCACCTTTGGATTAAGACCTGGCATATCCTCATAATTCCATTTAAAGATGTCGATATATTCTTTTATCAGCTGGATAACTTCTTTCCTTTCTTCTTCGGAAAGATTGCTACTGATAAATATCGGCTTTGGCGAAAGTTCATTCCCAACATCAATCTGGATAACTTTATCTTCAGTGGGAGGTTCTCTCTGCTCGAACCGGAGTTCCCATTGTGTACCCATTTGTTGAGCCCAAGAGTCATTCTCAAACGGTTCAGATTATTGTTCTTCTGCTTTGAAGGAATCTGCCAATACCGTATTTACTGATAATGTTCGTTCGAGAGCATCAGATGAGTCGGAGGATGATGAGCCATTTTAAGAAGAGGAAAAGATGTCCTCGTTTGACTCAGAAGTTGCAAAGGAGGTGGTATACCCTAACCCAAAACGAGTTCGTTGACAGTAGGGATCACCGTCCAGCGGCATTCGTCTACCTTTCCCGTAGTTGAGGCCTGGTTCCAGCTTCAAGTCATAACCCATACTTTGTATAATCTTCAAAGTTTACGGGCTGTATCTGTGAACTTGCATTTTACCAGCATCGTCATCGAGAGAATCTTCTTGTATAGTCGATTCATTGCGCATGCGATCGAAGACCATTGAACGCTGACTGCTGCAAGTAGGCGGGACAATGAAGACAGAATCCTCATGTGGTCCATATGTCGTGGTAACATTGGATGATAATGCTACTTCCCACATATACGGATGATAGGAATCTATAGCTTCCAAGAATTTTGGTGCTATAGGTTCTATATCGTCATGGAGAGAGGATTCCTGATTTGGAATTCGAGCGTCAATATACTGGAAAAGAGGATCTTTATTATCATCTGAAACTGCATTCCCGGTTGTATTTACATCAATTGGCTACTTGCTGCGCCGAAGGTTGATGACCAAGGGTGGAGGCTTCTGGTTCAAAGTGATCACTAGAGGATCACCTCCTTTTCTTGACCTGGTCTTGTTCAGGTGGATAGCCATAGGCTCCATGGATTTTGGACGAGTAGTTCGCCCTTTCACCTTGATTGATAGTGGTTGCTTGGCAGAGGGTTCTTCTGGCTCCCGACAGGATTCCTTCTCTTCTTCGCCTGACACCTCCTCCATATAGTCTTGAGTGTACAACATGGCATCAGAGTAGTAGGATTCTACTCCTTTAAACTGGTTCAGGTTAGCAAACTCCGTTCGTACTGTTCCTTGGGCATCTACATATTTAAAGCATTAATGTAGAGTCAAAGGAACAATGTTGTGGTCGTGGATCCAAGGTCTACCTAGCAGAATATTGTAGGATACCTCTGAATCAATAACATAGCATGTAGCCAAGGATCTGAGGTCGCCAATCTAATCCTCAGACAAATTTTCTCTAACGGCTTACTTTTTCTGGCATTGAAACCCACGATTGTAGTGGTGGTATAAGCCAATTCGCTGGTAGGAATCCTCAGCGGTCTGAGCAGACTATGAGGAATGATGCTTATCGATGATCCTGGATCTATGTGAATCCGGTCGACCTCCATGGAACCGATATACCCGGTGTAATAGAGGGATCTGTCATGCCTGTTATGTTTTAACAGCATGTTATCTTGAGTGAAAGTGATATTCGGGACCACCTCCATCACACTATGGCATTGAGGACATGCTACGGGTTCTTCGTCAGGGGACTTGAGCTGGGTCAAGTATGCATCCACCTGCATTAATGCTTCACTCAGGGCTTGACGAGTGTCTTGAGAGAGCCTGAGTAGTTCGAAGATGGACAACCTGGCTGGTGTATTAGCCAATTGGACCAAGATATCGAAGTTGTATGGCTTCTCTAAACCTTTGTTTTGAATGTTTTTCAAAGGTTTATCGAAGCGCACTTCTTTTTGCTTTCCTTTGTCCGCCGAAGTTGGTCTCGAAGGACAAGCCTCTAGTATGATGGCGGGTTCCGGTTCTGAAGGCTTGGCAGCTGAAGCGTCTGCCGGTGCATCTTCCTGACTTGCTCCATAATCCTTGAGGTAAGCTTTCCCTGAACGGGTTCCAGTAGCCAAGACCTCGTCTTCTGATGCCGAGTGTACCGTAACCATGTGACATGGTTTATGCTTCGAGTTTTTCTTAGACTTAGCCTTAGCATCTTGAGTCTCTTCCTCGATTTCTGACACCAGATATGGTTGAACCCACATAATCTCGCCTCGCTGGGTTGTTAGGGGTACCAGGTCGTGATTTTGACCCCTAGTTGGAGGGAGATTAACGATGTTCATTGTTGTCTGGGAAATAGGTGTAACACCATTCGGGACTTCTTGGGGAGGCAGATTGCCAAATTATAGAGAGATCTTGTTGGTTGTGACCGTCTTTTCGTTGTTGTGCAGAGTGATGGCCTTAGCATCGATCAGCTCCTGGATCTTCCTCTTCAGTACATAACACGCTTTTGTAGGGTGGTGTATGTATCTATGGAAGATGTAGTACTTGGGGTTATTGGTACTGCCGACATTATTGGGCCGCTTCACCTCAGGGAGGGTAATCTTGCCGCTGTTGACGAGACACTCGAATATGCTCGGAATATCGTCGTCGTTAAAAGAGTACACTTCAATGGGCCTGGAAGTCCCAGGTTTTATCTGTGTGGTTATCGCAGTCTTTTGCCTGGACGTGTTGATCGCCAGAGCTTCTTTTCCTTTGGCCCCACGAGGATGGTCGCTGTTGGAGGATGACCTCTTGCCTCTATCGGAGGCAGAGATCATGATGCCATTATCACGCGCCTTCCGACTGTTGTCCTTGGCAACTACCGCTGAGATGATGAACGAGGGCCAATCATGGAACTGATATGGTCCTGTTAACACCGAGATCCCGGGAAGAAGGTTCTTCCTGTAAATGTCCACTAATGCCGAGTCTGGAACTCTGGGAGGCATTTGCAAAGTGGCTTGACAAAAACGTTCGATGAAAGTGCGAACGTCCTCTTTTTTCTTCTGCTTCACTTCGATGAGAGAGGACATAGACATGTCCATCCCTCCCTCGTAGAATCGTGCGAAGAATAAAGTCTTAAAGTATTCAAAGGAAGTAATGTAGTTGTCCGCCAGACTACGGTACCACTGATAAGCCACTACCGAGAGACAGCCCTTGAACACCCGAGTGAGGAGGGCATCATACCCCTGTAATAACACCGTCATCATACTGAAGTAGTTCATGTACTGACTCGGTGATGTTTTTCCCTCGAACAAAGCCATAGTCTGTGGTTTGTATCTACGAGGGAAAGGGACCTCATCCTAGATAGCCGGGTAAGGCTAGTTGATTCCCAATTTCTTGAGCTGATCTTTGTGCTTCAAAGCATCAAATTAGGCTTTCAACTCCCGTATTGCCTGCATCGGATTTTCAGCTGGTAGCGGGACCACGGAGTGGTGAGGAATTGGTTGTATTGTGACTCCAACGGGAGGTAATACGTTCTCCGAGTGAGGAAGTGGAGGAGCTGCTGACTCCTGATCTAGGGCAGGCTCTTGGATCGCGTTGGATGGTGGTAAGTCCACCCCTACACGTATCTGAGTTGTAGGGACCGATGCTTGAGCCATAGCAGTTGTGTGTTGAGTCAACATCATCTGGTGCATGTTCTCCATCATGGATTGCATCTCTTTCAGAGATGTCTCCAGTACAGCAATGCGTTGCTCAGTGCTCCCCAACGGGGAAGCTTTCTCGCGTTCATCTCCAATGGCATAGACTCCCATCTCCCTGAGTGTCATTGAAGGATTAGTATAGGTATCTGTAGAAGTTGACTCTATACTTTTAGTATCTGATTCGGGAAACTGGCGACCCCCTCAGAATAGTACGAAGCCGGTAGTCGTGACTTCAAACGGGTGTTTCGGAATACCCCAGCTTCAGCGTTCTTAAGGAGCTTATCGAATCTCCTTTGGCTTGGACGTATTGAGTTCGACCTTCCTCTAGGAACACGTGAAGCCATGTTCACTAATGCATGTACGGGTTCTCCTTCCTGGAAAGACGGAGAGTAGCTCAACCGGTCAAAAACTGACCGTTTTGCTTCAGAACAGCAATAATTAACTATAATCCTATAAATATTACAATAGTGCTCCCTAGGAGGCGTAATAGACATGCTGGAACATCCCCTATCCTTGTGTTTCTGGATCAGATACTCACGCAGGTCAGGAGGATTTATAGAAGAAGAAGAAGAAGAAGAAGAAGATGGCTTGTTCCTTCTGTTCACATCAGTGGGCATGCGGATGTTGGAAACTATAGTCCTCCCTGTGCCACCCGTATACATAGGTTGGCCATCTGGGTAGCGGATGATCCCCGAGGAGTGTGTCTTTCCGCAAACTGAGCTTTCTTTACGCTGAAGGATTTTACCTGGCGTAATTTGGAGCTCTGCTCAGGTTGGCGTAAAGCTGAGGAGGTCCTCAGTCGGCCATCATCTTCTCGCGTAATCTGGAGGGCGGGCAGATTCTTCCCTTGCTAGCGTAAAGGCCGAGAAGTTGAGCAGTTCGCCACTTGCTTTCCCTTGCGTAGATTGCAGGGATCATCTATTTTTCCGTGGAGGGCAGACGCATCTTTATGCGCGGAGCGCGTTTGGAATTTCTGATTTGGCGCTAAGGCATTGTCAAAAATTATGTCTGCCACGTCATCGACGGGAGACTGAATTTTATGCGCCGAACGCGGAGTAGACTTCTGGACTAGCGCTGAGGCATTGTCAGAAGTTTTGTCTGCCATGTCACAGACAGGAGACTGAATTTTATGCGCAGAGCGTGGAGTAGACTTCTAGACTAGCACTGAGGCATTGTCCGAAGTTTTGTCTGCCACGTCACAGACGGGAGACAGAGCTTTACGCGGGGAGCGCGAAGGTTGTGCAGCTACAACCGGGCTGGTCGGAGAGATCGGAGAGATCGGAGAGTCGGCAGGAATGGTAGGGGATGTCTTCGGCATCCAAACCTTACGCAGCTTCTTGTTGTCATGGACAGAGAGAGAGAGTGAGAGCTACCCCCTACTCGAAGCATATCTTCGTAGGCAGACTGGTCGAACTGGACGACCAGGGTCTTCTTTATGGATCCTACGGATACCGCATCGTGTTGAGCAATTGCTTTCTCCTCAGAAGAGAAAGACTTCCCCAGCAGAGTCGCCATCTTGTGTTTGATAATAATCGAAAGAAATAAAACGAGGTTTATACGAAACCCGCTCTTTGGTTTACAAATAAGAAGTACAATTAATCCTATAAGAGGATATCAAGTACAATTTTTTCTGGGTGAATATTGCTATAGGAGTTTGATCTGCAGTCGATCACTTTGTCCCTTGGACCACACGATGATGAAGAAGTACCATAGAAGAAGGAGATGCTTCACAGATTGCAAGAGGGAGTGGATGCTCGATCCCAAAGTCGTCGATCACTACTCTTTGTCTGAGCTCTGGATTCTTCTCTCTCAAAGACTTTTTGACTCTCGACCCTGTTTTCTTCACCTTTTTTTTGAACCTGGACCTCTGTCGATAGAGGTCTCTATTTATAGGGTTTTAGTGACAGTAACCATCCAGTCGGCATAGAAGCCGGGCAGTGGAGAGTGTGGCATTTTTTATGCGATGGTTACAACAACCGTTACCCACGTATAAATGATCTTCTGAATCTGCGTGTGACGTGTGTCCCATTAAGAGATAATGCGTATAACGACTGCGAAGATTACGACATAAAAGCCACGTAGGTAGTTATCCCTCGCGTAGGAAAGGTTGGCGTATAAGCCAATAACTGTCACCATGGCGTAGAAGCCAAATAGTTATCAAACTAGCATAGAGGCCGGGTAGGCGCAGAAGCCGAGCAGGCATAGAAGCCGAGTAGGCATAGAAGCCGAGTAGGCGTAGAAGCCGAATGCTGCATAGACAGGTAGCTAGCGTAGAAGATAGCTGATCCTCCTTCCTTGACTGGGGCCTTGAGCGAATTCTGGACCAAATAGCCTTAATACGCACCAATGCAAACATAGCCTGAGTTGGCATATTTTAAGGAGATAGCGTACGGCGCGCTCCTCATAGCTGAAAATAGCCTGGTGGCGTATTCCAAGGAGATAGCGTACAACGTGCTCCCATAGCTGAAAATGGCCTGATGGCGTAATGTGCAAAAGTGATGATGTGGACGTTTTAGCCAAAATTATGGCTTTTGGAGATATAATCAAATCTCTTGCATTAAATACAGATATCTACCTCCATCCTGCGCATTAAATGCAGAGGCGTATCACGAAGATCTGCCACCATTCTGAGCATTAAATACAGAGACGTGCCTCGAAGATCTGCCACCATTCTGCGCATTAAATGCAGAGACGTGTCTCGAAGATCTGCCACCATTTTGCGCATTAAATGCAGAGACGTGCCTCGAGCCCTGTACGAAGAGCAGCTTTTGATGTGGCAGCCTATTTGTCTTCTGTGGAGCGTAAAAAGCTCACATCTGCCTGTGTAAAACTAGGCAGCGTATTCCCTTGTATGCGTAAAAGCAGTTTACGCCAAGGAATATCACTAAACGATAGTTTGGGTTGCTGTGCCGCGCCATCATTACAACCGTCGTCTGGATAGTCGTGCAGTACTCTTTTTCAGGAGTCGGATATCAGGTTCACTGCATGATTTGACCGGTTCATTCGAGGAATACGAAACGTTCCTCGTACACTTTAATGCTGCATTAAAAACGGATGAGTTTTACGCCATAAAGGCGATATAGCACCCTTTTTATGCTGAAGCAGCCTGGACATACTGCATTACGCGGATATTCTTTGAGCTTATATTTTACGTTGTGCTTAGCGAGTAAGCTCTGTTGTACGCCAATGGCTCCAAAGTCATATTTTACGCTGCCCAGCACCAAAATACTGCGTATAACTCTTCAGCGTATTTTTTATGCTTCTACAATAGCCTCTCCTAGAATATATAAGTTCATGTTGTTAAATGATAAGTAAGGTAACCTTCCTATTAAGAGTACCACTAGAGTGTTGACACCCCCACTCAGTTTAGAATATCTAGTGAACCCTAGAATTTCTTATCTATAGATTGGTTTACCATTATCCCTTGATATATTATGAAGGACTTGAGAGTAGTATAGATACTACTAGGGTTAGTTAGAAGTTCGGCCATATTGTTTGACCCTAGTATTGAGGAACCAATAGAAAACCAAAAATTTGAAAATTAGGACTGAACCTGACCTTCATAGTTAGATAGTATTGGAGAACTATAAACTTAGATCATTGTCTTATTATTAGTAGACAGTACCTTAGAAAGCCAAGAGCAATGTGTAGAATATTTTCCTTGATCATACCTCGAACATAGCAACTAGCATACCACCCCCCTTAGAGAACCATGATGCTATCTAGAGCCCTCTACTTTAATTTCATATATTGCTCCTCTACGACCATAGCGCTCGCTAGTGTGCAATGACTGATTACGTTTCTTCTCTTCATCTTTCAACTCGTGCAATCTGACACTTCTGATTATAGACCAAGTGATTTTATTCTATGTTAGGATATATATAGCTTGCTAGGATTTTGGTTGTTACTCTTGAATTTTTGAATTATGTGATTGGTAAATAGAACTTGATAGCTTAAGTTATTATTGTAGATTATGACCTAATGATTACCCCTTAGCTTTAAGTCGCATAATTTGTACCCCCACCTCGATACAAGTTAGATCTCTTTCCCTTAACGGCCAGTAACTCTTCTATCCTTACTATTGACACTTGTTCTATAAGCCCTATGACTAAGACGTAAGATGACCATGACCTATGTAATATAAGAGGATACCCTAATAAATACCAAGACCCCTTCTCGTAGACCTTAACAGGAGTTTCTACGGTATCCTTAAGACAGTACAATATTAGTTTATTATAAGTTGGGTAGTATGCCTCACAACCTACTATCACATAGTCTTTTGACCTATTATTGAAGTGTAACTGAATGACATTAATTGTATGCTAGCATAAGATGACAGTGGTTATTCGGACGATAGAATTTAGAGGTCCATGCCCCTATTTGGCCGACTAGCGACTTAGACAAGGAGTTGTATAACAAATGTAGAGAATGTATAGTCTTAACTTCTTGTGAACTTGAAATATGTTGTGACTTCTTTCATCATGATCTAGCGTATTTATATTTCATATACTACCTTGACTTATGTTGCTATTTTATAGCCTAGTTTTGCAAGCTTATTCTTTTATCGAGCTTAATCATGAGATATGTATTATTGGGGACGCCTACTGATACAATTGACTAATCAGAATCAGTGTATTACGGTCTGGACAACCTTAGTATATTTTGGTTCGCCCTTCGCAATACTACTTTACGTGGATTGAGATACATAGTTGATTAGTAGACAAATATACTTGCCCTAGACATGTCTGACATATCGTATCGGTTACATAACTGTACTAATACGAGCATGCGAACAAAGAATTACCAAAATAGGATTTTAATCCACAACTTCTTTGACAATTCCCATTTGAATTCTTTAAATGCCTTGATCCCGATACTTCTATTCTATTACCTCTCCCTTGAACTCTTTATTATTGATCTCCGTCTTCCCTTATTTCGGAAAGACGAAACCTCGTGCTTAGTATAAGTTTGATATACAGAGAGTACTATATATACCCCATAGGCCGATCACATACTTGAGGATTATTCTTTTGTAATTAAGGGCATATCATATATGATATAATCGACATTGAAGTTTTAAGGATTGAATGGCATGAGTAAATAAATTAAGGAATATTTTTCTTAAAGTATATAGCCTTATGTGATAGATGGGTAAATTCTAAGTTGGGTAGCAGTGCATTGTCAACTCGAGAGAAATTTCTTTTAGATTGTGATCGAGTAAGATTAGATTGGGAGATTCAAGTCATTTTAATTTTGAGAAATTTTAAAAGAAGGATTAAGATAATGAGGATTTAACGAATTTTAAAATCTTGATATTGCGGACCAAATATTTATACTTTGAGCACATGATTTAAATTTTGAATATTGAAGGTTGAATCATCGATTTAAATTTTGAGGATAAATATAGAATTTTAGACTTGAACAATTGGTGAATTAGATTTAAATTTTATAATTTGATGATTTGAATTAAAAGTTCAATTTTGATTGTTGGGTCACCTATTTGAAATATTGAGGATATAAATTGAGTTTGAATATTTGAAGAGTACAAAATTCTTAAGTTGAGAATAGGAATAAGATTTGATTAGAATTGTTTATTGTTCAAAGTCTAGAGGAGATTATGATAGTTGAAAATGTTGGATGTCATATAGATTTGAGTTAGATTTGGATGTTGATTATTTAAAAATCGAGAAGAGATTACGACAGGTTGAATTTTGATTTAAACAGTGGTTATTTTAATTTTGAAGTGATTGCGATAGATTTGAATATATTTCGTTATTTAAATTTTTGGAAGAGATTGCGATTGACTTGCCTTATGTACGAATGTGAATGGTTTATCAAACCATGTCTTATTTTTAATTTCGAGGACGAAATTCTTTTAAGTTGGGTAGATTGTAAACCCCCTCACCCAAAATAGGTATTTTGTGTGTATTTTATATTATTATAATTATTATAGATGTTGAATTTCTTTAGAGTATTCTCTTAGTTAATTAGAAAATAAATTTCTTGATATATTTACTTATATAAATATTTATTTAGAATTATTTTAGGTTATTTTAGATTTTGGAGATTTTTTAGAATTTTTGGTAATTAAAACTTAGAAAACATAAATTTTTAGGACTTACATGATTTACTATGAGACCATACTTGAATGTTGTTACTACCAAACATTTATTTTAGAGTTAAAATATTTAAATATAATTTTCTGTAATTTATTTAGAATTTTAAGTAATTATTGGATTTTTGGAATTATTGAGAATTTATTTGGATATATAAAGTCTTAATATTAGATAGAGCTAATTTAGTGTTAATAGATATTAATAAGATTATATATAAATTATTTGTATTATCTTTAATTCTATTTAAGATTATAAATTATTGAGATAAACTCAAACTCTATTTTAAATTAATTCAAATCCTGAGCCTACTAGGAAAACAACTTCATGCATATCCTATCCTTATTTAAACTGATCCTAATCATATCCAAATTAGTCAATCCTAGTCTTATTCAATTAAAAAATCTTCACCAGTATAAATACCTATCTTTCATATTTTTTATCCCCAAACTCCTCTCTTTTTCGTCCAAAAATAGTCAAAATTCGTCATAAATTCAGCCTCATTTTCTAGTAGTTATGACGACTTAAAAAGACGATATCTCCTAGCTCCGGACTCCAAACGTGCTCCAATTTTTTTTGTTAGAATCATATCAAGGTTAGTTTTCTAAATATATATATTATTTTAGTAATTTTAGAACCTATTTTTTCATAATATTCCGAAAGTGCCAGCTGTCCAAAATCAGACGTATTTTCGTATTTTCGAGATTTTGGGAGATCCCGAACTCAGAATTACGAACCGTTTGAAGTTTCGGAAAGATGACATGATAAATTTCCAGAAAAGTATTTTTTTAGAATTTAAAATATAATTTTATTCTACTGTAAAATTTGTGCAACGTAGACGTAAATAGGAAACCACCGAAAACTGTCATCTATGCGCCCTTGTGGGCATAACTCTTTACCGACTTATGATTTTATGAAACTGTCGATTCCAGCGCTCATTTAGTGTTAAAATCAATAGGATTCCACACATAAATTCAGGATTTGAGTTGGTTGACTTTTTGGTCAATGGATTGCCTCGATTTGCGTACCATGGATCACAAATCCGTAAGTTGACTTTCTTTGGATCAAAATTAGGGTTTAACAATAAAATCGAATTATAATAAGATTAAAATACTATTTTAGGTTATTTAATCAGAATTAAATTAATTAAAATGGAGGAACCTATTCATCCACTTTTGTAACCTAACTTGTTTAATTTATGTGACGGGTAGATCAGACGACGTCTGGAGTTGTGACTTCATCCTTTTTCAGAGAAGGCAAGTATACCTTGCCATTGTATTGTTATTCATATTCTATATATTGTATGCATCTTTATTTTCTGTCTTTAGTTCATATATTTTAACTGTTATATAAAATGCGCGCGACGGTATCGTCGCGATATGTTTTTATTTATGTATTTGCATTGACCTTGGTTATGAGACTACCCCATTATCATGTAGCATCATTAGGTTCATTGGCCGTGACACAGTTGTTATACGAGTGTGAGTCTCATATAGATCACGGACTGCATGACAGGTCTGGCCTCCTGTACGTATGGACCGTGCGTTAGGGATAACTGTTGTTAGAAACTTTGTATGCTAGAAGACTTAGCAGTTATTAGAGGTCTATGGACATAGCCTATTGTGTCATTGATGTGACATGCTTAGAGCATGGGGTGGAGAGAACAACAAGTACCACATTTGAGCTCCTTTGCACTTTTTCTATTGTGCGCCCGGATTCTCCGCTGGAGATACAGATGGTGATGACCACTATATATTATATTATTATCAGGCGGGCCTCTGCCGTTCAAAAGACGACGTGTCTTTGTAGGCCCCTGGATCTCCAATAGAGAACCATGCTAAATCTCAGTTTTTAGCCAGATAGCTCACTTGTGGGGAAAGTTGTTCTTAACTGCATTCACTTAGATGGTTAGGCGACCCATTGAATATTTATTTCAGTACTTTATTGGAATGTGTTTTATGTATCTTGTTACGTCCCTCTGAGGACCTGGCCCCTTCCAGGTGTATATGTTTCGAGAATGTCTTCTCTTCGAACCCGTGATTGTTAGCTGATATTCCTATATTGTGTTGTACTTATATTATAGTTGCTCTTATATTCGAGTTGGTAGTGGATTTATTTCCACCCAACTATCATCCTTAGATACTTCTTATTGAGATCTAGATTCATAAATATTGGTTATTTATTTATATTTGATTTTCGTAGATGAGATTTAGATTATACCCTGTGACTTGTGATAGATTTATACCACTTATGGATTGATATTCATATTACAGCATACGTTTGGGTTTGGTTTCCATATATTGGAGTTGCCATATCCATGCGGTTGGCATGCTTACGTGTTCCTAGTCCTAAGTATTTTGAGACTGGGGCATGACACCAGTATAGCGATTAGCCTTACCAGCACCAGGGACATATTAGTATAGGGGGAAAGCACTGGAAGTCAGGCCTTTGGCTTAGCATCCATTGACAACACAAACTCAGATGTATGACCAACAAAGGAATCAGCAGTATAAGTAGCATAGGCCACAACTGCGTATCCAAGGGAGGCAGCAACAAGAAGGACAACGAGGCCAAGGGCAAGCTTTTACCCTATTTCTGGAGGAGGCTTTGGCATCAGGTGATGTGGTGGCAGGTAACATTCTCATTACATCTTTTCCTGCCATATCATTATTCGATTTGGGAGCATCCCATTTATTTGTATATGCACGATTTACAACACGTATTGGATTGGAGTTCAAGGCATTGCCAAAGAGGCTAAATATACTCACTAGTAATAGTCTCGTAGGAGTTGATAGAGTATGTCTAGGGTGTCCAATCATAGTGTACGGGCATTTATTACCTGCAAGGTTAATCGAGTTACCTATGGGTAATTTTGATATTATTTTGGGCATAGACTGGTTGAGAGACAATCATACGACGATAGATTGTCGTAGGGGTAGAGTATTATTTAACATCCCAGGCAAGAAAGAGTTTATCTTCAACAGAACAGTGAGGGACCAGCATGAAGATAGCATAGCAGTAATAGCGGAAATTGGGGATCAGTTTTCGAGAATAGTTGGAGAGTTCCTTGATGTATTTCCGGAAGATCTCCCAGGATTACCCCATGTAAGAGAAGTAAAGTTCTGCATAGAATTGAGGCCAGAAGCAAAACCAATTTCCAATAATGTCTATCAGATCTCACCGATGGAACTCAACCAGCTATATCAACATGTGAAAGAACTGAAGGTGAAGAAGTTCATTCAGGCTAGTGGATCACCATGGGGAGCACTAGCGCTTATAGTAAAGAAGAAAGATGCGAAGATGGGGTTATGTGTTGACTATATGCAGCTGAATAGAGTAAAAGTGAAGAATAAGTATCCATTGCCTAGGATTAATAACTTGTTTGACCAATTGAGGAAAGCAAAAGTATTTTCCAAGATAGACCTTCGATCAGGATATTATCAAGTAAGGGTCTCGGAGAAAGATATACCGAAGACAACATTTCAATCTCGGTACGGGCATTACAAATTTTTAGTTATGCCATTCGGATTGACTAATGAGCCAGCAATATTCATGGATTTGATGAATCGTATCTTCATGCCATACCTAGATCAATTTTTGGTGGTATTCATAGATGACATTCTTGTCTACTCCAAAAGTAAAGAAGATTATGAGGTACATCTTCGGAGAGTGTTGTAGGTTTTAAGGGAGCATCAGTTGTATGCTAAACTCAGTAAGTGTGAATTCTAGTTAGGTCATATGTCATTCTTGGGGCACATCATCTCAGGAGCAGGAGTATCAGTGGACCCCAAGAAGGTCGAAGCAGTAGAGAATTGGCTAGTCCCAAAGACAGTAGCAGAGGTACAAAGTTTCTTGAGGTTAGCAGGATATTACAGGAGGTTCGTAGCAGACTTTGCACGAATTTCAACACCAATGACTCACCTAACTCGCAAGGAGGTAAAGTTCGTTTGGATGGCAGAGTGCCAAGCAGCATTCGAGAAGTTGAAAGAGAAACTGATATCTGCACCGATCCTTACACTTCCAGTAGGATCTGGAGGGTTCATAGTTTATTGCGACGCATCTGGAAAAGGACTCGGTGTGTGTTGATGCACCACGGGAAAGTGATAGCTTATGCGTCTCGGCAACTTTGAGATCATGAGAAAAATTATCCAATACATGATTTGGAGTTAGCCATAGTAGTATTTGCACTCAAGTTATGGAGACACTACCTATATGGTGACCAGGTGGATATATTCACAGATCATAAGACTTTAAAGTACATATTCATCCAGAAGGACCTGAACATGAGACAGATGAGGTGGCCAGAATTATTTGGTAATTATGATGTAGCACTTCAGTATCATCCAGGCAAGACAAATATGGTGGCAGATGCTCTGAGTAGGAGAGGCAGTGCCTTTGTCTTGACAACTCAAAATCACATATTAGAAGATCTTAAAGAGATGGGCATCGAGGTAGTGTTACCTCAAGGAGCGAAAATACTAGCCAATCTTTAGATCCAGTCAACCTTGGTAGAAAGGATCAAGGCGGCTCAAGCAGAAGATTCTCAGATTCAGAAGCTTAGGACAGAATGTGAGTCGGGCCTTAGGAATGAGTTAAGGATTCACGAAGACGGAACACTTAGATTTGAAAACCGTCTTTGTGTGCCAAGTGGAGATATCAGACAGGAAGTAATGACCAAGGCATACAGTTCTCAATATTCTATTCATCCCGGAGGTACGAAGATGTACCATGATATTAAGCAACATTTCTAGTAGAACGGAATGAAAATAAAGATAGCTCGGTTCGTTTCACGATGTCTCATATGTCAGCAAGTGAAGGCAGAGAAGCACAAACCAGCAGGATTATTGCAACTCCTGCCTATTCCAGAGTGGAAGTGGGAATGCATTATGATGGATTTTGTGACCGGCTTACCTAGATCCACTACTGGACGGGATACAGTTTGGGTAATAGTAGATTGACTCACAAATGTGGCATATTTTTTTCCTTCCGAGTATGGCACTCCACAGAACAGTTAGCAGAGATGTATATGCGGCATATAGTAAGACAGTACGGAGTTCCAGCAAGTATAGTGTCAGACCGTGATACCCGCTTTACGTCTCATTTTTGGAGAAGTTTATACGAGCGCTTGGGTACTAAGTTGAGATTCCGTACGCGTACCATTCTCAGACAGACGACCAGTCAGAGAGGACAATACAAATATTGGAATATATGCTGCAAGCTTGTACTTTAGACCTTGGTGGGTCTTGGGAGGATCATATTCACTTAGTGGAATTCTTGTACAACAACAGTTATCAGGCCAGCATACAAATGGCACCATTCGAGGTATTGTACGAAAGGAAGTGCATGTTATCTTTAGCATGGAATAACATTAATGAACGGAAGATGTTGGGGCCTGAGATGATCACACAGACCATTGAAGTGGTTAAGCATATTAGAGAGCGACTTCGAGTTGCACAAGATCTTCATCGTCATTGGGCAGATAAGCATCCTAGGCCGTTACAATTTTCTGTCGACGACCATGTATTTTTGTGAATTTTGCCTACCTATGGAGTTATTAGGTTCGGGGTTCGCGGATAGCTTAGTCCATGGTACGTTAGACTGTTCAATATTCTCGAGAGGGTAGGGAATATTTCTTATCGTCTTGCCCTTTCGCCTTCGCTGCTTGAGGTGCACGATGTATTTCATGTATCTCAGTTGCGTAGGTATGTCCCGAATCTGAGTCATGTCCTCGATCACTTTGAGTTAGTCGTTGGTACCGACTTGACTTATGAGGAATGGTCTGTATCCATTTTGGATCAGAGGGAGAAGATACTCAAGAACTGGACTATCCGTCTTGTTCGTGTTGCTTGGGGGCATCACACTTTGGGAGAGTCAACGTGGGAGCGCGAGGACGATATTCGATCTCGATACCCGTACCCATTTGACTCATAAGATATTTTTTTGTATGACTTCGCATCTTTCATTCCGTGATCGGCAAGCACTCATAAGGGATGAAGTTGCTTCGCTTCATTATATGTGTTATTGATATACTTGCTTGTTTGTGTGTGTAGATTGCGTGTAGATAGTTTTTGCTTGATTTGACATTTTTAGCTAGCCTTGAGTTTGAATGCTGAGGACAATTTTTTCTAAGGTGGGTAGAGATGTCACTCCCCATTCCCAATATGCATATTTGGAGCGTAATTATTTTCTTGCTAGTGTAGTTATATATTGTAGAGAGACTAGACACATTCTTTGGTTTACTTGGCTCTTGGTTTATTTATTTGGTTTGGTTTTATCATGAGTTGACCTCTTGGTCCAAACCTCAAACCCTCCATATATAACCCAAATTTACTCTTTCTCCTCTCATTTTTTTTCTCTTTCATTCTCTTTCTTAGGTTTTCCTCTACCCCTCCATAGGCAAGTACATCTTGTAAGAAATGGAGAAATTCTTTATATTTTTGTTATATTATGTTCCTTATATGATTCTCCATGCATTTAGAACTTAGTTTTTTTGGATTCGGTGGATGGTTTAGTGTAGATCTAAGTTTTAAGTTTTAGTGTTTTCTTGGTGTTCTTTAGTATTCTTGGGTTTTGATCTTTTAAAACTAAATGTTTTTGAAAACTCTTTGTTCTATGTTGATGAGCACTTGATTTTGAGTAGTTTAGAACTTTACTTTGCTGGATTTAGGCATTATTTGAGATTTCTATGGAAGAAACAAAATCGTATTTTCGAGCCTTTGGCCATGGCTGAAAAGTTGCTGCTTGGTGGAGACGAAGGAGCGCTATGTGGCACGAAGTGCTATGCGTCCTGGACTTCTCATCTCGAGTCAGCATGCGGCCAACCCTATTAGACACATGACTGAATTTGCACATGCGCCCTTGGCTGACTGCATGAACTTGAACGAATAAAATTTTACTGTCCAAAAGTTTTCATGCAGCCAAGTACGTATGCGACCAAGAGGAGTATGCGGCCTCGTTGTCTATGCGACCAGGAGCTATGCGTCCCTCTCCTTCTTGACGCATAACTTCTGACTGACTTGGCACGACTTTTCATAATTTTGTCTTTTCTTCTGACACACTTTTATCGCATGTCACATTATGTCACTTTTCTGACTTGACTTGCATTTATTGTTTGTCACATCACACGTTTTTCGAAGAATAGATTTTGCTCTGTCCATGCGGCCTTGATCTTATGCAGCCTGGATCTTATGTGGCCTTGACCCTATGCGACCTTGACGACTATGTGGCACCTTGCTATGCGCTTTCCTCCTATGCGCCTATTATCTCTTACTCACTTTGGTCACTTGCTTGGTTTAATTTGGATATTGATTGAATGATTAAGATGCTACGTGTTAACTAAGAAATGACTTATGTGACCCAGATGTGATCATGTGCTAAATGACTAAGCACCTAGCATGAGCTTGTAAATATGGCCCTACATGTACTTACTTGCTGAATAGGCTACTTTTGATTTCGAAAATTTTGATTTCAAAATTTTTTACGATTCTAATGGATTTTATCATGAGTTTTCTTGTCCTAGAACTCCTCAACAAAATGGTGTTGTGGAGCGGAAGAATAAAACTCTTTGCATTATGGCTAGAGTCTTGTTAAATCAATTTAACCTTCCGAAATATTTTTGGACATAAGCTATAAATACGGCCTGTTATGTTTTGAATAGGGTTTTGATTTGACCTATATCGAAGAAAACTTTCCATGAACTTTGGTTTGGTAGAACTCCTACTATTTCATACTTTGAAGTATTTGGATGTCGCTGTTTTATCTTGAACACCAAGGACAACATATGTAAGTTTGATGCCAAAGCCGACGAAGGTATATTTCTTGATTATGCTGCTAAAAGTAAAGGTTATAGAGTTTTCAATAAACGTTCATTAACTGTTGAAGAATCTATAAACGTTACTTTTGATGAGTTTAACAGTCATGTACCAAGTGATAGTGATGATAAAGATGTTGGAGCTACATTCAACTAATAGCCAACCCCTGATGATATAGCTAGTACAAGCTATCTGAAAAGTTTACCGAATAGGATGAGATTCATGTCCGATCATCCAGAAGATTTGGTAATAGATGATGTATCAAAGAGAGTAAATATTCGTTTTGCAAGTAGAAATATAGTTGCCAATGTAGCTTTTATTTCTCAAATAGAGCCTAAGAATGTTAATGGAGCATTTACTGTTGAATTTTAGATTAATGCTATGCAAGATTAATAAAATCAATTTGAGAGAAATTAAATTTGGATATCAAATTAAAAAAAATGGACGGATTGGATGGAGAAAGAGGAATACTTTGGTTTTTATTTTTTATTTTTTTAATATCAAGTTTAAAAAAATGAATAGTTGATAGCACGAGTTGTCGAGTAAAAAAGTTTGGCTGTGTAGATTGCACTAAATCTTGCCAACTTACTTGGTATTGTCCATTCTATCAAGTTGGTAACTTAATAAATCTCGAATCCGAAAAGTTATTACATTCGTATTCTGCACAAATGAATATTTACTTCCTCCATAAAGGGGAGACAACCGCAGATCTCCTCAATCAACGACCTCCTCCTATAAATACACTCCCCTCCTCTCCATCTCTCCCTATCAATCAATCAATGGAGCCTTTTGGAAAAATCAATCTCAATGTAGACTTCCACTCTCTCTCTCTCTCTCCTGTTCGTAAACCCTATTATTATTATTATTGGTGTAACATTACTTTGTGGTGCAGGTTCTAGAAACAATTGTAGTCGCATCGCTGGCATCAACGTTCTTATTATTATCTGCAGCATTGGAGAGCAGTCGTGACATGCACGATGGCGGCGGCATATCGGCGCTGGAGCCGGGGTGCCGGGCCAGGCAGGTGAGCCTGACGGAGTTTGGCGGCGTCGGGGACGGGGTCACCTCCAACACGGGCGCGTTCAGGGCGGCCGTGGGTCATCTTGAAGGAGCCAGCGGAGGAGGGCTTCTGTACGTGCCCGCGGGGAGGTGGGCGACGGGACCCTTCAATCTCACCAGCCACTTCACGCTCTTCCTCGACAAGGATGCCGTTATCCTCGCAACCACGGTATGTATGTATGTATGTATGTATGTATGTTCATTGGGATGGGATGGAATGGGAGGCTAGGCTTTGGTACTCAAAAGTAGATTTGACGCTCAAGATGAATAGAGAGATATGATCCTCATAAATCCAAGCTCCAAGTCCACCATAAGTGAAATTTAGAATGACTAACCCTTAGATATGGATTCTCTTCGATCGGCTCTCTTAATCCTCTGAGCTGTGTTTTCTCTTTCATATGGGATTTAAGTACTGCTTACACATGAATGATCTTGTAGGATTTTAATGAATGGCCCATAATTGATCCCTTGCCTTCTTATGGGAGAGGAAGGGACTCGTCTGGTGGAAGATACAGCAACTTGATCATGGGGTCCAATCTCACTGATGTGATTATCACAGGTATCTTGATTATTCTTTTTTCATGTTAGAATGACTCACATTTTCAGCTTGTAGTTGATCTCCTCTGTCATTGGGTCTGATTCAGGCCGTGATGACGTACGGAAGATCTGAAACGAGGAATTTAATTCTGTTTGGTCATATTCTTCTATACGTATATTGGATTTTGGATTAGGCTAGATATTGGAACAAGAGATTAATTGTGAACATAATATTATAATATAAATCACATTTTTTTTAACAAGATGCAAAATTTGTCAACCAACTTAAAGATGAGTTTTAGAATTTACCCAATAACCGCTAATCAAAAACAATGGATAGAGTTTGAAGTTCTAGTGTTCATCTTTTGGCGAAATATGATTGAACTACACGATTCTTCACGAGTATAGAACAAACAAGCAAACAAGAAGAATAATGGTGGCACATCTTAGCATAAACAATGAAAGGATGAAAAGTGTTGATCAAGAGTAGTAGAATATTGGAGATGATAGATTGAATTTGAAGTGTATGTTCACACCGATGTGAATAACTCAAAAATTTTAATCTTTATTCCGCTATTCCTCAACTCATGATTACACCCATATTTGTAGGACTTTGAAGCTATAAGAAGAAAATGCAATCTCCAAATAGTATGTATAAAATCCTAGCAAACGAATGGGATAATTTTTTTTTTTTCAATCATTTCAAACGAAATTAAATAATCTAAACTTAGTCTTCCACCATTCTCCTTCGCTTCGAAAGCTTTTTCTCATGGTAAATCATGTACTGCTGAAAGTATGGAAACAAAAATTTTGTAACTAAGATGGCCAAGGGGACAGAGGCGGTATTGGAGGACATGATGATGATGGAAATCATGTAATATCAGAAGGACACTACAGTAGTATCCGGTCGTGAAAGTGGAAGGAACAATAAGACTCTTGGATCAATGGTAATTGTTTCTCTCGAGAAAAAAATGAGTTAGTATTGTCCCTAAGATGTCGATGCTAGTAAAAGGCAGCTTCTGGTGTAGTATTTTGTGTGTCACGCTAAGCATCTTTTATCAAAATTTTCAATTCTAAATTAAACTTTACTTCTAAAGGGCAGTTTAGATCTCTTAAATGTTGGTTCTCTATCATTTAGGATCCGTTCAGCTTAAATAAGTGAATGGTAGATCTCTTAAATATGAAATGTTTTACCAAATTGTTTTATTTCAACATCATATATTTCTTTCAATTGTGTTTTTTTTTGACACAATATAATGGAAACTGAAATAGAAAAAGTGGAATTTTGTGATGTAATTTTATCTAGATTGGGATGATATTCATTCTTTTGCTTAATGTGTCATTGAGATAAAGGCAATTCCCACATAGCAAATTATATCTACAAACTCGTCTAGAGTCTAAACTCTTTATCTCATTGCCTTCAAGAGATTAAACTGCATATCTAAAAGGTAGGCCTACCAAGCTATCTTCCAACAAGCCCCTAAGATTTATGGCATGATCCTCCTACGTGCATAGATATATTTGTTAGAAATTTACCAGCAACATAGAAGATTGTTGTCAAGTTAATAGGAAGTCATAAAAGTTGTCAAATGCCTCGAATCTTTTATGAACTTTCTTACACTCCATTGCAAGCCCATCGATCTGATAGGAGAAAGCTTGGATGATGATGATGGATGGTAGTGGATGGTGGTGGATGTGATGAATTTTAGCTTGATATATGCATTTATATTCTTTCAATATTTTTCTATCATGAAGTACAATACCTGAGGGCGATACTTGACATCACAATACGAATTGTTACTTGCATCCTGGAGGATGGGGTACCACTTGTAGAGACTACCTCTCCATATATTAGGAGTAATACTGCTTGTATTGATTCTTTGGAGTCATTGTATTAGCGGAGCCCAGTGTGAGATCCTATTATATACGAGTTATTTTATAAAGATTTAACATCTACTAACTTCGCATTTTCTTCTACAAATTCCTGGTTTAGGGCACCTAAGAGTTCATATTGCTTTACAGTCAACTATAAATTTACCAAATGACTAACAAACATGGAAACCAAGATTAACATATCTCTTCTTATTTATATATTTGCCCATCCATGAGTAGTATAACAGTTATAACTTGTATCAGGGAATAATGGGACGATCGATGGACAGGGGAAGGTTTGGTGGGACAAGTTCCATAGCAAAGAGCTTACTTTTTCTCGTGGATACTTGCTTGAGCTGACATACTCAGATCATGTGCTTATATCCAACCTTACATTCGTCAATTCTATGTCATGGAACATTCACCCAGTTTATTGCAGGTGGGTGTCCTTGTACTTACTTTTCATGGAAAGCCTTAACTGTTGATTCAAGATATCTCATAGAGGCCTATTTTGTTTCACTGATGATAGCATAATTTTGTGGATTTTGCAGCAATGTAATAGTCTCGGGCATTACAATCCTTGCTCCAACTGACTCACCAAATACTGATGGGATTAATCCGGGTATTTATTTCTGCTTCTCTGCCATTTTAGAGTCAATATGAACCACAATTTCAGGATGTGTGCTTTTATTATAGTTAAAAGGTACAGTTATCTGCAACCATTGTTCTTATAATTGGCAATACCTGAATGATATATCTTGTGCCTAACCATGTCGGTTAAGATACAAATTGGTTAAAAAGAAGAAGAAGGAATCTTGTGATTGAAACCTTGGAACTTAAGAATAAGCTAGCATTTCTTACTATGCAGAAGCATTTAAGAGTCACTGTGTAAACTACTGCTGTTAAATTCTCGTAATTGTCTTGGTTACTTGTTTCCAGACTCATGTTCCGGTGTCAGAATCGAGGACTGTTATGTAGTCTCTGGCGACGACTGCATCGCCATAAAGAGTGGCTGGGACGAGTACGGCATCAAAGTAGGACTCCCGAGCGAAAACATCACCATCCGTCGCCTGACCTGCATCTCCCCCACCAGTGCCGTCATCGCCCTCGGCTCCGAGATGTCTGGTGGAATCCGCAACATCCGCGCCGAAGACATCACCGCGATCAACTCCGAGTCTGGAGTCCGCATCAAGACGGCCATCGGGCGTGGCAACTACGTGAAGGACGTCTACGTGCGCCGCATGAACCTTTATACCATGAAGTGGGTCTTCTGGATGACAGGCAACTACGGGTCGCACCCTGACGACGGGTGGGACCCGAAAGCGATCCCGGAGGTTAAAGAGATTCACTTCAGTGACGTTGTGGCTGAGAATGTGACCATGGCAGCGAAGTTGGAGGGCATAGAAGGCGCTCCCTTTAAGAACATCTGCATATCGAATGTGACGGCACAGGTGGTGCAGTCGAAGAAGCCGATATGGAACTGTACATACGTGGAGGGGGTGACGAGCTCGGTTAGTCCGACGCCATGTGAGGCATTGCCGGATAAAGGGCATGCTTGTGCGTTTCCAGATGATAGGTTGCCGGTGGAGGATGTTAAGTTTTGCGGGGTGTAAATAGGGATATACATATGGAGTGGAGGAGAGATGAGCTTAAATGTGATTTTAGCTTTGATTGATGCTTGCAAGTTTCAATTGAAGGATAATAAATTTATGAACAAGTGATTTATTAGTCTCTTCTTTCCTGCATGCGGATTTTAGCTTTTGGATTGAGTGCGCAGTAGACAGAATGGATGCAAGCTTGATGATTTGCTCAAAGAGCAAGAGTTTACTTAATCGCCTTCCTCTGAATCATCCTCACGCCGCCACGCGTCTGGATGATAGATAGGATGGCTAAGTTGGGTGCTCGTAGGCCAAGGTTTGTTGTGGTCCTCCTGCCATTGTGCTAGAGGGAGACGATTAGGGGAGGGCGATTAAATATATTTCTCATACAAAATGATGATTATGCTGCTGCTGCTGCTGCTGCTACATAAACCATAGTCAACTAGAATTGGGAAGAATTCTGTCAAGCTATAAAATTAGAATTTGGTCCTTCTCAGTTTACTGACCATATGGTTCAGCACAAATTGCTGAAACAAGAAAAGCAGTCCATGGGTATGGAAAACAATTTCAAAAACTGTCTTAAGTGGATACAAACAATCTCTGAAGGGTGCTTGATCAGTCAGTATTTGGGGGGGGGGGGGGGGGGGGGGGGGGTGGGGGGGTGGGGGTTCTGAAAGAGGAAATTGGGTATGAAGTACAAACTTCCAACTCTGTAAATCTACCTGCAGTTATGTGCTACCTAGTTTGCATAAAGATAATTTGTCAGCCTAAAAGAAGAACATAACTAGTCATTTTGTAGTGAAAATTTTGAATGAGGCAGGGAATCCACCTTATCAGAATAATGAAGCTAAGAGATATCAGTAAGAAAACTCTCACAAGTACGTTTAATAACGAAAATCACCACCCCACCATATCACCAAATGAACTCATCAGAAGGAAGAACCTAGGATTGTGCTTCACGTGTCATAACTATTTAAAGAGAAAAAAAAAAAGTTAAACAAGTTAATTGCATATGAGGAGAATGGGTGGAGTGGGGATCCAAATTCAAGTGAAATCATTGATGAGCCAACAAAGGGATGCTAGCAGAGCTCCTTTGCCATATCCCTGCAGCCTATATCAGGAAGTACAAATCCCTCCGCCATGAAGTTGAGTTCATTCTGTGCTGCATAACCAGTACTTGTTGACACGGGACCAACCCACAATTTTATTCATACTAAATTCAGTGATATGTTTTCAATGATATGTTGGGGCTTAAACCACCTGAAAGCAAGTCATTTGAAGTTGTGGCAGCTAGTGGTGAGAAATTACAGAGTAAAGGATTGTACAAGGATGTGTTCATTGATATTCAAGAAAATAAAAATTGTTGTTGACCTACCGCAGTTGCCTATTACTAGTTGACATATTCTGTTAGGAGCTAATTGGCTTAGTACTTTAGGTGATATTGTTTGAAATTTCAAGGAACTTACAGTGAGGTATAAAATAGTTGTTATGCAACAGTTTAGGGGAATCAATGCTCATACTGCTCACTTGACTGAAGTTGATAATAAAGATATCAGGCAAAACTCCCAAATTTGTGCAATTCAATTATGTGTTATAGAGCTTAACAATATTAAGAACGAGGAGGAAGAACCTACAATCAAGCGGTTACTCGACAAGTATACGCACATATTTGAGAAGCCAAGCTTTATCTCCAGAAAGGAATATGATCATACAATTCCTGTCATTGCAGAAGCTCAACCTATGTAGTATGTATATATATATATATATATGTATATATATATATATATATATACATATATATATATATATATATATATATATATATATATATATATATATATGAAATTGAAAAACAGGTACAGGAGATGCAAAACACTAGAGTTATCAAACAGAGCAATAGTTCCTACTCTTCTCCAGTTATCTTAGTAAAGAAATTTGATGGGAGTTATGTGTATATATTACAGAGCTCTCAATCAAAATATAGTGAAGGATAGGTTTCATATACCCTTCATTGAAGAAGTGTTTGATGAATTAAATGGATCCAATTTCTTATCCATGTTAGATTTGAGGGCAGGATATTATCAGGTAAGAATTATTGAATAAGATGTATATAAAACTGCTTTTAGAACTCATGAAGGTCATTATGAATTTCTAGTGATGCCTTTTGGGCTCACTAATGCTCCTTCCACGTTAAAAACCATGATGAATTCAGTTTTCAAAGAATATCTAAAGAAGTTTTAGTGTTCTTTGATGACATACTAGTATACAATGTTAGCAAGGAGATTCATTGTTATCACTTAGAAAAATTCTTCAGAAATTGATAGAGTATCAACTAAAGGTAAAAAGGTGTAAACATTATTTTCATATACAAGATGTTGGCTATTTGTGGCATGTAATATCTGATAAGGGAAGTAGACACAGACAAAATCCAAGATGTTTTCCAGTAGCCAGTGCCTAAGTCCATCAAGGATTTGGGGGGATTCTTGGGGTTGAGAGGCTATTACAGAAGGTTCATAAGAGACTATGGGACCATAGCAGGACCAATGACTCTATTACTTAAGAAGAATGTCGTTTCATGGGGACCACTAACCCATAGGTCTTTTGAATATTTGAAGTTAGCTTTAACCAGTCCTCTAGTGCTCATAATGCTCGATTTTAAGGAATAATTTTCATATTGGAGTGTGATGCATCATGTGAGGGAATTGGAGTAGTTCTTATGCAATAAGGGAGGTCATTGCTTTTCTGAGCCAAGGAATCAAAGGTTGGCTAGAACCCTTTCTACTTATGAGAAGGAAACATTAACAATCCTCCTTGCAGTTAAGAAGTGGAGCCAGTACTTGTAGGGTACCCAAGTCCTTAAAATACATGTTGGAACAAAAGGTGTACATTGATGCTCGAAATAAATAGCTAGTTAAGATTCATGGGTACAACTACGGAATGAAGTACAAGAAAGGGAGAGACAACAAAGCAACTAGCAGTCTATCATGAAGGGAGGAAATTGAATTAGCAACAATTACAATCATTAATTATGGACGACTTTGTCACAACCCGCATTCGGATGATCGAGACACGAGTACGTGGGCACGTCTAGCCTACGTCGCAGCATCGGCGGTAGAACACTGTCTAGGTCAATAACAACTAACTATCAATCTCACACAATAATATAATCTCAACCTGTTAAAGATATCTTAACTCCATAAGGAGGATAATATGACAATATAATATAATGACAATACTCGATCACAAAAATCTAAAAGGAAGATAAATGGCATGATATGATAATAAGGAAAGAGATCCAATCACAAGTCTAGATAAGTCTAAACAACACAATCATCAAGTCTAGTATCAAATAATAATATCCCAAAGTCCGAATAAAGGCCGAAGACAGATCTGGTACCAAAATACTAAATATAGATGGCTAAGGTAACTAGTGACACCGGCTAGACCTTCCGGTAATCATTCCCGAACTACAGGGTTCATGGCTGCTGCTACTCCCTCCTGTGGTCCGTAATAAGTCGGACACTAGCACTCTAAGTAAACACTAAAAAATGTTATATATCCAGTCATGATGGAACGAGTACAACTCCAACAGCAGTTCCAATTAAATGACAAAGACTATAAAACAGTAATAGTGAGTGCAGTATATGATGAGAATAATGAACTAAATCATAACTGGCAGTAGCAATATGGAAAATAGATAAATATAACTATATGGCATAACGGGTAAAGAACAGTAAGTAGACAGAGCAATAGATAGTATCTCAAAAATAGACAAGAAGAACACTACTAACTATATGTTTTGAAGTATTAGTGTTGGTATGTGATCGACTTGGAAAGTTACACAATACGATAGGGCCTGGCTAATCATACGTGAGTGGTATGATTAACACTCACATCAATTATTCTTGCATAGTAAGGGTATGATCACACATCTAGCTAGTACTTTCCCATCCCAACTAGTACAAGGATCCAAATCAGGACATGTCACAATACACGAATCATAATACAATATCAATACGATAACCATGCACAGTATGAAAGTACATCTCATGACAGATGATCCAACTATAATAATTCGTGTAGCATCGTGTCAGGAATCAAGTAGAACATCACTAAGTACATGAATCATAGTAAATATCAAATAATGGAAACTATCAGAGAATGTACTCGCAACTAAAACAATTCGTGTACCATAGTGTCAGGAATCAAGTAGAACATCCCTAAGTACATGAATCATAGTAAATATCAAATAATGGAAATTATGAACTACTCCAAAGGTCTTTTGAATATTTGAAGTTAGCTTTAACCAATCCTCTAGTGCTCATAATGCTCGATTTTAAGAAATAATTTTCATATTGGAGTGCGATACATCATGTGAGGGAATTGGAGTAGTTCTTATGCTACAAGGGAGGTCATTGCCTTTCTGAGCCAAGGAATCAAAGGTTGGCTAGAACCCTTTCTACTTATGAGAAGGAAACATTAACAATCCTCCTTGCAGTTAAGAAGTGGAGCCAGTTCTTATGGGGTACCCAGTTGACTGTAAGGTTTAAGTCCTTAAAATACATGTTGGAACAAAAGGTGTACACTGATGCTCGAAATAAATAGCTAGTTAAGATTCATGGGTACAACTACGGAATAAAGCACAAGAAAGGGAAAGACAACAAGGCAACTGGCAGTCTATCATGAAGGGAGGAAATTGAATTATCAACAATTACAATCATTAATTATGGACGACTTTGTCACGATCCGCATCTGGATGATCGGGGCACGAGTACGTGGGCACGCCCAGCCTACGTCGCAGCATCGACGGTAGAACGTTGTCTAGGTCAATAACAACTAAATATCAATCCCACACAATAATATAAGCTCAACCTGTTAAAGATATCTCAACTGCACAAGGAGGACAAGATGACAATATAATATAATGAAAATACTCGATCACAAAAATCTAAAAGGAAGATAAATGGCACGATATGATAATAAAGAAAGAGATCCAATCACAAGTCTAGATAAGTCTAAACTAATATCCCAAAGTCCGAATAAAGGTCGAAGACAGGTCTGGTACCAAAATACTAAATAGAGATGGCTAAGGTAACTAGTGATACCGGCTAGACTTTCCGGTAATCACTCATGAACTATAGGGTCCATGGCTGCTGCTACTTTCTCATATGGTTCGTAATAAATCGGACACTAGCCCTCCAAGTAAACACTGAAAAATATTATATATCCAGTCAGGATGGAATGAGTACAACTCCAACATCAGTTTTAATTAAATGACAAAGATTATAAAATAGTAATAATGTGTGTAGTATATGATGAGAATAAGGAACTAAATCATAACTGGCAGTAGCAATATGGAAAATAGATAAATATAACTATATGACATAACGGGTAAAGAATAGTAAGTTGTCAAAGCAATAGATAGTATCTCAATGAATAATAAATATACAGGAAGAACAGTACTAACTATATGTTTCGAAGTATTAGTGTTGATATGTGATCGGCTTGGAAAGTTGCACAATACGATAGGGCCTGGCTAATCATACGTGAGTGGTATAATTAACACTCACAACACTTGCTCTTGCATAGTAAGAGTATGATCACATATCTAGCTACTACTTCCCCACCCTGACTAGTACAAGGATCCAAATCGGAATATGTCACTACAAGAAAAATGATCATTTACGGCACGCGAAACACGCTGTAAAAGATTTTTCACAGCGTACATTTTTGTGCCGTAAAAGGCCATGCCATAAATGACCCTATTATTTACGACGTGCATTCGAATGCTATAAATGACCCTCTTTCTATTATTTATGGCATGCATTTGAACGTTGTAAATGGCCATTTACAACGCGCATTAGAACGCTGCAAATGACCATCTTTTTACAACACGCATTCGAACGTCATAAATTATCCTATTTTTACAATGCACATTTGAACGCCGCAAATGATCATTTTTTTACAATGCGCATTCAAACGCTGTAAATGATCACCTACCGTTCGCTGTAAATACAAAATAATACATATCGTAAATACTTTTTCCACAAAATTTTGTGAACGCTGTAAATGATCATCTTTTTACAAGACGAATCGAAAACCGTAAATGATCACCTACTACACGCTGTAAATGCTCGTAAATACTCATTCTACTATATTATAGATATCATTTGCAACACGAACAAAATATCATAATTTAGTTTATTATATCAAATCTCCATTCATTTAAACTAACATCAATTTGAAATATGATTCAAAAATTTACATTTTCCAATACCAAATGTAGCTTAAGAAAAATGATACACAATTTTACAACATCAATTCCAACCGCGCGTGACAACTACACTGCTGAGCGCCTTCTTGATTTTGCCAATAGATCGTGTCTTCACTAATTGAGCCTTCTAGAGCTATTTTAGGTTCGACTGACTCTTTCATAGACTCGATCTCTTGGTCTACTTCCTCGGGAGGGTAGATATTCCTCGAGATGTTTTCAACTTCATTCTTCCTACTCCGATCCCTGCACACACACAAAATGTGTTTTAGTTCATTGTATCCAATTTGATGTATATATAAAAATAGCAATGAAAAAAAAAATATATATATATATATATATATATATATAAGCACAACATAGAGGACTACATTCAAAATTGAAGCGATAGAAAACACTATTTCTTGCTCCCCAAACTAGAATCACCCCCGGTTTGTAATTAAGACCACCATCAATATTGTTTATTAATTGATAGACCTAGGTAAAAAAAAATGGATACAATGAACATAATCTGGGTAAACACATGAAATATGGACCCAAAATGGGTAGGTATCATTTTATAAGTTGATTTAGTGCCTGCCTAAAATGGGTAGGTATCACATGAAATATTGACACATATAAACACACCCGTACACCGCATAACAAACCATAAGAATATATAGAGCACAAGACGGCAAAAGTGTTCATGTACAAATTACAAACACATGAACATCTGAAAGTTTAATATAAATGGTGTTTTATGGCATATTTATAAATATCCAACATAATAAAACTGAAGGAAATGGCCAAATATGAAGACTTCATAATATCCATATGTCAAGAGTTAATTCAATGAGAACATCAGTATTAGAACAGATTATAGAAGTACTGCATGTTGCTTATTGGATTTGTATATGATCTTTTAGTGGTACATGTTTCATATATCAAAGTATAAAATCAAAAAACAAGGGTCTATAAAATCCTTTACCTGGCT